>JAJGRX010001000.1:5000-372598 GCA_025461125.1 Carex kokanica | reverse complement strand
ACCGCCACCGCCGTCTTCTGGTGGGCCTCCTATTTTTACTTGGTAATAATTTTTTGATACATGGAACAAAATTGACTGAGAACATAAGTTTATGATTTCAAATTCAATTAATGAGGCTTTGATGATTATCTGTTATATTTTGTTAGGATGAAACTGGCAATTGGATCCATATTCACTATCTTAGTTCCCTTCTTTTACACACAGTGGAAGAACATACTGAAAATTGGAGGCAAGCAAATTTCAATTCTCTTTTCATTTGTTCTTTCTTTATTTGAAAAAAACGAAAAAGAAAATGAACTTTCCTTATACCAGTAAACTTAGAAATTAATTTATGCTTGTAGGTGAAATTGAGGCGGCCAAAGAAGCAGTAGAAAAGTCAGCAGAAGTGGTAGAAAAAGTTGCTGAGATGGCAGAGAAGGCATCTGAGCAAGTAGCCGAACAATTGAAGGATGGCAAACTTAAGGAGGCAGCTGAGGTTGTCGAACATTTATCGGAAAAAGTCGAAGAAGAAGCTCGCATGGTAGAGGACATTATTCACAAGGTTCGATTTTTTTTTAAGAAAAATATGTATTCACAATAATTGAACAAAGAAATTTGGTCCTCCCAGAAAATTTACAAGAAAGATTTTTTTTTTTTTTTGTTTTCCTTTCCAATTAAAAAATAAGAAATAAGATCTTACTTTTGTTTGTCCTAAATTTGGTCCTCCCAGAAAATTTAGTCAAACCTGTCTTTTGACAATAGGTCTCATATTTTATTTCTTTGGTATACCTTTATAATTAGAGTTTCGTTGTTTGAATTATTCCAGTTTAGAACAGGATCACGATCTGACCTATTCAGTTAATGATGGCAATGTATTTACTTCATTGATACTTCCAAGTAACATCAACTAGATTGGGGGTCACTTTCGTTTAAGTTTTAATTTATCTTCTAGTTACTGTCATTTTTTCCTTTACGCTTGGTCTACTTTCAGCTAAGTTCATATATAAGAAAATTTTGGTTAGCAATTAAATTGCATAATATTCATATATGGGAAACTTGTAAGCATAAACGTAAGATAGAACAATCTTAATTTTACTGGGAAAACTTTTCTCATTGTGGAAAAAATTTGGGTTAATTTGGTAACCCAAGTACGTACGTTATCAACACTAATTAATCATATATTAATTTTAATGTTGACTTGTAGGTAGATGAGATAGAAGAGGACGTAAAGACTATGATTGAGACTAGCAAACATGATGATGGTAAGAGCGAACATGACGAAAACAAACCAAAAGACGGGCATGATGAAATCAAACCTCGATCGAGACAATTAATTTGAGCTAGTCTCATTGTTCTTTATATATTGAATAGTAACTTTTTTATATGTACAGAATTATAATTTATATAATTCTTAAAATATGAAAGATTAAAAAGAAAAAGAACCGTTGTAAATATTGTTTATGGAGTTGCGTCATGCGTGAAAGGTGTTAAATCCATGTAATTTATTAAATTAAATCAATTCATTCGAGAATGCTTCTTACTTGGCATGTTAGTATATATATATACATGAGTGATGCTTCTATGGACATAAGGACCTATTTGTAAAATGAACATATTTTTATTTTCAAAGTTCAAACAGTCGATCCGACCGTTCAACATTATCTCCATATTAAAATGTACTTGGAGGTCAAATTTTACATTTTTTTGAATTTTTTTACTATTTATTAAGTATTTTACAAAAACTAGTCAAATTCAGACCATTGAATTTTGTAAAATACTTAATAAATAGTAAAAAAATTCAAAAAAATGTAAAATTTGACCTCCAAGTACATTTTAATATGGAGATAATGTTGAACGGTCGGATCGACTGTTTGAACTTTGAAAATGAAAATATGTTCATTTTACAAATAGGTCCTTATGTCCATAGAAGAATTTGCCATATATATATAGGTTTGTTCCTAGTCTCCGGAACAAACGTTTTGGTTTTCCGATTTTTAAAGTCCAAACAGTCGATCCAAACCGTTAGATATTCAATCTATATTAAAATGTGCTTGGAGACCAAATTTTATATTTTTTGAATTTTTTTTTTACTATTTATTAAGATGGTTTGAAAATAGCTGATTTTATTAAACTTCTGCACCATTGAGAAACAACTACCTTCAAACCATCTTAATAAATAGTAAAAAAATTCCAAAAAATGTAAAATTTGGTCTCCAAACACATTTTAATAGAGATTGAATATCTAATGGTTTGGATCGACTGTTTGGACTTTGAAAATCAGAAAACCGAAACATTTGTTCCGGAAGCTAGGAACAAACGTTTGTATCTTAGCCAACCTATATATATATATATATATATATATATAGAGAGAGAGAGAGAGAGATAGGCTAATATGCTTTTAGTAGCATATGGCCCGATATGCTTCCAACTCAAAATCGGATTTTCAAAGTCCAAATGGTCGATCCGAACCGTTCAAGTTGTTCTCCATATTGAAATCTGCTTGGAGACCAAATTTTACATTTTTTGAATTTTTTTTACTATTTATTAAGCCACTTTGAAAATTGCTGATCTGGGTGAATAGTAAAAACAGTGCTTTCAAATTCTGGACCACCGGATCAGCAATTTTCAAAGTGGCTTAATAAATAGTAAAAAAATTTCAAAAAATATAAAATTTGGTCTCCAAGCAGATTTCAATATGGAGAACAACTTGAACGGTTCGGATCGACCATTTGGACTTTGAAAATCCGATTTTGAGTTGGAAGCATATCGGGCCATATGCTACTAAAAGCATATTAGCCTATCTCTATATATATATATATATATATATATATAGAGAGAGAGAGAGAGAGAGATGAGCTATTGTGCTTTGCAAAGTAAAGTCATCGTTTTACTTCGGCTTACTTTTTGGATTTTCAAAGTCCAAAACGTCGATCCGACTGTTCAAGTTGATCTACATATCGAAATGTGCTTGCAGACCAAATTTTACATTTTTTGGAATTTTTTTACTATTTATTAAGCCACTTTGAAAATTGCTGATCACATGATCCAGAATTTGTTGCACTGTTTTTTCTGGACCATGTGATCAGTAATTTTCAAAGTGGCTTAATAAATAGTAAAAAAATTCCAAAAAATGTAAAATTTGGTCTGCAAGCACATTTCAATATGTAGATCAACTTGAACGGTCGGATCGACGTTTTGGACTTTGAAAATCCAAAAAGTAAGCCAAAGTAAAATGATGGCTTTACTTTGCAAAGCACAATAGCTCATATATATATATATATATATATATATATATATATAGAGTAGAACTAAGGTGCTCTTAAGCTCACCAAGCCCTTTGTGAGCTTAACTCAAAAACCTATCGGATTGACTTCAAACGACATTTCCAAACCGTTAGATGTTCAATCTATATTAAAATGTGCTTGGAGACCAAATTTTACATTTTTTGGAATTTTTTATTTTTTATTAAGATGGTTTGAAAACCGTTGTTTTTCAATGGTGCAGAATTATAATAAAAATAGCGGTTTTCAAACCATCTTAATAAATAGTAAAAAAATTCCAAAAAATGTAAAATTTGATCTCTAAGCACATTTTAATATAGATTGAACATCTAACGGTTTGGAAATGTCGTTTGAAGTCAATCCGATAGGTTTTTGAGTTAAGCTCACAAAGGACTTGGTGAGCTTAAGAGCCCCTTAGTTCTACTCTCTATATATATATATGTATATATCTTGTCTTTTCCTTTTTTTTTCCCCTTAAATCTATTTTTAAGGAAAATTAAGAGCATGATATGTTGATGCTCATCTTTAAATTCGATTTTTTTTTTTTGGTTTTTTAAATAAAGTTGGGAGTCAAAATTCGATTGACTTTTTAAATTACGACCCACAGTTAATTAAGCTGACTATATAAGTTGAAACATACAATGCGTTGAAAACAAATATATAAGACTAAACCCTAATTGATGGTGCATCTATTCTAATTAAAAGTTGAGGTGGTGTCTCTGCAAAATTTCCAATAATAAGGTGAAGGTAGTTATTTACAAAAAAAATTGTGCACAAAACTATCACCAATAAAAATTTTGGCGAAAAACGCAAAATAAATTCATGTGCAATGCTTCAGCATCACAGAAGTGAGAAGAAAAAAAAATTAACATTTCTTTCGGTGGAGGTAGTTCTTCATTTTGTGATATATTCAAAGGTTGATTGAGTTTAAATTGGAGATATCAGTGAGTATACTATAAGTTGATTAATGAAATACAAGAGTGGTAGGTAGATGATGATTAATGATAATATTTAGAAACATACATTACTAGAAGTTGTATTATTTGTGCGAATAATTAAGTAAAATTTTATGTTTAAGATATACATATACAATTGATATTTTCTGTATGGGTGCACAAACAAAATTGCATGAGCTAAAAGTTATCGGCACGGGCAATTAACAATTTCATGCAATTGATGTACATATGCATGCAATTGGTGAGTAAATAACATGGGTGCGCAAATTAAATTAGATTGCTTAAAAATTCTAACCCATGCGCCCTATTTAATTAATTTTGATACCCATGCAAATAATCTCTATGCAGATGATATATTATTTATTGTATGGGCGTGCAACTAAATTTCATTGGCTAAGAATTATCCGAAGACTTTTATCACCAAAGGCCCAAAATAATTGTCAAAAAGTTGGTTGAAGGACTTGATACATAATACCAAAAGATCGATATATGTCCAAATAATTGTATGTTATACTACATCTAGATACAAAATCCCGGTTCTAAACAAGAATGAAAAACTAGTTCCATGAAAAGTTTTACATTACCTTCTTATCACTCTGAGGCTTCAAAGGTTTTACATGGTGCCTAATACTACAGAGCATATGAGGTGGAATAAGGAAGAAAATAGAAAAATCTTGATTTTTTTTTTGTAAAAGTTAGTTTTAAATGCGTACTAACAATATCATTAATAAAAGAACGTATTACAACGAGTCCAATGATTCTCCTTTCTAGATCTAAACTTTATTTTCTTGAAATCATCTAAACTACTCGAATCAACTAATTCTAATTAACTATAATCTTAAATAGTCTATTACGTACCTCATTCTCCATCTCGTTCCATGACCGGAATCGCTTTCGTCTGATAGTCGCCGCACACCGACGGCCGGAATTGCTCACTGTTGTGCTTCGATCGAGATGAGAGTAGCAACTCTACACTCCTAGCTAGCTCCGACAATACCATGCTCCCAGCTCCGCTCCCTCATTCTCCTCTCCACTCGAGAAGGTAGAGACGAAAGAGAGGGGAGAGTCATTATGTCGGAGGTGAGGCCTAAAAGAGATGTGAGAGACGAAAAAAAGAAGTGTGGAGGGAGGATGAAAGCGTCGACTAGAGTTTTGTTTCTCTTTTTATTTCGCTTGAGTGCCATGACAATATATCTTTACTGAAAAAAAAAACTTTTATGTTTTAGAAAAAATAAAAATAAAAACAAAAAAAACAAAAAATCAAATCAAATGGTGAAGCATGAAGGAAGTTTGATGAGAAATATATAGAATTTGCCACCGATGTGAGAAATATTCATCTTGGAGTCTCAACGGGTTGGTTTACACCTTATAATTTTAGTGGTCCTCTTTATTCATGTTGGTCGGCATTTGTTGGTCTATATAATTTGTCACCTTCTTCTTCAAAAAAAATATAATTTGTCACCTGAACTTGTGATGACAGACAGTATACATTTATTGCTCTCGTTATCACAGGACATATTAGAGTTATCTAAATTACATGAGACGCTGAATTTCAACTCGTGCAAAAGATATTTGTCCATGCAATTGGTAAATTTCATCAGCATCTGGAGCCATCTAATTGTATGGGCCGAAAAAATTTAACCCATGGAAAAGGGGCTTTCAAGCCCATGCAATTGATCAACTACATGAGCCCCATGCAAATGAAGTCATTAGCATGGAGGTCACTTATGTAAGGATTCAGGTATGTATAAGGGTACAATTCAATTGCAATGTAGTCAATTAATCGCTAAATGAATCAGGATCCATGTATAAAATTAAATTTCAAGATATATATAAAATTTACCACTAGACACATAGCGGAAGTTCTTCGTGATTCTAGTTGTATGAGTAGTAGTCTTTTTCTGCTTCGCTTGCGAGTCGGATGTACGTAGTAATCGCAACTGCATCTCTACTGGTATCCACACAAACATATTCGAAAACAATTATGAATTAGAGTACTAACGTCAATTGACAGCCCTCTCTTTCTCTGTGTGTGTTTTGGATGTGTTAAAATTTTCTGCTCTTGGAAAATCTAAATTGTTGTGTCTAATTTCAGGCTTGCATCAGATTCGAATATGAACTAATTAACAATTATATATAGAGCAATGCATCTGTTGGTTGCGCCAATTCAGGCGCACCATTTCGTTTGCACCAATTCAGTCAAACATTTTCAAATAGATCGAGTGCAGAATTTCGAACGAATACATTTTATATAGCCAAATATAGTTTAATCCATATTTAATTTCATAAATTAACTATTAATTAATTTCGATCCAAATTATTTGACAGGTAAGATATTATTTCTAACAACATGTAACAGACTCATTTGCACGGGCTACCTATACAATTGGTATCAATTGCATGAGTAGCGCGTGCAAATGAGCATGTTTTGTTTCATACAAATAATTCAAATTCCAATAATGGATAGATAAACTCCCCTCTTTTATTAATACAATATTTTAGTTAAAATAGCAAATGTCTGTTTATATATATATATATAAAGGTTGGCTACTCTACTTGCATAAGCATATGAGGACATATGCTTATAAGTCATTTTTGTGTTTTCGAAGTCTAAGTAGTCGATCTGAAGCACTCAACATGTTCTTCATATTATAATGTGCTTGGAGACCAAATTTTACATTTTTTGAAAAAATTTTACTAATTTTTTAGAATTTTTTAAAACAATGTTTCAAAATGCTATAAAAATTCAGAAAAATAATAAATAATCCTAAAAAAAAGTGATTTTGAAAAATTCTAAAAAAACAGTAAAAAATTTCCAAAAAATGTAAAATTTGGTCTCCAAGCACATTCTAATACGGAGAACATATTGAGCACTTCAAATTGACTATTTGGACTTTAAAAACGTAAAAATGACTTATAAGCATATGCCCTCATATGCTTATGTAAGTAGAATAGCCACTCACTATATATATAGAGTAAAGCTAAGGTGCTCTTAACCGAATTTTTTATTAATATCCAAAAATAAAATAAAATTACAAAAAATGACCATGTCAGAACTGAAATTCGAAAAATACCCATTCCGGAAAATTTTTTTCCGAACTAACCCTCTAACTTCGGAAAAAAAATTTCCGAAAATTCAATTCAAAAACCGGAAAAATTTTATCCGGATTCTAAGTCCGGAAATTTTTTTTCCGAAATTAGGCCAAATTTTCGGAAAAATTTTTTCCGAACTAAGTTTCCGGAAAAATTTTATCCGGTTTCAGATTGAATTTTCGGAAAAAAAATTTCCGGTTTTGTACCGAATTCGATTATAAATACCGCTGAGCTCGCTTTCAATTTCACTCGCAGCTCTCTCGCTCTCTCCGTAAGTTATTTTTAATTATTTAAATTTGTAATTATTTATTTGTTAATTATTTAAAATATTTAAATTAATTAAAATAATTTTAAAAATTTCAGAATAGTGTATAGAATAATTTAGAAATTATCAAAATAGTCTAGAAAATTTTAAAATGATTTCGAATTGTTTTAGGAACCTCTTTCATTTTTGGATCTCTTCCGGAGCTCTGACTGTCTGATTGATCCGATTTTCGATTCAGGTTATTTTTTTTATTTTTATTTTAATTTATATTATAATTAATTAGTTCATTTCAAATATTTTTTTTATTTTTTGGAATATTGTCCAAATAATTTTGAATTTTTTAGAATATTCCAAAATGGTTTAGAATAATTTATAAAATTTCAAAAAAATTTAGAATATTGCTAAATTAATTTAAAAAATTTCAAAATGGTGTAGAATAATTTAGAAATTATCAAAATGGTATAGAAAAATTTTGAAAATATTAAAATGATTTAGAATTGTTTCAGGAACCTCTTTCATTTTTGGATCCCTTCTGGAGCTATGACTGTCTGATTGATCCGATCTTCGATTCAGGTTGATTTTTTTTTTAAATTTATATTATAATTAATTAGTTCATTCCAAATATTTTTTTATTTTTTGGAATATTGTCCAAATAATTTAGAATTTTTTATCATATTCCAAAATGGTTTAGAATAATATATAAAATTCCAAAAAAATTTAGAATTTTTTTCTATTAATTTAAAAAATTCCAAAATGATGTAGAATAATTTAGGAATATTAGAAATGGTATTGAATAATTTAGAAAATTATGAAATGGTTATGAAATAATTTTTAGAGGTCCGGACAATTTGTAATTACTTATATGTTGTTCTTTTTTAAATTGCCAGACCAATCGAACTGAAAATGACAACTATTTATGTGAAGATTTTTAATGGAGGAGAAATCAAATACAATAATGACGGGGTCTTTTACAGTACCCGAGCTAAATACTCATTACCGCTAACCGTCAACCACAGCTTTGATTATCTTCGGAATGAGATATATAAATTTGTTGGGTATAATGCTAGTCAAGCAAATCTGGAAATCCAAGCCAGGTTTAATATGTCTACCGATGGGGGACGTGACCATCAATTAGTACCGGTAATGGACCAACAATCGTTCGAAATGGTTTTAGAAATTGTGTCGTCTTTTGCACAAAGGTTACCGGTTCTGGAGTTGTATGTAGAATTGGAACCGAACCATACCAGACAGATTCCTGAACCTCGATCCCGACCCAGTACCAGTCAGAATCATGTGGATCCCAACCCAATACCAGTTAGATCCCGCCTTAGTACCGGTCGGCACTCTATGGATGTACAGAGACCCCGACTCAGTATCGGTAGCAACTCTGTGGATCTACCAGTTAGACCTCTACCCAGTACCGGTCGGAACTCTGTGGATCTACCAAGCACATCACGACCCAGTACCAGTCGGGCCCGTAGACAGCTACGTGATTATTCGCATGCCCCTGTTGATGCAATTGATTCTGACAGTTTGGAGAGTGGAGATGAGAGGCTCTCAGGTGAGTCATCGGGTTCCGACGATGATATTGAACCGCTCAGCCAGCCACAATCACGGTCCCGTGAAGCACAGTACCCGATAACTGGTCGGGAAAATATGACACATCCGGTTGATAGTTTCAATGACATATTCGGTTTTAGGCCTGCGGATGTCGATTTTTTCGGCAGGTCAAACAAAACATTCGATAATCCATTGGCTAGGGGTGTAGTATATCAGTCGAAAACAGCTCTAAGGATAGCAATCAATGAGTTCCATCTCGATAATAATTGTGAGTGCAAGGTTCTTAGAAGCGAACCTAGACGTTACGAGATGGTGTGCAGAGATAAGTTTTGTAAATTTAAGGTATGCGCGAAGCAGAACGGTCTTTCAGAATCTTGAATTATTACCAAACAAGCACTTCCTCATACGTGCACAGTATCGGCAACACGTACTGATCACTGTCAGCTTACGGCAGAGATGGTTGCCCTTGCGATTGATAAGACCATTAGAAGGGATGTGTGCTCTTCTATAAATCATATCCGAGATCTCGTCATGCAGAGATATGATAAGGTAACTCCCAAGTACAACAAATTATGGAGAGGCCGTGAGCTTGCTATTGCAAATCTGTTTGGGAGTTGGGAGAGCTCGTACAACCTGCTTATTCCAATATTGGAAGCCATCCAAAGAAACAATCCAGGAACTAAGTATTGTGTGACCTCGACCCCGACTGACAAAGAAACCGAGAGGCATTTCCATAGAGCGGCATGGGCATTTGGAGCGTGTATTGCAGCGATACCGTTCCTGAGACCAGTGATTAGTATCGATGCATGTTTCATGTCGGGACGGTACCAAGGTAGGCTGCTAATGGCATGTATGTACGATGCCGAAAACCAATTGCTTCCATTGGCTTTTGCAATTGTGGAGAAAGAAAGCGCTGACAACTGGGGTTTTTTTATGAGATGGTTGAGGTTGGAAGTAATTGGAGATAATCGTTTTTTTTGTGTCATATCGGATAGACATTTGGGAATTAAAGCTGTTTTTCAGGATCCGCTTCTCGGCTGGGATGAGTCCACCGATCAATGTGTACATCGGTATTGTTCTCAGCATGTTGCCGAAAACCTATTCAAGCACGTGGGGCGTAAGAGAGAGGTTAGCGACAGGTTCATAGCTGGAGTGAACAAATGCAAACCTAGGAGGTTGCAGGAGATGATACAAGACTTTGAAATTGGTTGTCCGGAGGCTGTCGACTACCTTAACAAGGTGGGTAAGAGGAACCCTAATGATGAAGACGAGCTTCCACGTCCAGAGAAGTTGTATCAAACATTGGACGGCGGTCACCGATGGGGGATAATGACAACAAATGGATCAGAGTCACTGAACGCCGTGTTCAAAATTAGTCGGCGGTTACCGGTTGCAGCGGTCGTGGAGGACACGTTCTATAAGTTGAATAAATGGTTTTTTGAACGATGGAACAAAGCTGAAATGAGAATGCAACACGGTCAGGTGTGGTCCGACAGGGTAAGTAAGTTATTGCAAAAGCGTATTGAAAAAGGAAGGGACATGACTGTGATTCCTTATCGCAGCGGTCATGGGCTGTTTGAGGTTCTCGTCAAGGGTGAAAAACTTCCATCAAGGCGTAATCAGCCGAGACTTGAGTATACCCGGAGGGATTTCGGGTATAGGGTTGTTGTCACGGACAATAACAGGGTTGAATGTGAATGTCGGAAGCCTCAATTGACAGGCATACCATGTTCTCATTTCATGGCGGTTGTCCGCGAAATGAGATATGATGTAAATCTATACATCAACCCCTTGTACCGTACGTCAATAGTGGTACAAACATGGGGCGGTCATTGGGGACCGAAAGGCAACCAAAATGAATGGCCTATATACAACGGCCCAAAAATTATACCTGAGAAGAGACTGATCAAAAAAGGAAGGAGAAGGCACGACCGCATACCGATGGAAATGGACAGGATGCGCGGTCGGAGACTCGGACATCAGCCTCATCGTGAGACAATTGATCGGAATGCAGCAGGTACAATTGGTCAACCAAATATAAATGCTTGTTTTAATTAAATTCACGATTTAATACATGATCCAATTGCAATGTAGAGGAGGCAGCAAGACAGGCGCAAGAAGTGGCAGAGCACTCAGCAAGAAGAAGTACAACCTCCTGGCGCACCATCGGACTGAATTTTAGTCTGCGTCGTAGAAAATAACATGTGTGCTAAGAAGTAGTATGTTGTTCATTCTGTTGTCGAAAATGTAGTTTAATAGTTCTGAATGTTTTAATTCTATGTATTTTTCTTCGTTTTGTTATTTCTGAGGCATATTTATTAAGTTCTAGAAGACGGTTGAGATGGAATTGTTAATTTATAGAATACGGTTTCGATGAAATTGTTAAGTTATAAGATGTAATTAATACCTACAGATAAAGCAAATCATATCAAAATATACAAGTACTCCTACATGTAAAACAGATACCAAAAGATAAAACACAAATGACAACATAAAATATATAACTCCTACAGGCCACGCTGTGCATGTACAGTGTGGTCCGGATACTCAGAATGCGAGAAGCGAGAAGGGTCATGTCTCTCACGCTGTGAACGTCGCAGCCCGTCAGTGTCCACTGGAGGAGGTGGATAAGAAGAAGACGACGCCCCGGCATCACCTGAAGTCGGATGAACCTGCCACTGCTGTAGGGATTCGAATGTGGCTTGATCAACATGCATTTGCTCCATTTCATTCGCCTGATCCTGAGACATCTGCATTTGAGACACATTTTTTAATTTAGTTCATTATATATTAAAAAAGAAAATTACTTCAATTAAAGTACTACATACAGGTCCGGCTCCATAGCCGAGTAGTGAATGCATCCATTCACACCCCTCCGGAATCTCTATGCCGAACCCCTGCGACTGCAAATGCGGCATCTCGTGCATCGATGATCGCGGCATCTCGTGCATCGATGATCGCGGCATCTCGTGCATCGATGATGACGGCATCTCGTGCATCGATGATCGCGGCATCTCGTGCATCGATGATGATCGCGGCATCTCGTGCATCGATGATGATCGCGGCATGCCGTACCCCTGTGCCTTTAATTCATACACAGTTTTTTAACTATAAACTAAATTTGAAATCAGCTTCTAGTAATTTGAATTCATACCTGTCCGGCGTCTGCATGTGCTGGTGGAGTAACCTGATCGAACTGTCCTGGCAAAATATAACTTCTCCATTGAGAGCCATCATCCAACCAACCCTGCACTGGATCTGGGCCTTCGAATACAGGTGCCGCTGGGAATGGCTCCGTTCCCAGCGGCGCACTCTCGGTGGATGAAATGTCTTCCCAATTAGGTGGGACCCCCGACTCATCCAACATGGCACGCGCACGGTCTCCGTAACCATTATCACTGCAAAGTCGACTACCTAGCCTCATTTTCCCCTTGCCAATTGCACGGAGACCCTTGGTGAAGAATGTTTCTGTGCCATGTGCCAACTCTCCAATCCCACGCAATGCCTGTACACATGGTCGAAATATAAGAAATGATATGTAATAAGTGTTTTATAAATTCCAGAGTTAGAAATGTTTACATTTCGAACAAATGTCGATCCGCTGGGAACGTATCCGGACTTCGAATGCTCGTCTCTATGAACCGGAATATTGCGATCCATTCCGAACACGTGCTGACCAAACAGGAAGACAGATGCCATGCCATTCTTCTGGTACCATGTTCGATATATTACAATGTCACTCGGATCCCACGGATGTCCTACCTCGTGCACATGCTGTGCATATTGTGTCGCATGGGTCACATGTCGGCGGTGCACGTCCGCCCAGTTCGCATTCCTCTTTGAGCCCCATTTCAACCTGTTTACAATATTAGTAACATAAATAAGTACATAAGTACACAAAAATAAATAAACCACATAAATAGTGCGAATATTACTTGTGTAGCTCTTCGTGATCGTCCTTATCCAAGGGAGGGGGCGGTGGCGCAATTTCTTGCCATCTTCCAAATTGTCGCATGCACCGATCAGGATTGTGATGCTCCACAATCCAATAAAAAATAAGAGGACCGCGGTACAAGTAGTACGGCTGAAAAATATAGTTGAAATGTTATACCGAATTTATAATTATGATGACATAAATAGGAGAAAGTATGCGAATTTATTACAATATACCTGGTCCGCCCGAGTTCTTCTCGAAAGATTGTGGTAAACATGCGCGTACGGCTGCCACTCCACCATGTTATCCGTCAATAACTGAATCTGATCACGGGGGATACCTGGACCGGTGGGTTTTGAATGCGACGAGCTCTCCCACTCATGTGGGCCTTTCCATAGCTCACCATAAGCCGGGCAAGTATCTTCTGTTTCCCTGCCCCATGTCGGTTGAGATCTCAGAAATAACGGCCGGTGAACTTGAAATCGGCTCCACGACCAGTGCTGCAGAAGCATCGTGGGACCATGCATAGAGTGGCAGCTAGGATTACATGCGAGGCATAGATTTCGATATAAATATGCGAGAACAGCTCCGCCCCAGTTGTAATTCCTCGGATCGTCTAAATTGTCCACCATGTTGAGATACCACAACGGTATCCCGTCCCCGCTACTGTCGGCAAACATGGTATTCCCTAACATGTCAAGGATAAATGCACGGACATACCTGATCACCAAATATTAAAATGTGAGCACATTATTGAAAATGCAAAATACGAATAGGGTTTTAAATAGAAAAAAATACTAACCATGTCTTTTCTATCTCGCTCGCACCGGTGGGCAGTATTCTGAAGCGCTCACGGAGCGCTTTTTTTGCCAAAAGCATGTCGGACGTTCTCGCATCCTTTCCCATCTTTTTCATGAACCCCTTGATTTCATTATCTTTGATGCCTAGCAGCTCATACAGTCGGCCATGAATACTCGCCGCGTCTGTAATTCCCGTTACAGGCTCCCCCGAAATAGGTAAACCCCACAAACAGCTCACATCCTCCAACGTTACTGTAATTTTTTTTTGCATGTCAGTAAGAAACTAAAAAACAAATTTATTTGAATTAGTTAATACCTGTCATCTCTCCGAAAGGAAGATGAAAGGTGTGCGTCTCCGGACGCCACCGCTCGACAAGTGCATGAATAAGAGCCGCATCGAGGGCGATATCAGGCATTGTCGCGAGCTGATATAAGCCCATTCGAATTAATACCGGTGCATAGTCCTTGTGAAACTCGCATTTGTGTCGATAGTGTCTCACCGTTAAAATTTCTTTGCTCTAAATTAGAGAAAAAAATTAATTACAATATAATTTGATTACTAACCGAGTTACGAAAAACAAAATAAGTAAATGTTTACCTCCTTCGACGCCTGAGATACCCTATGATTGCCGTGAGCTATCCACAACAAGGGGCTAAATGTATGCTTCAGTACTAAGTCTGCCATACTACAAAATTCGAACAATACTCCAAATTATCTTGAATTTTTCTAAATTATTCTAGACCATTCTGCTATTTTCTAAATAATACTAGACCATTCTGGTATTTTCTAAGTTACTCTGAACTATTTTGGTATTTTCTAAAATATTCAGGGCCATTTTGGAAGGTTCTGACAAATTCTAAATTATTCGGACAATATTCTAAATTATTTAAAATAAACTAATTAATTGTATTATAAATTAAAATTAGAATAAAAAAAGTTAAAAAAAACCTCAATCGAAGAGCCGAGTGATCAGACAGTCAGAGCTCCGAAAGGGATCCGAGACAAAAAGAGGTTCCTAAAAAAATTCTAAATTATTTCAGACTATTCTGGACTATTCTGGTATTTTCTAAGTTATTCTGGACTATTCTGGTATTTTCTAAACTATTCTGGACTATTCTGGTATTTTCTAAGGTATTCTGGACTATTCTGGTATTTTCTAAACTATTCTGGACTATTCTGGTATTATCTAAACTATTCTGAACTATTCTGGTATTTTCTAAACTATTCTGGTATTTTCTAAGTTATTCTGGTCTATTCTGGTATTTTCTAAACTATTCTGGACTATTCTGGTATTTTCTAAGGTATTCTGGACTATTCTGGTATTTTCTAAACTATTCTGGACTATTCTGGTATTTTCTAAACTATTCTGGACTATTCTGGACTATTCTGGTATTATCTAAACTATTCTGGACTATTCTGGTATTTTCTAAACTATTCTGGTATTTTCTAAGTTATTCTGGTCTATTCTGGTATTTTCTAAGTTATTCTGGACTATTCTGGTATTTTCTAAACTATTCTGGACTATTCTGGTATTTTCTAAACTATTCTGGACTATTCTATAAATTCTAAATTATTCTGGACTATTCTGATATTTTTTAAACTATTCTGGACCATTCTGGTAAATTCTAAATTATTCTGGACCATTCTACAAATTCTAAACTATTTAAAACTAAATAATTAAATAATATAATTAAAAAAATATATATATTTACCTCGGGGGGTGTGCTTCGCTGGGAGGGAGGAGAGACACCGAGACAGAATTCGGACCGGGCTTTTATAGGCCTAACTTCGGAAAAATTTTATCTGGACTTAGAGTTCGGAAATTTTTTTTCCGGATTTAGAAGCTTAGTTCGGAAATTTTTTTTCCGAAAATAGAGGCTGAGTTCGGAAATTTTTTTTCCGAAGTTAGGGGCTTAGTTCGGAAAAAAAATTTCCGGAAAGGGTATTTTTCGAATTTCAGTTCTGACATGGTCATTTTTGGTAATTTTATTTTATTTTTGGATATTAATAAAAAATTCGGTGCTCTTAAGCTCACCAAACTTTCCGTGAGCTTAACTCAAAAACCTATCAATCCGACTTCAAACGACATTTTCAAACCGTTAGATGTTCAATCTATATTAAAATGTGCTTGGAGACCAAATTTTACATTTTTTGGAATTTTTTACTATTTATTAAGCCGGTTTGAAAACCGCTGTTTTTATTAAAAATCTGCACCATTAGAAAACAGCGGTTTTCAAACTGGCTTAATAAATAGTAAAAAAATTCCAAAAAATGTAAAATTTGTTCTCCAAGCACATTTTAATATAGATTGAACATCTAACGGTTTGAAAATGTCGTTTGAAGTCGAATTGATAGGTTTTTGAGTTAAGCTCACGGAAAGTTTGGTGAGCTTAAGAGCACCTTAGCTTTACTCATATATATATATATATATATATATATATATATATATATATATATCTCGTGGAATATTATTCATTTTAATAAAAGGGACCTTCCAATGTAGTAAATTTCTTCTTGCTAAATTAACCTTTTGTTTTTTTTGTTTTTTGCTGTTTGATATTGAACTCATTCGAGCTAATCAAAAGTTCGTCAGAATTTGAGTAAGAGTTCGGGAAGGTTCCTGTTGCATTGGTGCGAGAAATTCAAAATATTGACGGATAAAAGTTAACAACAATAATGATATTTATTAGTGTATGAACTTTCTATCACCAATTAATTTAGTCCTTAACGGCCATATATGAAAGTGATCAACTTCATATAGCGACTATTTTATTGCGACCGACTCACCCAAGTTAAGTAAAAGTGCTCAACTTCAAATTTTAATATCGATGCATAGCTAGCTAGTTTTATCATTTCTTTTTGTAGTGTTTACAGTTTCCATGGTCTTAATAAATGAAAGTGATTGAGTTATTATTTGAGCGAAGTGACGTAATATTGTAGTGTGTGCATCTTAGACTAGTTAATCGATCAAGTGTCATGAAATTAAGGAACCGAATTATCTGCCTACAAGTGGATAGGAAATTCCTATCAACACAGTCTATTTATCCATTCATTCATAATTTGTACGGTTATGATTAAAATATTAGTTTTATCTTCTCGAAACTCAAATCTCTCTCTACTTCAATCCTGACACTACTACAAAAAACATATTTACTATCGCCTCTTTACTATCGAGTATCATTCGGCACGGATAGTGTATGTAACCAGTAGCAGCGCTATAAATACTTTAAACTTTTTACCGACTGTTTGGTCTAACCAACCGATGGCGTCAGGGGCGGATTCAAGATTTTTGTCAGGGTAAGATACTAATCGGGTTCAAATTAATTAATCGGGTTCAAACCCATTAACTAATCGGGTACGCTGACTGATTCCTTTCTACAAGAGATAGAAATGGAAGATCGTTGGATGGGCGCTTCTTCACCACTAAGTAGATGCTTTAATCAACACAATCCAATTTTAAATCACCTTAGGCTAAACAAAATAGGGGTTATTTCTAAGCTGTTTTTAATTTTCTAGTTTAATTTCTTTTCTGTTGCTGTAAAACAGTGCAGACAAGGAACTAGTATATTGTTGCCCTGTTACCTTTCTTGTAGTGAAATTTTGATTTATGAATGAAATTATTCCTACGGACTTTGAATAAAAAAAACTCAAATGACCAATCAGCCCACTTAGTTCTCCTATCTGTCAACGAGCTCATCACAAAAGGCAATGGATTTTCTACATGACATGATTTCTAATGGGATTACGCAACACTACTACAGAAAAAGAGATTGCACACGGACATAAATGGAGGAGCTACATGGATTTCTTGCCGTGTAGGCTGTGAGGGTGTAAGAATCGGTAAATAATTATACACGGATATTTATCCATGTGCGATTATAACGATTTCTACACGGATTATTTTATAAACAGCTGTGTACGAACACCTGCCTGTGTTGCTCTCCATATTACCGAGCTACACGGATATGACCTAAACATTCGTGTACGATTACTCTTTCTACACGGACTTTTAATTTCATATCCGTGTAGCTCTCTTAACTATCCTACATAGACATTTATAAAAGAATCCGTGTACGAATACATTCCTACACAGATTATTTGATAAATGTCCGTGTAGGAAAGAATCCTACACGGGCATTTATCAAATAATCCGTGTAGGAATGTATTCGTGCACAAATTATTTTATAAATTACTCTTCTTACACGGACTTTTGTTAAATATCCGTGTAGGATTGTCTTATGTATTTTTTTTGTAGTTGTTTTTTGTTTTTTACTAGCCTCCAGTTTTGCTAGCCAGTATTTAAATTTTTCAGATAGCAATTTAAAATTTATGTACACTAAATTATACAAAATTATACAAATCCATATTTAGCATTACAAAATTTTAATCGAAACCACCTTGCCCACATACATCTGACATCGTCGATCTGCTCCTTGGTGTAATACGTCTGCTTTGGTCCATACTACAATTATAATTTGGTATTAGTTAGTAACAAGAAAAGGTAGATGCAAGACACTCGCAAATATCAATTGCTATTAATAAACTGAAAATTATAAGTAAGCACAATATAAAAATATCAATTGCTATTATATAGGAACAATTAATATGAATTACATACCGCTTTTAGAAATTGGAATTGTATTCTTTCGATAAAGTCAAACATGAAAATCATCATGGAATAAGCGCATACCCAACCCTCCAACTGTTGCGGGCACTAAAATTTACATTTAGCGGCCTATGTTAGAATTGTTGTTGCAAGCAATACTCTTATTATGCTATTTGACTAATTTGCAAAACATACAATAATTGAATTTAACAATTTCTTGGAGTTAAGATATTTCACAGGTTCAAGATAATTGGAATTGCAATATGGATCAGTTGACCTGAAGAAATCATCAAGACATTTATCAAGAATTTAAATTGTAAAATTATAGACTTGGTAAAATAGATTTGATGTTGAAACAGGGAACAATCGTTACCAACGATTGTATAATCGTTGTAACGATTATAAAAGCTGCACAGAAAATCAAATTTCCAGAAAACAATAGTTACCAACGATTATATAATAGTTGTAACGATTATAATAGTTACCAACGATTATAAAAACTGCACAGGAAATCAAATTTCCAGAGAACAATAGTTACCAACGATTATATAATCGTTGTAACGATTATAATAGTTACCAACGATTATAAAATAGTTGTAACGATTATCAAATTCTCGCAGAAATTCAAATTTGGCTGAAACCCTAATTGTATATGAAATACTAATCGTTGGTAACGATTGTAGGCAGAATACTCATTCCGAAGCTGCCTCTATAAATAGAGTAATTAGGTTTTCTCCTAACAAAAAGAGGAGCCGCCCCAGCTGTTAAAAAACCACGATTTTACTGTGCAATATTCCCTCCATTGTTGTGAGAGCTAAAACTTCAAAACTCCTTCACACAATCTCAAATCTACTTCACTAATCTTGAGTTAGATTAGGTTAGAGTAAGTTTTTGAGTGTTTCTCCTGAGAATCTAGATTTAGAGACTTCGTTCTCTACTCGAGTTGGCCGAGTGACTTCCCATTGGTTGTAAGGGCTCACCGGTTCACAAGTTGTAACATTTCTCATTGGGTAATAGAAAGGCGCACCGAGAAGCGGTTGCGACGCCCCGGAGACGTAGGTAATTTTGTCGAACTCCGTTAACATCCCGCGTGTCAATTTTCTCTAAACTCTTCTATTTATTTTATTTGCAATTATTTTCAGTTTTAAAAGAATATTAGAGGTGCCTTAGGGACAACAAAGTGGTATCAGAGCAAGTTACTCAAATTAAGACTCACTTAATTTGAGTTTTATCGATTTAAAAATGGCACCAAATAGATTTGTGAAGGAGCCCCCAACTTTCGGTCTTACAACCAAAAACTTTAGTCATTGGAAGAGAATCATGATTAACTACCTAAACATTCTTGAAGTTTGGGATATTATTGAAAAAGGGTATACACCAAAATTTGAGTTAGATGATGACAAAACCCAAACTCCCGCATCCAAATTAGAAAAGAAAAAGAATGACAATGCGGTTAATGCAATATTAAATGCGGTTAGTGAATCGGTTGCCTTGATATTTGGTAACTTGACTAGTGCCAAAGAAATGTGGAACGCCCTTATAAATCGGTATGAGGGTAACTCTCAAATCAAAAGAACTAAAATAACCGGATTAGAAACCAAATTTGAAACATTTAGGGTAGAAAATGGTGAAACCATTGAAGATATGTATAATAGACTCATGCATATCCAAAATGAATTTATCGAATTGTAAGAACCGCTTTCTAATGATAAAATTGTAGGAAAACTTTTACAAGTTATGCTTAGGAGACCTAGGTGGGAAAGCCTAGTGAGTGCCTTAGAAGCAATTCAAGGGACACACGCATCATTTACACCTGATGAGATTTATGCACATTTTCGAAGCTTCGAAGAGAAACTTCTACAATCCAGTGAACTAAAGCAAGAATCCAAATCAAAAACCGTAGCCTTCTCGGCACAAAATCATAACCATGCTAGCTCCTCAAATACCCGTCTATCAAATGACCAATTTATAAATTAAAATAGATCATGAATCCTACAAAGATGCATTTCTCTTATCCAAAATGTTCCAAGGAATGCTTGATTTCGAAAGAAAATACAACAAGGAACGTGAAGAAGAAAACAAAAGAGTAGTGTGCTTTGCATGTCATAGGGAAGGGCACATCATCCAAACATGCTTCAAACTATTTCCCCATTTGAAAAACAAGGATGGTGAAGTGCAACACGACCGAAGGCCAAAACAAAAATACGATGGATACAAAGGCAAGAAGAAGGCAAAAGCAATGCAAGCCATGTGTAGCATAGACTCCGATGAAAGTGATGTAGAGGAATTCGACACGGAGTCGGGTAATCAACAAGAGATCAACCTTGCATTGGTAGCAAGTGTGGATGAAGGTCCGTCAACAATCGATGTGGACTCAATCATTGCAAACAAAAATATCACCGACGAGACCACCATTGAATTTCTCAAAAATCTTGCAAAGTCAAGGAATAACAATGAGGTGGATGATATGAATGAAGCCTCAACAAGCTCCGCTAATGAGGTACATTTTGACTCTGACTTTGAAGGTTGTGAGTCCGAAAATGAATTGACCAATGACCAAATAGAGACCAATGAACCCGAAATTGATTTGAACAATAATTGGATAATTACCAATGAGACAAGCACTTTCGTGAATGAGATACTAACACATCATAATGCACCTAAGTTGCTTGATGAATCAAAAAGGGTATTGCATGAAAAGGAAAGTATCATACAAAATTTAAAATCTAAACTTCTTGATTTTGAGTCCAAAGTCAAAGAATTAGAAATGGTACTACTTAATTCACATTCTTGTCAATCACATTTAGGTGAAATAGAAATTCTAAAGTGAAAATACAAAATTTGAAAACCAAAAATTTAGCTCTAAGGTCCCCAAATGAATTCACTAATCATATCAGTTTAGATCTTGATGAGGTGGATAGAATATTTGAGAAACGACGATATCCAAATGATAAGTCGGGTTTTGGATACAAGAAGGATCATTCCTCATTTGAGTCTAAAATTTCCGCAAACCTAAAAGAGAAAAGGGGAAAGATAAACAACGTAAAAGATAAAGATAACCAAAGTAGAGTTAAGTATGGGTTTAATTGCAAAAGGTTCATGGATAAATATAATGTTCAATACAATGGCAATCGCACATTAATTCCACAAGGGAAACAAATTCAAACCTCAAATGCTAAGATTATTCAAAAGTCTCAAAATTATGCATTTAGGTATAGGTATAATTACAAAAATTATAAGAACAAAAATAATTTTCAAAATAGTAATAGGAGCACATTCATTCCAAAAGGGTCAAACAAAACTTATTTCAAAGGACCGGATGGATGGTTTTATGAACTTAAAAACAAAAATGCTTTACAAAATAGAACTCAAAGAAATATTTCGACAAAAGATGTTCCCCAACATCACAATAAATTTATTTCTAACAAAAATAAAAATCTTTCATCTAGCGTTTCAAATCGGTCGGTCAACAATCATAGGAATCAAATTTAAGAAGTGAAAGATGAATTTAAAACCACTTTCAAACATGGTTCATGCAATATCAAGCAATCGGTGACATTTTGTAACTATTGTTGTAAGATTGGTCATACCTCCTTAGAATGTAGGTTTAGGAAAGGAAACAACAATTCAAATGTTGTTTGGATTCCTAAAGCTAAACTAGCTTAAAGTTGTATTTGAAATCTCCCCAAATAACCAAAATTGCTAAAACTATTAAAAATGGAGATTATAACAAGATATATGTTAATTGCTAATATATACTCTTGTAGGTGTGTTTGATTACAACTCAAAAAGAAAATGCTTAATCATTGATAGTGGATGTTTACACTGTATGACTTGAAATTTTAGCGCATGAATATTTTTTTTTTGGTTTCTTACATGTGCTATTTGCGATACATGCATTATTATGGTATTATTGGAGGTCTATGTCTACATTGCTATATTGATTTTGAATGCATTTATTATTTACATATACGGTGGTGCTATATAAATTCCTCAATATTTTGTCGTTGTTTTAACTATCATATATTCCAAAATTGAGGGGGAGTGCATATTTTGAGGGGGAGCACTCACAACTTGCGTTATATTCTTCCCTTTTGTCGATTTCCAAAAGGGGAAGAAATTGCAAGACATGTAAAAAAAACGACAATTGGGAAAATCAAATTGAGAAAAATTGATTTATGCACTTACTTGCAATGTATATTTTGCAAATCGTCAAAAGGGGGAGATTGTTGTTGCAAGCAATACTCTTATTATGCTATTTGACTAATTTGCAAAACATACAATAATTGAATTTAACAATTTCTTGGAGTTAAGATATTTCACAGGTTCAAGATAATTGGAATTGCAATATGGATCAGTTGACCTGAAGAAATCATCAAGACATTTATCAAGAATTTAAATTGTAAAATTATAGACTTGGTAAAATATATTTGATGTTGAAACAGGGAACAATCGTTACCAACGATTGTATAATCGTTGTAACGATTATAAAAGCTGCACAGAAAATCAAATTTCCAGAGAACAATAGTTACCAACGATTATATAATAGTTGTAACGATTATAATAGTTACCAACGATTATATAATAGTTGTAACGATTATAAAAACTGCACAGGAAATCAAATTTCCAGAGAACAATAGTTACCAACGATTATATAATAGTTGTAACGATTATCAAATTCTCACAGAAATTCAAATTTTGCTGAAACTCTAATTGCATATGAAATACTAATCGTTGTAACGATTGTCTAATCGTTGGTAACGATTGTAGGCAGAATACTCATTCCGAAGCTGCCTCTATAAATAGAGCAATTAGGTTTTCTCCCAACAAAAAGAGGAGCCGCCCCAGCTTTTAAAAAATCGCGATTTTACTGTGCAATATTCTCTCCATTGTTGTGAGAGCTAAAACTTCAAAACTCCTTCACACAACCTCAAATCTACTTCACTAATCTTGAGTTAGATTAGGTTAGAGTAAGTTTTTGAGTGTTTCTCCTGAGAATCTAGATTTAGAGACTTCGTTCTCTACTCGAGTTGGCCGAGTGACTTCTCATTGGTTGTAAGGGCTCACTGGTTCACAAGTTGTAACCTTTCTCATTGGGTAATAGAAAGGCGCACCGAGAAGCGGTTGTGACGCTCCGGAGACGTAGGTCATTTTGCCGAACTCTGTTAACATTCCGCGTGTCAATTTTCTCTAAACTCTTCTATTTATTTTATTTGCAATTATTTTCAGTTTTAAAAGGAATATTAGAGGTGCCTTAGGGACAACAAGAATGACAATAATTTTTTGAACAAAATATGAAATTATAAAATTATAGTGTGCTCACCGGCAACCACTTCCAATTCAATTTATTTTTCTTGCGCGTGCTTTGCAATCCTCCCTCTTTAATATATTGCAGAAAATCTCTTACAAAATTGAGTGACTATAATTAGCAATTCCACAATTTGTTATAATTGAAAAAAAATCAAACCAAGTGAATTATTATTGTCACACCCCAAATCTGGAGGTGCGACAATTCTTACCGCGTCTATCTTACCATTCAATATACGTAACTTAAGGCATGGATCTTTTTATGCATTGCCAATAACATCCATTATTTTTCCCACATCTCAATTTAATTACAATAATTATCTGACATTTTACAGTGGATGATGCTAGAGATATATTATCTGCACCCTGTCAGATATAATAACCCAAATCCCAAACCTTTAGATGGCCTTGCTGTCAATTTTAACCCCAAAAGCGTTTCTCTGTCTTCGTCTAACAAACCTGCGAATCCCACAAGGAGAAACGAGTGAGAAATAATAAATTATTCCTCAGTGCGAATTTGCCACAGTTTAGATTATTGGACTTGCAATCAAAATCTATATTCAAAAATGAAACCATACAAAAGCAGTTCAGACAGATGCATATTCATAAATAAAGCAATTGCATATGATCGACAACAATTTACCAAATGAAACACAATTTACGGAATTTCCAAGATGAATCTCAAACACGCACGTTTTTGGCTTAACTCAGTTTATTACTGCTGGTAGCACCTACAGATGTCCCATCGAGCTGGACCCTTTATCAAACCCACATCTGTAGGGTTACCAACACCTACAGATGGCCCACCAAGCTGGACCCTTTATCTGACACCCATCCGCAGTGCTTTGGCTTAACCGTTAAATAAGGTCTGGTTCATAATCAGATAATAATTCGTATGCAATAAGCTCAGAATCGTCAATTCACAACACGTCAAACCAAACTGTCATTCCTGTCCCAGACTGGATATTACACCATTCCATCGTTTCCTCACA
The DNA here is from genome assembly GCA_025461125.1 of Carex kokanica. Taxonomy (NCBI): domain Eukaryota; kingdom Viridiplantae; phylum Streptophyta; class Magnoliopsida; order Poales; family Cyperaceae; genus Carex; species Carex kokanica. The sequence continues at coordinate 347,824 of JAJGRX010001000.1, read as the reverse complement.
GTCACCCAAAGTCTCCGTCACGATCAGTCATTGCCCAGCATTGACTGATCTCAATCAATCACTGCCCAGCAGTGATTAACTATACCCATATGCGCATATGGTTTCGAGTCATCGCCCAGCGTTGACTTCGAAACGTTACCGACCATCCCAGATAGTCACAAATTGTTGGGGACTTTCGACCGTAGTTCCAAAACAAAAGAACACAAACAAACGATATACCATTCAACATGCAAATACAACTGTGATATCCATTTCAGACCGAAATGGGGTTATTGCGGCCCGCAACTTAATTACCAGACAATTTCCAGCTCTTATTGGCATTTTTCAGGCTCTTATTGCGGCCCGCAATGGATGTGGTTGCGGCCCGCAACAAAGCATTCAGAGAGTATTATATTCTGCTACATTCATTGCGGCCCGCAACAAAGCATTCAGAGAGTATATTTTAAGCTGCTCTGTTGATTTCGGCCCGTAATGGGGGTTGTTGCGGCCCGCAAAAGGCGATTTCAGTGCATATCATTTCTAAATTAATACGGTTATGCATATGATTCAAACAATTCGATTATGCAATCAATCAAGCAGTTCAACATGACAATTGGAAGCAGTTTAATTCATGAATATAAATTATCAAACAAGTTCAAGAATCCCGCACTTGATATCGTAGGGCACTAAATAAAGTCACCATTAGTCTGTTCTCCTGAACATTCTATCTCATCTATCTTTCTCATAATTATGCCTACTTTAAAACAATATATATATATTGTAATCAATATTGGTAACATTTTCATATAGTAGAGTTGTATATTAATTATTCCCTTATTTCCTTAACCCCCTTTTTTTATTTATATCAATTTCAGTTCAATTAACCAAGTTCAAGCCTAACAGTTCAACAATATAAGTATCCAAATGCCTAATAGCTTAGTAGTCCAATAATTAAGGTCCAAATTCAATCTTTATTATTTATCTATCTTCGGTCCAGCACAAGGCAAGCTCAATTTCATTTAATTCTTTCTTTTTCAAAGTCTATGAGTAAAGTCCAAGGTTAATTCGAATTTTCAGTTCTGAATCCAAGATCTTGGTTCTATTTTTCTAATTTAAATAATTACTTAGCCAACTTAAAACCAGTTTACAATTCTTATTTATGAAATCTTCGGCCAACAACTTATTATATATGTAACTTTGCACTAAGGCCCCTCTAATAGGTATTAATTCAATTCATGGAAAATTTCCCAATTCAACCTTCTACTTTATATTTCTTCATATATTAGTAATCCAATAATCCTTTTCATTTCTTTCAACACGTAGAGCAAGCTTAAACTTGCTAAATTTCAGAATTTTACTAAAACCCTAATCGAGTTTGAAAAGAGAACAATTCAGAGGAAGAGAAGAAATACCCAATAATCGTGCTAGTTGCGTCTAGAGAGACAAAGTGCACAGAGTCATCGATTCAATCGCATCACAGTCCGCAAGAGAGAGAGATGGAGGAAAACCCCTCCGTTGTTTTCTTTTCTTCTTTCACGTTTTCTTTCTCTCTCTCTCTCTCTTTTTCTTTTTGCGCAAACAACAGAGGAGGAGAAGAAAGTCCTAGAAAGGACTATGCCGTGGGAGAGAAATAAAAGAGATAAGAATGGAAAATGAATTGTGGGTCCCACAGCTCATTAAAAAAGAAAGTTCCAATTTGCAATTTAACCCTCAAGTTTTATTATTTCACAATTAAGTCAACAAATAAATATTATGTAAATAATTTAAATTACCGGATATTACAATTATTGCTTACTGTTTTACTTAAGGAAAGATATCTTTGCACTTCTCAATTGCGATCCTTTCTTTGGGCTTTGAAGAATCCATGATGACAATCATATTTTAGTTGGCACAATGACAATCAAACACCAGTGTTTGCTGTGGAAGGAGAATAATTATAATATTTTAGTATATAATAGTGACACAAGTGTTAATTTGCTATGGTTCATGGTGTGATTTCATTTTTTTATATTTCACTTTTATTTCCTTTTTCAAATTCTTTAATTAAAATATAAACAATACATAAGTTATGGTTAGAAGTAACCTCTGGTGGTATGGCACGAGAATAAATTTATTCCCCTCCGCATTAGCATGATGCATCGCTGAACACAGGTACTGGGTAGACATATCCAGAGAAAATTTCAGTGCCGTAGCATTAAGTTTGCCGAGGTCCATAAATATACACAAGTTCTTCTTTCCTACCATCTCATCACAGTTTAGGACTAGCTTCCTGAAAAATCATCATATTATATTAGAATATATATTTGAGTGTTATACACATGATATAAATAATTTTTGGTCACTAACATGAGGAAAATGGTGATGAATGCCACATCGAGCTATTTATCGCTTGACGAGGCATGTAGAAAGTCCTTGAAGTCTTGAAAAGACAGCACGACATCCCAGCCTTCGTGTAGAAACATCTCTAGTGGGACAGAGATGACGATATCCTTCATGCCTTCGGTTGCCTTCATCAAGCGGTCGTGGAGATCCCGCAAATCACCAGGCAAACGGCTATATTATTCTTCGGTGACCAGAGGACGGTCTAGTGATTCTGGCATGTTAGCCCCGACGACTTTTTCTTTGTCCCTCCATACCGGTGACATCATCTCCTCCGTACTGTTGACATCATCTCCAGGAAGATTTCTTCGTGTCTGTATCAAATTTTGTACCTTTTTCAAGTATTTCAAAAGAATGATTTGAATGTAACAAAAATATTGATTATTTAGAGATTACCTGATCCAAAATAATCTGACTCTTGGGCCATTGGACAAATGACGTCCGGGCATCATCAAGCACAAATATTTCTTCGGTAGGGACAGGAAGAGATATGCGCGCCCATCCCTGCATGACTAAGTTAACCTGTACGTAGACATAGTTGGGCCTTAGCTGAGCATGGTGTACATTTGCGGCTCCTGGAAGTACAATGCCCTTAGCAACGGTTAGAGGAATATTACCATGCCACAGGACGAGGTCGCATGCTGTGGCGTCCTGCAATTATCAGCAAGTAGTTAATTTTAAAATGAAATATTATCTAACAAGGTTATGAACAAGTAGTAATTACCTTTAGATTATGAACAAGTAGTGATTACCTTTAGATTATCCAAATCGTCTACCCAGGTCCTTGATGCTTGACTACTTCGCCGAATTCCTGGCGAAATGGGAGGTGGTTGCTCGGATGGCTGCATAAGAGATGTAATTTGGTTCAACAATCTTGATTCCATCTCAGCTAGCTTTGCGTTGCACTCCATTATAACCTCTTGGTGTATCTGCACAACTATCTCATCTTTGTTAACTTTGGCACGAGATTTTCTTCGAGGTTTTGGTCCATCAAATACCACCTTCCAGCCCCTGTAGGCCCCTACACCCCTAACTCGACCCGTGTGTTCTGGATTCCCGAGCGCTGCGGCCAAGGAATCATTTTCTCTTGCGACAGTCCGGGCACCCGAATTGACCTCCTCCTCCACCTCCAATTGTTAATAGAAAAATTAGTTATAACCAGTGTTGTAAATAACGGTATGCGATCGTCGGACGGACGGGGTACCGACAAGCGATTAATCGGTATGCGGCCGATTAATCGGAATTATGCGGACAATTTAACGTTTTTATTAAATTTATGTATATATATCATAATTTATTAAAAATAATTTATTTAACTCATTAATATTATCAAATAAACTTAATTTAACTTAGTTTTATTATTATAACATGACACTACACTTATTTCTTCTTAACACATAAGCATTTTACATGTGTAAGTAACACATTTAATGAAAAAATAAATTTGAGAATTAAGTTTTTTCAAATACTAATAACATATTATTTGAAAGAAATTAACATTTCAACATAAAATCACTAAATTTAGTTTATGATAACAACTTAATTTCATAAATAAACACGTCATACTAATTGAAAAAATTACATTAGTAATTAAGAAAAATATATGGTATATAAATAATAGAAGAATTAATCAATTTTAAAGTAAGTAAGAAGAACAAATATATATAAAAAATATTATATGTATATCCAAGCACAAATAAAACTACAATACATAATTTATAAATCTTATTATCACACGCTATCACTGAAAAAAAAAAAATTACTGAAATAAACGGGAATATGATAAGCATAAATTATATACACATTTGATCTAGTTTTTATCATGGAATAACTCTAATTATCATGTATTTTGAATATAAAATGAATTAATTACACCTAGAATCAAGTTACTGCGTTTGCTCGGCTTAAATTTGCAGGAAATGAAGAAAAATGAAGAAAAACGAAGAAAAATGCCCAGTGCGGACGCACAGATTGTGATACGGCCGCACTGAGTACTTAGAAGGATTTCTGAACACGCGCCAATTTGAAAAAGGTATAATGAGTGTTTTATCAAAATCCGTGCGGACGCACGGATATCGATGCGGACGCGCTCTGGTCACACTTAAAACGCATTGAAATTTCAGCTTCCGACACACAGTTCGTATTTTGATCATAACTTAGTCATACGAACTCCGATTTAGATGAATCAAAGTTTAACGGAATCAGGACAACAAGATCTACAACTTTCATGAAGGAACAATATCCAAATTCGGAATGTAGAATCTCGTGTGGACGCACTAAGGTCGCATTCAGCCTAAAAATCGAGTTTTCTATTTCCGGCGCTTCTAAAAACGACCCAGGAGTGAAATATGGAAAGTAGGGACGTGGAAAAACTTGTGGAGCAAGTATCTAATTACTCCCCATGTCCATTTGCTCCAGAATTAATAAGTACTTCTCCTCTAAAAAGGGCATCCACTAACTCCAAATTCTAGCCTCTAAATTGGGCATGATCTCTTGCTATAAAAGGGCTAGAACTTTCCCTTCCAAATCATCCACTATACATCCATCCAACAACACATCTCACTCTCTCTACACACAAATCTTAGCAATATTTTCTGAAGAAGGTGAAGCTTTCAAGCAAGGAGAAGAAGGGTTTCCTGCGCAAGATTCGGCAAGATTGAGGTTCTAGATTCAAAGGGTGTAATTATTCTTTATTTCATTTCCTTTTATTCTTTGCCAAACTTTGCCATGTTTCTCTCCAAGAGGGAGTAGTTCTCTCTCTAGGGGTTTAGGTCAATATGCATGAACTTGTTTAATTCTATTTTATTCGATTATTTGCTTTTATTGTGATTGTTTTATCGGATTTGATTGTTAATTTCTGTGATTTTAATAATTTGTGTTAAATACATAATTAGTACTTGAATTGTAGCATCTCGTTTTGGTTTCAAAAGAACCAAAATTGACTAGGATCAATAGGATAGTACCAAATTATGAATGCAAATACCTTAGGTTTTAGATTAAGATTCTAACCAATTTAATCTAAGCCGGAACTACAGAAATTAAGGTTAGGGATTTGGTGAAGAACCTAAACGAGAAGTCAAACCCTAATTAGGACATCTCAAATCGAGTCGGATATTGGTATCATGAACTTAATTGAGAAGTACCAATATTTGATGAGAGGAGAGACTAACAAGAGCTTATAGTCTAGGTAGCTAGGATGAAGAACCTAAAAAGTGAAGTCCGAATTACTTAGACACGTTATTAATTCACGAAAGTGACCCTTAATGACATATTAGGTTAGAAACCTCATCAAATCATACATGAATTTAAGCAAATACCGAATGAATAGAGTTAACAAGGGATTGTAGACCAAAGACCCCTAGATTCTCTAAACCTTGAAAACAAACCGACTTTTCTCTCTTTTACTTTTACTTTTAATTGTTTAAAACTCCTTCCTTCGGGTATTGAACCCAACCTTATGACTTTTACTACAAACCCCCCAATTTACTTTATTTTTTTAAATACAGAAAAACTAAATTTTTCTTTAGCGATTTATTTCAGATTTTTTCGTTTACTTTTTGGAAACTAATCTAAGTTCTTTTTCAAAATTCTATGAGCACCGGAAGAACTCCTTTTCCAACAATTGTAGAAGAAGAAGAAGAACACCAAAGCATGGAAAACGAAGACGAACGCTCCAACCATGGAAGTAATACAAGCCGCGTACGAACTCCACCTCGTAACGGGAACCACAACAACAATGGCCGAAACCATCAACATGGCCACCGCTTCGGCTTCATTCCTCATGGCCAAGAGCCACGAGACATTAAGCCCTCTCTCATCCATCTACTTGGCCAAAGTCAGTTCGGGGGAGCCCTCAACGAAGATCCACACGCCCAATTGGCGGTTTTCGAAGAACACTGCGGCACTTTCTCCCGAGAAGGAGACGAGCTAGACAACCTTAAACTCAAATGCTTCCACTTGTCCCTCCGAGACAATGCAAGAACGTGGCTAAGGACCGTCAACCGGGACAACATCGGTACATGGGACGACATGGAGAAATTGTTTCTAGGAAAATACTTCCCTCCATCCAAGACCCAACATTTCCGGACGAAGATCACAACGTTCAAGCAAGCTGAGGGGGAGTCTCTAACCGAGGCATGGGATCGATGGGCGGAGCTCCAACGCTTGTGCCCTAACCATGGCCTTGACATGTGGTTGCTCTTTCAATTCTTCTATGGAGGTTGCACAATAACCACTAAAACTCACTTAAATTCTGCTGCAGGTGGAAACATGTCAAAGATGGATCCCGAGCAAGCCATGCTAATGATTGAGGATATGACGATCAACCAAAGGGAGTGGACGGCCGAGAGAGGTGGACGAACCTCCAACACACCGGGGATCATAAAAGTCGATGAAGTTACCGCCTTGAGAGCACAAATGGAGGCCTTGCAACATCAAATGACAAAAATGCAAAACGTCAAAGCCGTGACGAAGAAGGCTCCATGCGGCATATGTGGAGAGGCGTCTCATATCACCGCCGATTGCCAAGTCCTTATGGAAGGAGAAGATATGGAGCAAGTGAACGCCATGTTCTACAATTAAGGTGATAAGAGGAATGACCCGATCTACAATAAGGTTAGGCAAAATGATAATTTCAATTCCAATTCTTATAACCCTAACACAAGGTGGAACCATCCGAATTTCAAATGAAAAACCGAGAATGATAACTCCAACCAATACCGATCCAACCAAAACTCTTACCAAGGTCCTTCTCAATTTTCCAAGTTGGAAAAGATGATCGAAGACCTTGCACTCTCTAAAAAAGAATACATCGATTACCAAAGGAACACCAACACCGACTTCAACAAAAAGTTTGAGTTCCTAGAAACGAAGACAAGGATGCTAGAGACACAAATAGCACAACAAGCTTCTTCATCCTCTCGCCAACAAGGCACACTTCCGGGCAAGCCGGACATCAACCCTAGGGAGCAAGCAAAGGCTATAACCTTGAGGAGCGGCACGGGATACGAAGGACCCAAGATGCCCACCATTGACGAGCAACAACCACCCAAGGAGACACCACCTCCAACTTCTCTCAATGAGGACACACCGGCATCAACCGAATCTCAAGAACCGGGTAATTCTATCCCGGCAAAGGTAAAACCTACTGAAACTCCTAAGTATATCCCACCACATAGGTTTATATCATTTCCTCAAAGGTTAGTAAAAAGCAAACTTGACCAACAATATGCCAAATTTGTAGAACACCTCAAGAAATTGAACATCACCATCCCTTTTACCGAAGCAATTACTCACATGCCCTCTTATGCAAAAATTTTGAAAGATATTCTATCCAACAAAAGAACAATTGAGGAAGTGGGCACGGTATCCCTTAATGAGGAGTGTAGCGCTCTTTTCCTAAACAAGCTACCTCCAAAACTTAAGGATCCCGGGAGTTTTGCAATTCCATGTGTAATTGGTGATACCAAATTCGAGAGGTGTCTATGTGATTTAGGAGCAAGTGTAAGCCTCATGCCAAAAACCGTCTATCAAAGGCTAAATCTTGTTGCCTTGAAACCTACAAGAATGTCCTTACAATTAGCCGATAAGACGGTACGCTACCCCGAGGGAATTGCGGAAGATGTGATTGTCTTGATAGGTAAGTTCTTTGTTCCGGTCGATTTCGTGGTTGTTGAGATGGAGGAAGACACTCATACCCCTCTTCTATTGGGGCGTGATTTCCTCACCACAGCAGGGGCAAATATAAATGTTAAGGAAGGTAAAATATCATTTGACATTGGAGGCGAAAAGGTAAATTTTCACATGTTTAATGCCATTAAATACCCTTCAAATGATAATGATTCTATATGTAGAGTGGATGCTTTAGATTCCATTATAGCTACTCAGATGGAGGAGGAGATGGCTACTGAACAACTTGACCAAGATCTAGAAGAATCCAGCCTTGAAATTGGTCAATTCTGTGAAAATTTTCCCCAGTGCGGGTCAACCACCCGCACTGACACACAGTGCGTCCGCACTCAGCCCCCTGAAGCAACAGAACCGATTGACCGAGCCCAGTGCGTCCGCACTGACCATCCAGTGCGGCCCGACCACCCGCACTCACCAAAATTTGAGCAGATTTTCAACATTTCAACCGATTCAACCGATTCTGCCGCACCAAAGGTCGAACTCAAGCCTCTGCCACCTACCCTTCGCTATGAATACTTGGGGGAAAACGAGACATACCCGGTGATTGTCAATTCAAAGCTCAACCAAGAACAAACCGAGAAGCTTCTACACGAGCTAAGGCTACATCGGAAGGCAATTGGTTACACAATCGATGACTTAACTGGAATCAGTCCGTCCCTTTGCATGCATAGAATTTTAATGGAGAATGATCACAAACCCACCGTTGAAGCTCAAAGAAGACTCAATCCGAATCTAAAAGAAGTGGTGAAGAAAGAGATCCTCAAGCTACTTGATGCCGGCATCATCTACCCAATTTTCGATTCCAAGTGGGTAAGTCCGGTTCATATAGTACCAAAGAAGGGAGGCACAACAGTGGTGAAGGGCGAAGATGACAAGATGATATCCACAAGGGTTGTCACCGGATGGCGGATGTGCATCGACTACTGAAAACTCAACAATGCAACAAGGAAGGATCACTTCCCTCTACCATTCGTGGACCAAATACTTGAGAGGCTAGCCAATCATTCGCATTTTTGTTACCTTGATGGGTATAGTGGATTCTTTCAAATCCCTATTCACCCCGATGACCAAGAAAAAACGACCTTTACATGCCCCTATGGTACGTTTGCGTACCGTAGGATGCCGTTTGGTCTATGTAATGCCCCAGCCACATTTCAAAGAGCCATGATGGCTATTTTCTCCGATTTATTAGAAAATTCCGTGGAGGTTTTCATGGATGACTTTTCAGTTTTTGGTACTTCTTTTGATGATTGCTTAACTAATTTGATTAAAGTTTTAGAAATGTGAGCAGGTCAATTTGGTGCTAAACTGGGAGAAGTGCCACTTCATGGTGCAAACTGGGGTAGTTTTAGGCCACGTGGTGTCATCCGAAGGGTTGGAGGTCGACAAAGCAAAGGTGGAGGTGATAGAGAAATTGCCTTACCCGACTTGTGTGAAAGATGTGCGGAGTTTCTTAGGCCATGCAGGGTTTTATCGACGGTTTATCAAGGATTTTTCAAAAATTTGCAAACCTCTTACAAATCTAACTATGAAAGATGCAGAATTTAATTTTGATAAACCTTGCATTGATGCTTTTGACAGGATAAAGAAGGCGCTAATCTCAGCCCCCATTCTTCGCCCACCGAATTGGGATGCACCATTCGAGATTATGTGTGATGCAAGCGACTACGCCGTCGGAGCCGTCCTAGGACAAAGGATCGACAACAAGCCACATGTGATTTATTATGCAAGCAAAGTCCTAGACGAGGCGCAAATGAACTATACAACCACCGAGAAGGAGTTCTTAGCCGTCATCTTTGCTATCAACAAATTCCGGTCCTACTTGGTGGGATCCAAGGTGGTTGTGTACTTCGATCATGCGGCTATCCGATACCTTCTCAACAAGAAAGATGCCAAACCACGCCTAATCCGATGGATTCTCTTACTACAAGAATTCGACCTAGAGATCAAGGACAAGAAGGGAACCGAAAATTCAGTGGCGGATCATTTATCTCGCATTACCAATGAACCGAAGGAGAATGATGTGCCAATTGATGACTCATTCATAGACGAACAACTATATGCAGTCAACGAACTCAAGGCGCCATGGTATGCGGATTTGGTCAACTACCTTACATGCGGTATACTACCTCCCGATCTAACTTATCAACAACGAAAAAAATTCTTTTCCGATGCAAAGAAATATTTTTGGGATGAACCGTTGTTGTTTAAGTTGGGGGTAGATGGAATCCATAGAAGATGTGTGCCCCAAGAAGAAACCGAACAAATCCTAAGATGTTGCCACTCATCCGCCTATGGAGGACACGCTTCCACCGACAAAACCGCCGCCAAAGTTCTTCAAGCCGGTTTCTTTTGGCCCACGCTCTTCCGAGACGCAAGAGAATATGTGCTTAGGTGCGACAAATGTCAAAGAACCGGGAACATATCTAGAAGACATGAAATGCCCCTAAACGGAATATTAGAAGTTGAATTATTTGATGTTTGGGGCATTGATTTTATGAGTCCCTTTCCGAGTTCTTGCCACAACAAATACATCCTCGTGGCGGTCGATTACGTGTCAAAATGGGTCGAAACCATAGCTACGCCAACCGCCGACTCCGCTGTGGTAAGGAAACTTTTTCAGAAAATTATCTTTCCTAGGTTTGGAGTACCCCGAGTGGTGATAAGTGATGGCGGATCTCATTTCATCAACCGCCAATTTGACGCTCTTCTACTCAAATATGGAGTCAAGCACAAGGTAGCCACACCATACCACCCACAAACAAGTGGCCAAGTCGAGGTATCCAACCGAGAGATAAAGAGCATCCTCCAAAAAGTGGTGAACGTATCAAGGAAGGATTGGTCACTCAAACTAGATGAATCTCTTTGGGCATACCGGACCGCATTCAAAACACCCATAGGTATTACTCCTTTCAAACTTGTGTATGGAAAAGTATGCCATTTGCCGGTCGAGCTTGAGCATAAAGCCTATTGGGCAATCAAGGCTCTAAACTTCGACATGAAGGCCGCCGGTGAGAAGAGAATCCTCAATCTACACGAATTAGAGGAATTGCGCCTCGATGCGTATGAGAATGCCAAGTTGTACAAAGAAAAGACAAAAAGATGGCACGACAAGCATATCATGAGGCGTGATTTTCAAGAAGGAGACACGGTTCTCTTGTACAACTCAAGACTCCGACTCTTTCCCGGAAAATTGAGATCACGGTGGACCGGGCCATACAAGGTAAGGAAGGTGTTCAACCATGGTGCAATTGAGATTGAGAACGATAAAAATGGAGCATTTAAGGTAAACGGACATCGTCTCAAACATTTTAATTATGAAAGTCCCATAGGCGAGATGGAAAGGTTTCGCCTAGATGATCCAACACCTCAATAATGAGCACGAATCATGTCGAGCTCACGACGTAAAATTGAGCGCTTCTTGGGAGGCAACCCAAGTTTTTATTTTTATTTTTACTTTTCTTTTTACTTAAGTTTTAATTTAGACATTCCAAATTTTCAATTTACTAACTCTACAGAAAATTTCAGGACGAAACAAGGAAAAATTGGTCCCAGTGCGTCCGCACTGCCGTTCAGTGCGTCCGCACCCGAGGTAAGTATCTACAGTTTTTGAAAAACTTGGAATTTTAGAAAATTTTTGTCGGTGCGGATGGATCACCCGCACTGACCTACAGTGCGTCCGCACTCAGGATTATTTTGAAAATTTCGAAAACCAGAAATTTTTTTGTCGGTGCGGATGGACCACCCGCACTGACACACAGTGCGTCCGCACCAGTGTGTCTTTTTAAACCCGACCCCTAGGGTTCTTTCGCGGCTTTTCATCTCCCAAACCCTAGTTTCGGTTTTCTCTCTCTAAAAACCCGAAAAACCTCTTCCTATACCCATTTCTCCTTCTCCTCTACCTTTTCTACCCTTTTTCTCTTCTTCTTTCCCTCTTTTCTTCTCCAAAACCGAAGATCTCACTTCTCTCAAGCCGTTCCAAGCGCTTCTTCTCCAAAACTCGGATTTCTTCGTGTTTTCTCCAAATTTTTGTGATCTACAACGAGGTTTGATCTCTCCTTACCCTAAATTTCTTTTATTAGTAGTTAGATCTGTAAAATGGTACCAAAAATCGAAGAAATCGACCAAAATTCCCAAATCGGTTTGAATTTCCCAGAGTGCGGCCAAACCACCCGCACTCGGTCACAGTGCGTCCGCACTCTGTCGGAACTGGTAAATTTGGTGAATTGGTTAAGTTCAAAGTGCGGCCAAACCACCCGCACTCATTCTAATGCGTCCGCACTCTGACATGAACCAAAAATGTGACCAAGTACCCAGTGCGGCCAGACCACCCGCACTGAGAGTCAGTGCGTCCGCATTAGGCTCGGAAAAGTCAGAAATGCAGCCGAACTTGGCCAATTGTTCACAGTGCGTCCGCACTCATGACCAGTGCGGGTCAGTCACACGCACTGAGGCCCAAAAACACCAAAATCTTCGAAATTTTTAATTCTTTCTACTTCTAACTTGTAGTAAGGATGATGAAGAGGCAATCCAAGCGATCAAGGACAGGGAAGGAGAAGGGGCAAAGCAGCAATCAAGCACCCCAATATCCACCGGCCAAACCCTTGAATCCTGATCAAGAGATACGGAGGAACCTTCTGGAGTACCAGCGCAACATCGAACCATCCCGATGGATCTGCACCTACACTCTTCAGACCTTGGGGCTCACGCACACGGTGCAAATGCTTACAGAGCGGCTAGGGCTTTGGGCATTCTTATGTGACGAGGTCCCAACATTCCGAAACCTCACCATCGAATTCCTCTCCTCTGAGTTCGATCGGGCATCACGGATCATGAGCTTCAACCTTGGCGGCTATCACCACGAGTTGCACACCACCGACCTCATGGCTGGCCTCGGGTTACCGACCGAGCATGTTGAAGAAATGTGCACCACCCTCCGGTTCTACAATGACATGAGCGAACACCAATTCCGAGTCCTCACATGCCATGACGGCTACCTCGGCCCTCAACGCATCAAGAATGTTCTCCACCCGGCAATCCGTTATCTCCAAAGGGTACTTTCTCACACTCTCTTTGCCCGAGGGGAGACCGCTTCGGTCTTCAACTTTGGAGATATGACCTATGTGTGCAGCATGCTCCGAAGGAACAATGGAGAAATGCGATACATGCCACATCTCGGGTACCACTTGGCGAAGCACATGAGAAATGTGGCCCACAACAGGCAATCTGGAGGGATAGTGCGCATTGGTGGTATCATCACAAAAATTGCCCGCTTCTTGAACATTCCAACCGGAGATGATGTGGTACCGGGATACACCTTGGTGGATATTGCTCGCTTGGAAGGGGCGAGATTAATTCGATTTGATGATATCCAAGAGTCTTGGATCAATTTGGGACCGGGTGAAATCCGACACCGGTTGCCTCTCCAAACTCAACTTGATCCTATAGACTACAACACTTGGAAGATAGTGGATGAGCCACTTGATCCACAACAGCCACCTCCACCACCAAACCCTGAATTACAAGCGGAACCGCAACAACCCGCTGCCCCGGCACAACCACAAGAAGGGCCAACAATGCAACAGATGTGGGAGTTTATGCAGACTATCCACACCTCCATCGGCGACTTGCGCATCCACATAGATGGCCGCATGGATACTTTCGAGCGCCGTATGGATGAGGTGGAAGCCGAGGCCGCAGCCGCCAATTACTATGCACGCCAAGGGGTCATGCACAACAACCCCGATTATGAAGATGACCCGCCTACTCCACCATACCAAAGGAGGGCCGCCACTAGAAGGGAGCAAGAGTTGGCTCAACAGCGCGAGGCAGCAGCAGCAGCTGCAGCCGCACAAGCCGCACAAGAAGGGGAAGAGGAGGAAGAAGGAGAAGAAGAAGATGATGAGGACGATGACGGAGGATCCGATATGGATGCGGAGTGATTCCGCACAACACCACCACCACCACATTTAGCTAGAGTATATCATGTTTCTTCTCTCTTATTTAGTTTATTTTAAGCACTGAGGACACTGCTTTATTTAAGCTTGGGGGATGGGAAGAAATTGTATCTGCATGCATATTTATTTTAATTTTATTTTAATTTTTTTTAGGATTTATAACCTTGATTTTTACTTGACCATGAATAGGGTTAGTAATTTTGAACTTAGTTGATTGAAATTGCGAACTTGTCAAGATGTTTTACGAGGTTATGAAAAATAGAGTCTTGCATAATTGGACTTAATTGTCTGAAAATGCATAAAGTATAAACTCACGTTTAATTTTTGTGTTAAAAGTTGGCAAAAATAAGTGCTTTGATAAAATTTGAGTGATTTTCGAAAATTAACCATTTTAATGCGAATTTTAACAAATTTTTAGAAATACCCTTGGAATAGTTTGAAATAAACCACATAATTTGGCGAAAAACTTTGTGGAAATAAAGGATTACGAATTTGAAACATTATGAATTTAAATTTATTAAGGAAGCCATTTAGATGTGATGTGAATTAATACCCTCGATGTGTGTATTTTTGCAAAAATTGTTCAAAATATTTTAAAAATTGAAATTTTTGACTCCTCTTACCTATGATACGGCGACATGACGTACTTATGGTTATGAGTCATTGGCACTCCTGCTCCACTAGTCTCCCGATAAAATTAACATTCGTGTTGATGGAAGGGTTAGACTATGAGCATGCAAAGCACCATTGAATTAGAACGGTTGGGTACAGTTAACTACTTGTAACTAACCGGTGCTTAAATGAGGATTGAAAAAATAGTGCCATGAAAGAAAAGAAAACTAGAAAAATCAAGTTCAAAAGAAAAAGAACAACAAAAATGTGAATTTTGCATTATATCAAGTTTGGGGGATTTCTTCTTCACAAATAAAAATGCATGTCTTTTAATAAATTTGGATGAATAAAGTTTGCAAATTCTAAACCTTTAAGGAAACGAAAGTTAGAGTAATCGAATTGTGGGGTGAAGTATGATTAACCAAGGGTTGAACTTTAAACTTGTAAAAATTTAAATTGAGATTTTTAATTTTATCAAGATCATACAAATTTTTCAAAGTTTTGAAGAAGAATATATATTTGGTATAGGGGTTAAATTTGAGATCGAATTGTAATTCAAGTTTAGATATTGCTTGAGGACAAGCAAGGTTCAAGCTTGGGGGATTTTGATAAGCATAAATTATATACACATTTGATCTAGTTTTTATCATGGAATAACTCTAATTATCATGTATTTTGAATATAAAATGAATTAATTACACCTAGAATCAAGTTACTGCGTTTGCTCGGCTTAAATTTGCAGGAAATGAAGAAAAATGAAGAAAAACGAAGAAAAATGCCCAGTGCGGACGCACGGATTGTGATACGGCCGCACTGAGTACTTAGAAGGATTTCTGAACACGCGCCAATTTGAAAAAGGTATAATGAGGTTTTCATCAAAATCCGTGCGGACGCACGGATATCGATGCGGACGCGCTCTGGTCGCACAGGAAAAGTCCGAGCCTAGTGCGGACGCAGTGAGAACCAGTGCGGATGCACTCTGGCCGCACTTAAAACGCATTGAAATTTCAGCTTCCGACACACAGTTCGTATTTTGACCATAACTTGGTCATACGAACTCCGATTTAGATGAATCAAAGTTTAACGGAATCAGGACAACAAGATCTACAAATTTCATGAAGGAACAATATCCAAATTCGGAATGTAGAATCCCGTGTGGACGCACTAAGGTCGCATTCAGCCTAAATATCGAGTTTTCTATTTCCGGCGCTTCTAAAAACGACCCAGGAGTGAAATATGGAAAGTAGGGACGTGAAAAAACTTGTGGAGCAAGTATCTAATTACTCCCCATGTCCATTTGCTCCAGAATTAATAAGTACTTCTCCTCTAAAAAGGGCACCCACTAACTCCAAATTCTAGCCTCTAAATTGAGCATGATCTCTTGCTATAAAAGGGCTAGAACTTTCTCTTCCAAATCATCCACTATCCATCCATCCAACAACACATCTCACTCTCTCTACACACAAATCTTAGCAATATTTTCTGAAGAAGGTGAAGCTTTCAAGCAAGGAGAAGAAGGGTTTCCTGCGCAAGATTCGGCAAGATTGAGGTTCTAGATTCAAAGGGTGTAATTATTCTTTATTTCATTTCCTTTTATTCTTTGCCAAACTTTGCAATGTTTCTCTCCAAGAGGGAGTAGTTCTCTCTCTAGGGGTTTAGGTCAATATGCATGAACTTGTTTAATTCTATTTTATTCGATTATTTGCTTTTATTGTGATTGTTTTATCGGATTTGATTGTTAATTTCTGTGATTTTAATAATTTGTGTTAAATACATAATTAGTACTTGAATTGTAGCATCTCGTTTTGGTTTCAAAAGAACCAAAATTGACTAGGATCAATAGGATAGTACCAAATTATGAATGCAAATACCTTAGGTTTTAGATTAAGATTCTAACCAATTTAATCTAAGCCGGAACTACAGAAATTAAGGTTAGGGATTTGGTGAAGAACCTAAACGAGAAGTCAAACCCTAATTAGGACATCTCAAATCGAGTCGGATATTGGTATCATGAACTTAATTGAGAAGTACCAATATTTGATGAGAGGAGAGACTAACAAGAGCTTATAGTCTAGGTAGCTAGGATGAAGAACCTAAAAAGTGAAGTCCGAATTACTTAGACACGTTATTAATTCACGAAAGTGACCCTTAATGACATATTAGGTTAGAAACCTCATCAAATCATACATGAATTTAAGCAAATACCGAATGAATAGAGTTAACAAGGGATTGTAGACCAAAGACCTCTAGATTCTCTAAACCTTGAAAACAAACCGACTTTTCTCTCTTTTACTTTTACTTTTAATTGTTTAAAACTCCTTCCTTCGGGTATTGAACCCAACCTTAGGATTTTTAGTAAAAACCCCCCAAATTTACTTTATTGCACTTTACTTTATTTCTTTTCTGAAATTTATTATCTAAAGTTGAAAATTTAGTATTTACCTTACTCCTTGTGGTTCGATACCCGATAATATACTACACGGTAGGATTGTATACTTGCGATCTAAACCGAAAGTGTATTTGAGGATAAAGCTTTTTACATATACCCTTTGCACGTATCAGAATAAACAGGAATAAACGGGAATAAACAGGAATAAACGGATGATTAAACAGTAAAACGGCCGATTAATCGGAAAAAACGGCCGATTAATCGGAAAAAACGGCCGATTAATCATTTCCATCCGCAAACATGCATCCGTTAAGTGTATTCGTAACGGTTTGGCCGCCGTTAACGATTAAACGGCCGATTAATCGGCCGTTAAGACTGTTTTTTACAACACTGGTTATAACAAAAGACACAAAGTTATAATTTTGTTTGAATGACACAAAGTTATAACAGAAGACTCTTACCATTTTCTGAGCCACAGGGAGCAATTTATTTGGGAGTACTATCTTCCCGTCAGCGGTTAACTCGGATCTTGCCATGCACCAATCTTGGCCCCTAGAATTGTGGATCCTAACCACGGGTGAGTCAGAATCTCTGTTTTTCTCCAGTACTTTCGCTCATTCTTCCGACTTACCCTCGTAACCACCTGACCCTAATTTGCGGATACTTGTTCATGGCAACGGTCCTCCTGCCATCTTCACTTTTTTTCTTCACACATCAAAGTAAATCAATTAGTTTAAGGAAGATAAGTACAGATCGAGAAAGAACAAAAACTAATTTGGCTAAATTTATATACCCTAAACTCTTTTGTTTGCTTCAAAGCTTGAAACTCTTCCCACACGTCTTGTTTCAGCCAAGGATAGTATCCTACCGGATTTTTCCCTTCATTCATGAATTCTGTAACCAACGTACTTTTGAATTGCTTCCAACTTTCATTCATGATCTTCAAAGTCTTTTTCTTTGGGATGTCATCCTTGATGTTCCACTGAGCCTGATTGACACCAAAATTACTGCATTTAAGTTCATGTACAATAATCAAAATAAAAAATCGAATTGTTAGGTACTTTACCTTCACAATGTTCCACCAGTCGTCCTTATCGTCTTGCAGTATCTTATCCCATCTCTCGATCCTGATATCTGCCTTTTGCTTCACCAAATTGTTCACCCAATTTGAGTACGGCATCCTGTTGCACCCTTCGCACGCCCGTCTTTAATGAACTCGATTTCCAATTGCTTCTTCTCTGACGTGGTTGTGCACATTGTCGGACGTCTTTTCCTTCTTTCTGAGCCTGATTCGGCAGTAGCTTGGTGCTCCTCTTCTGCCACTCTTTCTACATGCTCACCCTCAAATGACATGGTTCTACAAAAAACATATTAGAAAGTCAATACTAATAAATGTGCAAAGGGGCATTGAGGTATCAAAACAGATTAGAAAGTCAATACTAATAAATGCCATCTTAAAGTAATACATTTATTTAGTATGAATAATAAGTATAAAAATAAAAAAAAAGGAATTTCTTCTTGTCTGTTCTTTCTTTTTCTGACCCTCTTTGACCTTTTTGTAAAAATGGTTAATTAGTGAAGATATAGGAGTAGAGCTTGACAGAAAATCAGTAGCATAAAGGTTCTTACTTTGCTGGTACCAAATCAGTAGCATAAAGGTTGCTAAAACCTTGATTAAACCCTAACCAGGCCTCTTAACATGATGCTAAGCTCTTTGACCAACCCCTTGTATTATAACAAATCCAGACTCAGCAATGCAATATAAGTCAAGTACTGCTGGTACAAGAAAATGCACCAAAATACTGAAATGGACCTCTATCAGTAAATCTGTCCAAATGAACTGTTACAGGGACCAAAATGCAAAATAAACACCACTGTTAAATGTAGGACTTCAAAACACACAAAATGAAAATTAATTTCATAGTTTTCTGATTTTATTTCAATTTTATATAACTTTCCAAAGTTCAGCCTCTTTAAATGAAAATTCTGCTATTTAATCTGACATAATTACTTCAATGCCCTTCTGCACCTTTAAATACTTTGCAAATAGAAATAAAATTATAAAAAATTGTGAAATTTATCATGAATACAACTTAAATACCCCTCTGTAAATCAGTATTTAAAGGGAATACACTTGTCAATAAAAATAAAAAGATTGGCTTAATTTAGTATTTTGTAAAAATACGAAATTCACGTGGTTCATGTTCTTCAATATATAAGTAGATATTCAAACTACATATATGTCAAGTTCTGTGATCTTTATAATTTTATTCCTATTTTTAAAGCTATCAAATGTGCAGAGGGGCATTGAGGTCATTTTCACATTTACATAGCAGATTTTATCATTTAAAAAGCTGAACTTTGAAAAATCATATAAAATTGAACTAAAACCAGAAAAATATGAAATTTGTGTCCATTTTGTGTGTTTTGGAGTCCTCTGTCTGTTGGTGAAGTTCATTTTTTGTTTTGGTCCCTGCATTGATCTGCACTGATCAATTTACCAGCAGAGGTCGTTTTGGCTGTTTGGAGTACATTTCGTGTACCAGTGATCCAAGCCTCCAAATTCCCGCATGGATACAAAAATTCAATCAAGTAAAAAGGGTGTGATTTTAAGTACCCGGAAGGAGCAAATCGCAAAGAGGCAAGCAAGAGGGCAAAGAGGGACCGCCGGTACCGAGATCGTCTCACCTCACGGCCCTTCCAAAAATCAGTCAGCAAGGCAAGGTAACACCAAAATAGCACCCAGCAACACCGGCCAGCAAGAAAGCCAACACCGAAACAGCCCAGCAAGCACCAAAACAGCACCCAGAAACAGCCCAGCAAGCACCCAAACCCTGCAACACCGGAACTCTAGGGTTCGTTTAAACTATTCATACTGAGGGAAAACGGAAGTGAAAGAGGGGAAGAGAACCAACGGGCTGGAGAGGTGATCGAGGTGAGGTGAGGAGAGGGACTCTAAGCGGCGAGCGACTTATGAAAAATTTAGAAGAGAAGGCGAGTGAATAATATTGTATCCCTCTTTCTACACGTACTTTTAATTTCATATCCGTGTACGATTACTCTTTCTACACGGACTTTAGTTAAATATCTGTGTATGATTACGCTTTCTACACGGACGTTTAACTAAATGGCTGTGTAGCTCTCTTTCCTTTCTACGCGGTTTTTAATTAATAAATCCCTGTACGATACTATTCCTACACGTATTATTAACTAAAAGGCCGTGTATGAAATATTTAAAAATATTAAATGGGGTTACTTTTTATTTTTTATATTATTTAAACTGATAATATATTGTATTTAATATTAATACTAATATTATATTTAAACTAATACTAATATTATATTACATTTAATACTAATATAATATATAAACTAATATTATATTATATTTAGGCTGTGGCTAATTTGCTGCTGGCAGCAGTTCGGCCGAGGTGTTGCCGGGGCTATATTTAGCCGTGTGATGTCCAAACAACAAATTCAAACCGTTAGATATTTAATCTATACTATAATCTACTTGGAGACCAAATTTTACATTTTTTGGAATTTTTTTACTATATATTAAGATGGTTTGAAAACCGCTGTTTTTAACGTTGCAGAAATTTACTAAAAACAGCGGTTTTCAAAACAGCTTAATATATAGTAAAAAAATTCCAAAAAATGTAAAATTTGGTCTCCAAGTAGATTATAGTATAGATTAAACATCTAACGGTTTGAATTTGTTGTTTGGACATCACACGGCTAAATATAGCCCCGGCAGCACTTGATAACGACGGGTTCACACTCGTTGATTTTAAGAAAGTCGGGTATGTTGATGATCCGTTTATACTCGCCAAGCAAGCCACCCAAGTCTTTTATGCCACTGACCTGAGTGATGATAGGTGGAGCGTCGTCCTATCCGAAAAAAGAAGGATTGTTGGAGTAGAAAACGTCGTCGACGAAGAAAAATATGACCAATTCGACGAAATACCTCCATTTTGTACCGACATGCAAACTGAGGTAGCAACAATTAAAGAAAAAGACGAAGCAAACTACATGCGATCCGACCATAATGAAGAATTATGGGCCGAAGGTACTGTTCAAATAGTGAAAAAACTTTTAATATTTATTTTGTTTAAAATTGAAACTTTTAATATTTCTTTTTTAGAAACAACTTTTTAACAATAATAAAATTTCTAGTTCAATATATATATAAATGCTCAGTGTTATTATTACTTTAATCTAATTATTTTAAATAAATATATTATTAGTATTAGTTATTATAATTATAAATAATAAGGAAGTTTAATAGTGATCATTTAACTAGCGAAATAACTAGAAAATGTTTGGTAATATTTTTAACTATAATATAATATCAAGTTATATTAGGATTAAATAAAATGCTTGATTAAACATCGTATTGTACTCATTTAAATATTAAATATAAGGGTCTGTCTAATTTGCTGCCGGTAGCAGTTCGGCCAACTTTAACACCCCGGTCTTCGACCCATTGACACCGAAACAAGGGAATGCTAAGGTGAGAATTGTAAACAAGCTCCCAAATTTCTTCAATAACGTCATAATTTGACTTTGATGCTATTACAGGCCGGGCATCTCTGGATCTACTGAATTCTTGAGACGTCGCCACCAATGTCACCCCATTATTTTGCATGGTAACTCCCTAAACCTTTCCCAGGCCTCGTTCAGGGGTTCATCAGACCTTTGCCTAAAACTAGTCAGTTGGGTTCTTACCTTGGCAGTTCTTTTATGAGGGAAAAATCTAGTTAGAAACAATTTAGACAGTTCCCTCCAATTGGTAACGGAATCCCTTGGTAATGACCCTAACCATTTCTTGGCCTTGTCCCTAAGAGTAAAAGGAAACAATGCAAGTCTGGTATAATCAGTTGTTAAGCCATTGGTTTTGATGGTTGTGCAACATTCAAGGAAAGTTTGGAGATGGGCATGTGGATCCTCATGATCCAAGCCATGGAAGGTGTTCTGCTGGACTATGTTGACAACTCCCGGATTGAAGTTCGGTTGTTGTCCCACAATTCGTGGCAGTCTGATAGCCCCCCTCACGTCTCCAGCGCGTGGCACATTGAATTCGCGCAAGGTTCTTGGTACGAAGTCGGCCATGTCATCATCAGAGAGGTCATCAGTCATGTCCTCTTCCCTGTCTTGCCCGTTGTTGCTCATTGTTGCCCTGCTTGAAGTCCCTTTTTGGCTCGGGTGTTCAGAGTGTACGGACCGTGTCTCTTCTGTGCGGTCCGTGTAAGGTGGTGTTCGTGCAGGAGCTGATTACACGGACCATGTATCGGCTGTACGGTCCGTGTCGAAAGGTGGTTGTTCAGGATCAGTGGCCTCTGGAGGAGTATCAGAGAGTGGTCCTTTGCTCCTCAGTCTGTAGTCACCCTTGGGTGGAGGTACGAATGCCAGTTTTCCTGAAAGAGAGAAAAAAATAAAAGGAAAAGGATACAAGTTAAAATCTAGATTAATTAAAATAAGCAAAAATCCAGAAAATAAATGATGCCGTCCCCGGCAACGGCGCCAAAAACTTGTTACACCAAAAAGGTATAGTACAAAGTTTCAGTACAGTAAACTGTACTTTTTAACCTTAAACACACTTTTCGGTTCAGACTGCAAGTATACAATCCTATCGAGCAGTATATTATCGGGTATCGATCACAGGGACGGTTCAGATTTAATCTAGAATTTCACCTAAATTAAATAAAGACTAGAAGTTGGAAAAGGTTGGTTTTGGTTTCTAAAATTCCTAACAGTTCAATGACAATAATAAAATGCAAAGAAGTAAATAAACTTGGTTTAAATCAGATATAAAAGGCGTTTCCAGGGTTATGACTTCATCTCAGTTTTGCCTCGAGATGCCCGGTCCGTGTAGTGTCCTACACGGGCCATGTCAGTGTACACGGGCCGTATACTGTTGTACACGGTCCATGTGGCCCTCGAGTGAATGCAGCAGTTATTGTTTTCTTTGTGTTGTTCCTTTGTGTAGGGTTCTACTGACCAGACCTAATGTCTCTAAACCTCAACTGTCGTCTGTTGGCTTATTAACCTGGTATGGAATTGCAATATATGCCCTCGTCGGGTTCTAGACCTCAACTGTCGTATGTTGGTCTGAATTACCTAGTTGCTTGGTTGGAATACTAAAGGTAACCTCATTCCGTCGATATGAGGAAATGTTCACCTGTCGGTTACTACTTGGTTTCACCTTTCGGATCACTAATCCTACCTCATGTACTTAGTTTGGTTAAGAGATTATAAGGGCCAAAGTACATTCTAGATGTGATCATTCATCTAGTGGTAAACCAATAAAAATCAAATAACTTACACTAAGCAATTAAAATCAATCACAATCAAGCAAACACAAATTTCAACAAAAGAATTCAATAACTAACATACAAAACAAAACATTCGATTACATCACAACCCTAGAAACTAAGAAATCTACTCAGACATAGTTCTAAAACAAAATAAAGAAGTAATAAAAAGATTAGCCATGACAAAACCCGAAGAATAAAGAAGATCCGTCGAAAACTTGCGTCTTTCGCTTCTCAACTTCGTCTCCAAGCTTAGCCGTCAAGACCAAACCCTAGAAAATGCTTCTCTGCTCCAGAATACCCCTCTGGTGCAAGAAATCCCGCTTATATGCTTTTCTGGCCGACCTTCCATCAATTAGCCTTGTTTCCAAATTCTAAATCTGTTTCCGGAAATGCTTGACACGGCCCGTGTGAAATTCTACACGGACCGTGTACCTGTGTCTCTAGCTCAGATTGTAGATCTTCTCGCAAGCTTTTCGAAAAGTGGTTATACACTCAAAACAGAGTTACGAGTCAAAATCTATGACCGTTTTAATTTCAGGTGCTGAGATTGGTGTCCTGGTCGTGTCTGTGGTCGGGCAGAGGGTTGTACGGTCCGCATAAGAAGTACACGGACCGTATATAGCTTTGAATTCCAGATTCTTCCTCGGTTTCGCCCGTTTTCTGCAAAGTAAGAGCAAATGCGCAGCAGTACCACATTCTATAGATATTCAATGAAATAAACACGATTTGACAGTTCTAAACACAGGTTTTGGTACAAAATACGGGTCGGAATATAGATAAGTTTGCGAGATATCAAATTCCCCCAAGCTGAAGTCTTGCTTGTCCTCAAGCAAAAACCCCAACTTAGGTACCGGGTTGGTCTTTTAAACCTTCCTAAATGCAAGTTAAGATCCTAATTGTGAAAAACTCACATGAACTGCTATTATCATTAACCTCGAGAATCATATTGGATAACAACTTGGACTTTCCTTGATTAATTTTGATTCACCCCACAAATTGACTAGTTAAACTTCAAATTCTGAGATGCTTTGATATTTGCAAAAACTAGTTACCCGAATTGATCAATATTTCATTCTTTCACTGAAACTATACCCTCATTTGTGGCGATTTTCCTTTTTACCCCCCCAAGCTTGGAATAAGCTTAGGTTAGAAAGTCACAGACTTCGTGTGTTGATATATGCAAAAGTTTTTGAAAGTTTTCGAGCTCAAAGGCATCCCGTCGGATTGTGCCAGTACTCTTTTTTATAAATTTGGGAGACGAGCTCAAAGGCATCCCGTAGGATTTATTGCCAGTACTCTTATTTTCTCCATCTTTTCGTTTGTTTCATTTTTTCTTTTATTCATTTGCATATATCATGAATACACACATCCAAAGATATTCTTTCATACCAATAGATATCCCAATCTTTCTATTGTTTAAAATCCCCAATTCCCTAATTTAAAAGGTACAGTTCAGTTTCAAAATGTTATTTCAGTACAATTCAAGTTTTCATCTTTTCAATTTCTCAAAACTTCCCATCCTAAGCAGTTCTTTGATCAATTATGGGGTTATTTCCAATTTCTCAAAGTCATCCAAATCATAACCAAAAAATTTCAAACAAGTCTCTAATCCTAGCAGTCACACAAATTTATCACCTAAAAATGCAAAATTTTCGAAAAATAAACATGAACTAAATGCAGATACAATTTTCTTCTATTCAACCCCCCCAAGCTTGAATGAAGCATTGCCCTCAATGCTTAAATTCACACAAGAAAGAGTAAATAAAAGAAAACATGAAAACTTACTAGATATGGAGCGAGGGGCGAGGCGGGTCGGGTGGTTCTTTATGGAAGCACGACCATCTGTCCTTCTTGCAACACCATGGGAGAGAATGCACAAACCAGGCTGCTTGTGCACGGCCAGTGTGCTGGTTTGCACGATCCGCGTGCCTTGGAGATGTCTGATGCATGTGTGTGGCTTGGTTCGTGCTTGTCAGCTTCCCGATCAAATACCCGACCACAATTTGCTGAGCTTTCAAATCCTCCAAAAATCGAAGGTTGCGATCCAGGTCGAGACCTGCATTTAAAATCATAGGGCAAGATTTATTCGGGTCTAGGAACTCATACCTGAGGTTAGCTGGAAAAGGTTTAAGTGCAGGAGTGGGCTGTTCTGTCTGGGCTGTTGTACGGTCCGTGTAAGACGTGTACGGTCCGTGTTCTGCCCCCGTGTGAGTCTTGTGCGCCCCGTATGCTTCCTCATCCTCCAGCTCCTCCGACTGTGGTGCACGGTCCGTGTAAGTTACATTCGGTCCGTGTGTCAGTTCCTCCAGATTGGCAAACTTTGCTTCTGTTGCACACATCTTCTCTTTGGCAGCTCTCTTTTCCTGCAAATCAGCCAAATAATCAGGATAATTTTTAAATGAGTTGCCGTATTGCTCACGAGATTGTTCCTTGGCCAATTGATCAACCACATCGATCGCACAGCATGTTTCTGGTTCATCTGGGCACTTCATAGATCGGTTGAGATTAAACTTCACGCTCTCATCTCCAATCCGCAGAGTCAGAGTCCCATTTTCCACATCAATGAGTGTTCGAGCGGTCTTTAAAAATGGCCTTCCCAGAATGATGGGGATTTCCTTATCCTCCTCCATCTCCATCACCACGAAATCAACTGGAACATAAAACTTGCCGACCAGAACCGGCACGTCCTCTACTATGCCAAGTGGTAGCCTGACAGAGGAATTAGCAAGCTAGAGAGTCATGTGCGTGGGTTTGAGCTCGTCTACTCCCATGCGCTCAAAGATGGTGTGTGGCATGAGACTCACGCTGGCCCCTAAGTCACATAGGGCTCGCTTGATGGTAGCTTTCCCGATTTTGCAAGGAATGGAGAATTTACCTGGGTTCTCCAGTTTGGGCGGGAGTTTGCTACTCAAGATTGCGCTGCACTGCTCTGTGAGTTTTACCTTCTCATGTCCCCCCAAGCTTCGCTTGTTGGTGAGGATGTCCTTGAGAAACTTGGCATAGGTTGGCACTTGGGTCAAGGCATCGGTGAAGGGGATCGTGATGTGCAGTTGCTTTAGCACTTGAATGAACTTGGCAAATTGCTCGTGGAGTCTGGACTCGGCTAGCCTCTAGGGGAAGGGAACAGGTGGCCGGTAAGGTGGGGGTTTCTCAGCCCCCTTCTTTCTCTGACCTTCAGCTTCGTTCTGTACGGCCCGTGTGCCATCTGCACGGTCCGTGTGCTCGGTGGTTTTGGCTGGTCGTGTGGGCTCTGCACGGGCAGGATGTTCAATCTCTTCAGCAGGTGGTTGCACGGACCGTGTGGAGTGTGCACGGTCCGTGTGGTCGGCAGTTTGGTCGACTAGCATGGCTGGTCCTGAGAAATGGGTCCCACTTCGCAAGGTTATAGATTTTACCTCTCCTCTGGGATTGACCTCTGATTGGCTGGGTAGCCTTCCAGGTGGTGTAAGACTTGCGTTGACTCGGTGACTTATTTGCTCTATCAACTTGTTCTGAGCAGTCAACTGAGTAGTCATTTGAGCATTCATTGTTTGCATTTGCTCGAATATCATCTGGTTCATCTTCCCTTGCTCATGCATGAAGTCACTCACAGCGGGAGCGATATATGGCTTGGGAGGACCGGATTGAAATGATTGGTTGTTCGAGTCAGGAAAAGAAACATTGTGGTAGAAGCCTCGATTGTTGTTGCTGCTTGATGGATTGTTGAATTGTGGTCTTGGGAAATGGGATGATTCATTGTTGAGGTAGTTTATCTGCTCAGGTTCTTCATCCCTTTGGGCCAATGGACACTGTTCATAAGAATGCCCCTTGTCTCCACACATGACACATGGTTGTGGTAGATGTTGGCCAACAGCCTTCACACTCATCTTGTCGAAAGCTTTCTGCATAGCATCAAGCTTGGCGGTTAGAGCGGTGATCTGATCGACTTCGAATCGGCCGCCTCCTCCAGGTCTGGAATTGTCGCGGCCGGACCACTGTTGGTTCTGAGCCATGTTGTCGATCAGGTCCATGGCTTCAAGAGGTTCCCTTGACATTAATGCTCCACCTGCAACAGCATCAACAGATGTACGAGTGCTTTCAGTTAAACCATCATAAAAAGTTTGGATCAACAACCAGTCAGGAATACCATGGTGTGGACAAGAATATTGTAACTCCCTAAACCTTTCCCAGGCCTCGTTCAGGGGTTCATCAGACCTTTGCCTAAAACTAGTCAGTTGGGTTCTTACCTTGGAAGTTCTTTTATGAGGGAAAAATCTAGTTAGAAACAATTTAGACAGTTCCCTCCAATTGGTAACGGAATCCCTTGGTAATGACCCTAACCATTTCTTGGCCTTGTCCCTAAGAGTAAAAGGAAACAATGCAAGTCTGGTATAATCAGTTGTTAAGCCATTGGTTTTGATGGTTGTGCAACATTCAAGGAAAGTTTGGAGATGGGCATGTGGATCCTCATGATCCAAGCCATGGAAGGTGTTCTGCTGGACTATGTTGACAACTCCCGGATTGAAGTTCGGTTGTTGTCCCACAATTCGTGGCAGTCTGATAGCCCCCCTCACGTCTCCAGCGCGTGGCACATTGAATTCGCGCAAGGTTCTTGGTACGAAGTCGGCCATGTCATCATCAGAGAGGTCATCAGTCATGTCCTCTTCCCTGTCTTGCCCGTTGTTGTTCATTGTTGCCCTGCTTGAAGTCCCTTTTTGGCTCGGGTGTTCAGAGTGTACGGACCGTGTCTCTTCTGTGCGGTCCGTGTAAGGTGGTGTTCGTGCAGGAGCTGATTACACGGACCATGTATCGGCTGTACGGTCCGTGTCGAAAGGTGGTTGTTCAGGATCAGTGGCCTCTGGAGGAGTATCAGAGAGTGGTCCTTTGCTCCTCAGTCTGTAGTCACCCTTGGGTGGAGGTACGAATGCCAGTTTTCCTGAAAGAGAGAGAAAAATAAAAGGAAAAGGATACAAGTTAAAATCTAGATTAATTAAAATAAGCAAAAATCCAGAAAATAAATGATGCCGTCCCCGGCAACGGCGCCAAAAACTTGTTACACCAAAAAGGTATAGTACAAAGTTTCAGTACAGTAAACTGTACTTTTTAACCTTAAACACACTTTTCGGTTCAGACTGCAAGTATACAATCCTATCGAGCAGTATATTATCGGGTATCGATCACAGGGACGGTTCAGATTTAATCTAGAATTTCACCTAAATTAAATAAAGACTAGAAGTTGGAAAATGTTGGTTTTGGTTTCTAAAATTCCTAACAGTTCAATGACAATAATAAAATGCAAAGAAGTAAATAAACTTGGTTTAAATCAGATATAAAAGGCGTTTCCAGGGTTATGACTTCATCTCAGTTTTGCCTCGAGGTGCCCGATCCGTGTAGTGTCCTACACGGGCCGTGTCAGTGTACACGGGCCGTATACTGTTGTACACGGTCCGTGTGGCCCTCGAGTGAATGCAGCAGTTATTGTTTTCTTTGTGTTGTTCCTTTGTGTAGGGTTCTACTGACCAGACCTAATGTCTCTAAACCTCAACTGTCGTCTGTTGGCTTATTAACCTGGTATGGAATTGCAATATATGCCCTCGTCGGGTTCTAGACCTCAACTGTCGTATGTTGGTCTGAATTACCTAGTTGCTTGGTTGGAATACTAAAGGTAACCTCATTCCGTCGATATGAGGAAATGTTCACCTGTCGGTTACTACTTGGTTTCACCTTTCGGATCACTAATCCTACCTCATGTACTTAGTTTGGTTAAGAGATTATAAGGGCCAAAGTACATTCTAGATGTGATCATTCATCTAGTGGTAAACCAATAAAAATCAAATAACTTACACTAAGCAATTAAAATCAATCACAATCAAGCAAACACAAATTTCAACAAAAGAATTCAATAACTAACATACAAAACAAAACATTCGATTACATCACAACCCTAGAAACTAAGAAATCTACTCAGACATAGTTCTAAAACAAAATAAAGAAGTAATAAAAAGATTAGCCATGACAAAACCCGAAGAATAAAGAAGATCCGTCGAAAACTTGCGTCTTTCGCTTCTCAACTTCGTCTCCAAGCTTAGCCGTCAAGACCAAACCCTAGAAAATGCTTCTCTGCTCCAGAATACCCCTCTGGTGCAAGAAATCCCGCTTATATGCTTTTCTGGCCGACCTTCCATCAATTAGCCTTGTTTCCAAATTCTAAATCTGTTTCCGGAAATGCTTGACACGGCCCGTGTGAAATTCTACACGGACCGTGTACCTGTGTCTCTAGCTCAGATTGTAGATCTTCTCGCAAGCTTTCCGAAAAGTGGTTATACACTCAAAACGGAGTTACGAGTCAAAATCTATGACCGTTTTAATTTCAGGTGCTGAGATTGGTGTCCTGGTCGTGTCTGTGGTCGGGCAGAGGGTTGTACGGTCCGCATAAGAAGTACACGGACCGTATATAGCTTTGAATTCCATATTCTTCCTCGGTTTCGCCCGTTTTCTGCAAAGTAAGAGCAAATGCGCAGCAGTACCACATTTTATAGATATTCAATGAAATAAACACGATTTGACAGTTCTAAACACAGGTTTTGGTACAAAATACGGGTCGGAATATAGATAAGTTTGCGAGATATCAAATATCCTTCTATAATGCTACATTCAGGTCGATGTCGGTTACTTACGTAGTTTTTCAAAATGCGCATGTATCTCTCGAATGGATACATATACCGCAGGAATGCAGGACCACAAATCTTAATTCCTCTCACAAGATGAACAACAAGGTGAACCATAACATTGAAAAAAGATGGCGAAAAATACATCTCAAGTTGGCAAAGAGTAACGACGACCTCTTTTTGCAAATAGTCCAATCTTAGAGGGTCTATCACTTTGGAATTGATTGCATTGAAGAAAAAACAAAGCTTCGTAATGGTTTGCCGAACGTGCTTCGGTAAAATTCCCCGAATTGCAACAAAAATCATATGTGTCAGTAAAACATGACAATCGTGAAATTTCAGACCAAGCAATTTCAGGTCCTTCATCGACACCAGCTTCTTAATATTCGAAGAATACCCTGATGGGATTTTAATACTATGAAGGAATTCACAAAAGCTTGTTTTCTCTTTCTTCGACATTGTGCACATTACGAGGGGTAGGTATGTGCGCTTCCCTTTCTCCTATAGTGCAAATTTGGGTCGTATTTCCATTTCTACCATGTCTTTTCGAACTTTAATACCATCTTTAGTCTTTATCGGAATGTTCAATAATAAACCAATCAAACTGTCGCAGACATTTTTTTTAACATGCATGACATCTATGCAATGTCTCACTTCTAAATATTCCCAGTATGGTAGCTTCCAAAATATGAACCTCTTTTTCCAAATATTTTTCGGTGGTGCTTTGGCACATTTTTTATGTGTATTTTGGGTATAGAAATAAATGGTCTATTTCGTACACTCTTTGCTTTAAATTTATAAAACCCTAAATACGCAAAGTTAGATTGAATTGCAAGCGCACAATCTATCCCTGTAGTAATTATGGGTATCGATCCAAAGATAACGGGAAATATTACTTTTTACTAATTAATTCTAAAATAATTCAAATGAAGTAAATGGGGGGTTTTGTTGTAAAACTGAAATTGTGGGTTCAATACCCGAAGAGGAGTTGAAAACAAAACAATTCTAAACAAACAATTAAAAAGGAGTTTGTAATCAAGGAGATGGAATCTAAGGGCTATCGGCACTCAATCTCTTGATCAAATTCACACTTACTTGGTTTCTAAATTTATGTTTGTCAAATTGGGGTTTCTAAACCTAACATGTCAAGAAGAGTCACTTTCGTGAATTAATGACGTCTCTAGATAGTTCGGACTTCACGATTAAGTCATTCACCCTAGCTATTTAGACTATAAGCACATGGTTAGCCTAATTTATTTCCAAATCCCGACACTTCACGATTAAGTTCTTCACATCAAAATTCGGTTCAATTTTAGGGGTCCCAATCAAATATGAGGTTTCACGATTAAGTCATTCACTCAATTCAACCATTGTTCTTGTGGTTCCGGACTAAGAAATAGATTTGGTCATTTCTAATCTTAACCCTAAAGTTATTCATGGAAGTAATTTGGTTCTATCAATTCTTTGAACCTAACACCTTAAGTTGGTTAAACCTAAGCGGAACACTAATTAACAAATCACAAATCACTTAAGCACATGAATTATAAAATCAACAAGACCAATCAATCAACAAACAAGCATCACATAGAAATATTATCCAAGTAAGATAGAATCTAATACAAGTTCATGATAAAGCCTAAGCCCCTAGAGAGGAATCTAGCCTCTCATGGGTGCACTAACATCCAAGAGAAAAATAAGAGAAAACATAATAAAAACCTAGGTAAACAAATAAGAGAAGAGAATACACTAATCTCCTAGTATGCTGCCCCTTGTCTTCGGTATTGCTTGCTCGAATAAGCCTTCAATCCTTCAATCCAAAAGCCTTTGATTTGTGGAGAAGAGAGAATAAAAATGGTGAAGTTGTGGAAATCAAGCCTAGAAGAAAGATGGATGAAAGATCCCCCTCTCCTGCTATCTCTCTGCTATTAAATAGCCTATTTCGTGCTTTAGAAAATGAATCTCCGAAATCTGGCAGCCAATCTGAGAAGATCCCCCCAAATCATGCTAAATTGGCATTGGTGCGGTCTTTGTGCGGCCTTCACAAAATCTGTGCGACCCGCACAAAATGAGGAGTTGGCCGAAAACTGTGCGGAGAAAAGGGATTCGTGCGACTCGTATAAAATTCCTGCGGCCCGCATAAAATTCCTGCAACCTGCATTTTCTGTTTGTGCGGCCCGCATAAAATTTCCTTCAGGCCGCACGACGACCCGCAAAACTCTCTGACTCGACTGGAGCAAAACTTGTAAATTCTGAATTTTTATTTTTCAGATGAATTTATTTTGTGCGGCCCGCACAAACTCGCAGAATTGCTCCTTTTGCTTGATTCCTGCAAATTAGACAAGACAAAGGCAGTAACTTGGTTCTTTGATGAATTCTATACTAAACTAAGGTAAAACACAAGGAATTTGGTACAATTTAGAGGTAAAACCTTAACAGAAAGTATATATAATTTGGGCTTATCAATTTTCCAAAAACAACATCAAGGTTTTTAACCCGCTTGAAGACACCCTTCCAATCTAATGGATGACGGGCCACTCCAAGCTTAATTTTCCCGTTGAATGCCTTCTTCTTCTTACGATAAGGGTGATTAATAGGAAGAAACCTATGATGCCTCATAAAAACATTCTTTTTATAATTTTTCAACCTCAGCACCTGCGTGTCATCTTCACAGATAGGGCATGCTTTTGCTCCTTTAGTATTGTAACCCGATAAATAATCATTTACGGTGCAAAATACCATGCTCCACAATTTAAAGACCTCTTTGCTGTACGCATCCCACACCGGGACGCCATCACACCATAATTTTTGGAGGTTCTCAATTAATGGTGCGAGATATACATCTATGTCATTTTCGGGTTGTCTGGGTCCTTGGATTACTAATGACATCATTATATATCTGCGTTTCATGTACAACCAAGGAGGAAGATTGTAGATGCATAAAAGAATTGCCAAGTACTGTGCCGACTGCTCATGCTTCCAAACGGACTCATTCCATCTGTGCTCACCACAATCCTGAGGTTTCTCATTTTGGAACCAAATTCTTTCAAATGTCTATCAATGTTTCTCCATTGAGGAGAATCGGCTGAGTGTCTTAGTTTACCGTCCTTTTTACGCTCTTCTTCATGCCAACGCAATAATTTTGCAAATAACCATTTGAATCTCAGTATTATCGGCAAATACCACACCACCTTAGCCGGAGGCCGGCCCTTTTTGTAGTCGTTACAATCGCCAGTATCCTGGTCCTTACGTTTATACCGTGAAACACCGTATTTAGGATAAACATGTATGGCCTCGTACTCATTACGATATAATACACAGTCATTCGGACATGCATGTATTATTTCGATCTTCAAATCCTTTGGATATATCAACTTCTTCGCATGATATATTGTACAGGGTAACTCGTTGTTATCTGGGAGCATTTCTTGTAAAAGCTTTAATAAGGACATGAAAATCTTATCGCTCCAACCATTGTCTGCTTTTAAGTTAAATAATTTCAACACAACGGACAGTTTCGTAAATTTGGTACACCCATGATACAACTGCTTTTTGGATTCGTTAGACAAATACTGAAATTTATTATAATTTTTATCACTAATTTCATTTTCCACATCATGTAACATGTCCTCCAGATTTTCAGTAAACTCGTGTTCTACATTTTCATCAATATTTATCTCCAGCTCATCATCATCGTTGCAATCAAATTCAACATTATCAAAATCTTCGACATTCTCATTATCATCGTTGCAATCAAGTTCAAAATTATCAAAAATTTCTACATTCTTATCATTCTCTTCACAACGATTATAATTTTTATTGGTACTACTACTTTTCCCAAATTTCTCACCATGCATGAACCAACATGTATATCTTTTCTTAAATCCCCGACAAATCAAATGAGCTCTAATTTCTTTGGAGTCCCTAAATCTTAAAAAAAAATTACAATCTCTACAAGGACACAAAATGTCGTTATCTTTTTTCTTCACTCTATAACTCTCAACAAATTTTATAAACTCATAAACGCGAACCAAATATTCTTCACTATCATGTCGCAATTCATACATCCAACTTCGATTCATCTATAAATTAAATTAAAAAATTGATTTCAATTAATCATGGTCAACATATAAATTGTACCAAATTCTGAGCTTACAAAGGGCTGGTTTATAATCCTAACCCACTCTTTGAATATTATGTCTCATATGTGAACAATATTAGCGAGATTTAATTAGTATTTGAGAAAAATTTGGCAGCATTTCCCCTTAACTCCCTAAGTATGCGTACGAACCACATACTCGTAGGAGCAATAAGGAAAAATACTGTCAAACTTTTCTCAATATGTGTTCACATCCTAAATGAGACACAATATTCAAATAGCAGTCCCAAAACGGAGACTATCCACAATTAATCCCTATTGGATTAATTTTGAATGGGAATGGACCTAAAATCATCAATAGGTCGGTTATTGGACCACAATACACTAATTATTTACAGTATCTTAAGAAATCAAGCATGCATGAATTACACATGACCTAAATAAGCAATAATAAGTAACAGAAAATTAGAGGAAGAAAAGGAATATATATATACTAACATTAGAAAGATAGAGAGGAGAAAATACAAACTTCAAAGATCTCAGATCCCAACTGTTAGCGGCTAGCCTTTGCAAAAATCAGATGAACATTCAATACAGAGAGCGAGAGAGAGACAGTATAAATAACTTGATTAATACAGCACTGGAAGGAGAAGGCCTTTTATACCAAAAATAAAATACTAATTAATTTTACTGCACAAAACCCTACAAAGACTTTTCTACACTGATTTATACTTAAGAATCCATGTAGCTCTCTAAAAACAATCCAAGTAGCATTACCCTTTCTACACGGATTTTTGATCAAAAAACGTGTAGCTCTCTAACCATTCCTACACGGCTATTTATAAAAACAATCCGTGTACAATTCTTATTTTTTAACACGGATTTTTGTTGAATATCCGTGTAGCTCTCTAATAAATTTTACACGGTCAATTCAAGCATCAAACCTAAGGCTGGCACGATCTCCACTAAATTATGATTCTCTCTGACTCTGGGACTGCAGTCTCCTGTCTGTCACGACCTTAGACTGGGCGAAGGAGTTTGTCTCCAGCGAAGTATCTTTTTTGCGTTTCAGCAGATGCGGAGGCAGGAGCCAGGAGCTTGCCGAATAGACTGGGCCAAACTTTAAATTACTTATCTTGACTGGGCCGTGTTATTTTTGGGCTAGGGGTAGGCACTAGACTGGATCAGAGGTAGGCACATGTGCAGAATTGTATTGGGCTTAAAAAAAATTTCAATTCCAGGATGGCGTTGATGGCCCCCTCCTTTGCCATCCTTTTTTAATATCCTACTATTGCTTTTGAGTCTCTGTGATATCGGATGGGTTACAACACTGATGGCGTAGAGGTGATGATCTTTACCGTCCGTGATGTCAATTGGGCCGTCAATTTTGGATTGATTAATACCAACTGTGTTCCTTTTTGAACCCATGGCGATGTTCTCATGGGCAACGCTGTAAATACTTGGAACCTAGATTTTGGTATAAATTAACCACACTCTCATGTATTCAATTAATTAATTGTGATGTATTGTGTAATTAAGTTTGGAGCTATACTGTGCAATTATAATGAGATAATTATTTAATAACATACATAAAAGTTTACTCGATAATATCTAATTAACTAATAAGGATTAACTGGCTCCTGAAATTTTTGTGGTATAACTCCAAAGTCTTCAGACAACAACCGAAATAATCATATTTATCAAATAACACGTTTACAAATACCCAATACCTAGATTTTGGTACTACTCTTGTATGATTTGAATACAACTTGCAAGTTAATTATATATATGATACAAATTAGTTGTTTCTTTTTATATTAATTGTCTATTCATATTAGCTTGCATTGTTTTATATTATTTGTTGGTATTTAATATAAATGGATGGAAAATATATATACGGAGGCTAGACCCAAATAAAAATAGAGGAGTGAGGCTACAGTACTATGGATAGCACAGATTGGTCTGTGCTACGGCTCAATATTTGAGTTTTCAAAATCCTAACGGTCAATCCGAACCATTCAACATGATTATAAAATGAATATGTACTTGCAAACCAAATTTTACATTTTTTTGAATTTGTTTACTATTTTTTTAGATAGGTAGAAAATCACTGTTTTTGGATGGTCCAGAATTTTCAGATCAAGTGATTTTCTACCTATCTAAAAAAACAGTAAAAAAATTCGCGCTCATATATTCATTTTATAATTTTTGCGCTCATATTTTCAGATCAAGTGATTTTCTACTTTTAATGGGCTAACTTGCTTTGGGAATTAAAGTGGGTGGTTTACTTCGCGCTCATATATTCATTTTCAAATTTCAAATAGTCGATTTGAACCTTCCAACATGATCTTCATATTAAAATGTGCTTGGAGACCAAATTTTACATTTTTTGGAAAATTCTTACTATTTTTTTAGAATTTTTGAAAATCACAACTTTTCATTAAATAAAAAAATAATAAAAAATTCAACAAAGTGATGATTTTCAAAAATTCTGAAAAAATAGTAAAAAATTGCCAAAAAATGTAAAATTTGGTCTCCAAGCACATTTTAATATGAAAAACATGTTGGAATGCTCGAATTGGCTATTTGAACTTTGAAAATGAATATATGAGCGCAAAGTAAAATACCCCCTTTAATTCCCAAAGCAAGTTAGCCCATCTCTCTCTCTCTCTCTCTCTCTCTGTATATAAATATATAGATGTGCTAACTTGCTTTCGGAATTAAAGGGGTGTTTTACTTTGCTCTCATATATTCATTTTCAAAGTTTAAATAGCTGATTCGGACCTTCTAACATGTTCTTCATATTAAAATGTACTTGGAGACCAATTTTACATTTTTTTTGAAATTTTTTTTACTATTTTTTCAGAATTTTTGAAAATCATCACTTTGTTGAATTTTTTATTTATTGAAAAGTTGTGATATTCAAAAATTCTGAAAAAATAGTAAAACATTTCCAAAAAATGTAAAATTTGGTCTCCAAGCACATTTTAATATGAACATCATGTTGGAAGGTTCGAATCAATTATTTGAACTTTGAAAATGAAGATACGAGCACAAAGTAAAACACCATTTAATTCCCAAAGCAAGTTAGCCCAACTCTCTCTCTCTCTCTCTCTCTCTCTATATCTATATATATATAAATTACCAATAGCTAAAAATTAGTAACAGATGGCATAGCTAAAATAACCAAGAGACCTACCAAATGCCAACACAGTAAAACAGATGGTGTAAATGACATCTGTCATCGGTTGAACAACGCAAGAGATGACATTGAAGGATGAACGGCGTCAAATATCAAACACCGTATATAGGATCGCCATCGGTTCATTACCAAAGTAGATCCGATGGGGTTATATATTAAACAGCTAATTTAACGACCGAAAAACTATTATTCCCATTTGTCTCTTATTTCCAACCGATGGCGTTGGAGTTGAACGCCATCGGTTCTAACCGATGGCATTTGTATATATCTTTCCTATTGGAGCGATAGACATCAGTTCGGAACCCAATTGCGGATTGCGATTTGAACCGATGGTGAAATGTTTTTCTGTAGTAGTGTGACCATCCAGATTATGAATTGATAGATAGATGAATTGTGTTGGTAGAAATTTCCTGTCCATATGTGGCTAGAATATTTAGCTCCTAAAATTAAACATATAACTTCAATTCATTGATTTTTTTTTATAGTTAGTAGTTTAACGCTAACTAATAATTATTTTAATAAAAATATAATTTACAGCATGTCAATTGACTCTCTCTATTTTAAAATTTACATTTTTATTATCTACAATTCCTCTTAAAATTTAAAATAAATCACTCTATTTTTTTTATTCCTAAAATAAAATCTCCTATTCTTCTATTCCTACAGAGTTATACTCTTTATTTTTGTTTATTCTTTATATTCCCTCTATTCTCTTTATTCTCCTAATTATACATCTCTCCATGATCTACTCTCCTTCCAGCACCACTGTCTCCCTCGTCCTCTCCCGCCTCGCCTTTCCTTTGTCATTGGAGATATAAGGTTGGAGAGGTAGATTGACGTGTAGCTCGTACAACTTCTAGCCTCCTCTGCCACCACTCCCTCGGCTTCTCCACGCCAAACCCTAGATCTGATTTTGTCTCCCAAGCTCCGCTCCCAATTTTCATATATCAACTCTACTCATTTTAGGGATACTATCTTCCGACACCACAGAAATTAACAAGGCTTGAATCAATGACGAAGCACCATTAATTGATCCAACATTTCTCAGAAACAATTCAAAGAGCTGTGACTATTAGGCAGTGTAACAAAATGCGGTTCATGCGGCCGCATATGCGTATGCAGTTGGCAACCGTATAGAAAATCAATATGCAGTTCCAATATGCGGTTCCGTTGATCCAAACCCATTATCTGAGTTCAAATTCGAAAATTTTCAAACCCATTATTTGGGTCCAGACCAAAAAATAACCTCCAAACCCAAACCCATTATCTGAGTTCAAATCCGAAAATTTTCAAACCCATTATCTGGGTCCGGACGAAAAAATAACCTCCAAACCCATTATCTGAGTCCGGATGTCCAGGTAATTGATCTAGCGTCTCCCTCTCTTCTTTTATAGGAGTTTCAACGCTTTGAATATATTGTTTGTTTTATGATTGTGGGACTATACTTGTTCTGCTCCAGCGTACTTGCTCCGCTCTAGCGTATTAATAAATTCACCTTCACGTGCACTAAAACACTACAAATTCACACAGCCCATTTGTGAAATGCAATTTGCCTACGAGCTATTGGCCCAAGAAAAAAGGTCCAAACAAACATCAATTTGATTTGCTTAACCAATTGTTTTTTTTTTTTATGGAGCAAAAACTGTATGATCAGATGGCCTAATATTTAAAATTTGATATAGATAATCCAATATACTGTTAATAGGTGAGAAATATCACTTGTTTGTTAATAAACATTCAAATATAGAGAGTGTCTAAGATACAAACGTTTGCACCAAGGCCTTGGTGCAAACGAATGATTTTCGGATTTTCAAAGTCCAAACGGTCGATCTAAACCATTAGATGTGATCTCTATATTAAAATGTGCTTGGAGACCAAATTTTACATTTTTTGAAATTTTTTTACTATTTATCAAGTCACTTTGAAAATTGTTGATCACATGATCCAGAATTTGGTTGCACTGTTTTTACTGTTCACCCGGATCAGCAATTTTCAAAGTGGCTTAATAAATTCTAAAAAAATTACAAAAAATGTAAAATTTGGTCTCCAAGCACATTTTAATATAGATTAAATATCTAACGGTTTGGATCGACTGTTTGAACTTTGAAAATTGGAGAACCGAATCATTTGCACCAAGGCCTTGGTGCAAACGTTTGTAGCTTAGTCACTCTCTTCAAATATATTTAATATATTTGATAAAGATGGCCCAAATATTTAATATATTTCATATATATGGTCCAAATATTTAATATATTTCATATATATGGTCCAAATATTTAATATTTAATGAAAAAGTCAGCATATATAAGTCCGCATAAAAATCCACTTATGCGGCCGCATACCGCATATGCAGTATGCGGTGGCCTTCTGCATACCGCATGAAAACCGCATTTAATAACATTGCTATTAGCTATCTTCAAAAAAGAAGATAGCTTCTCGAAAAAAATATTCGCAAGGTTAACTTGAATCTTATTATGGATTTCGACCACAAATATGGTACAAATGAGTAGCTCGGATTCCGTCTGTGTCTTTTTTTTTTTCTTTTTTTTCTTTCTTTTCTTTTTTTAAGCGTGGAACGGATTCTGTCTCCGTCACTTCGTTGATTATAACAATGATTATATTTATTGATTGTAACTATATATATATACAGTCCACGTGGAATATTTATTGCACCAAACTGGGTGAATATGTAATTCGACGGGATCGATGATCGAGAGTCGTATTGGGTCTCGATCGTTTAAACGATTAATCAATACATATATATATTTTTAATGAAGCATGATGTGTCATGCAGGATGTTTACTTTGGTTCACTATATTAATTTAAATGAGATCCATAATCGCCGGGTCAAAACTACAATGTGAAATAAATACATGCACATGCCAGGCGCATTTATTTATGTATTTGCTGAAGAAATTGTTCACTTCAGCCAAATTATTTAGAAGTACAGTAATTAACTTAATAAGTATATATGACTATATATATACTTGTTATGTATCAAATTCATTTTAGATGTATAAAAAAATAGGAAGAAGAAGATAAGATCATGGAAGTCCCAAAATAATGAAGGTCCAAGGGCAATCAAGTGGTGCCAAAGAAATAATTAACCAACTAGATCAAGTCAAATTAATTATGAAATTCAGGCAGGATTCATCGAATTTTGTATAATTGGTTAAGAAAGCAATTTGCTTTCTGATATTGCATAATAGAGACTAACGTTACCGTCAATTGATTTTTGAGAAAATCATATTAATTTGCTTTCTAAAATTGAATAATTACGATTGTAATCCATGCTTAAGTAACAGCTAGCTGATTTGAATAAGATCAAGACTCAGGGTTTTATGCAAGAAGCCGAATACTTAGCAGTCGAAAAAATCAAAATTTAATAAGGTTAATATTTGCTACAAATCAATACCATACAACCCAAATTTTGGAAATATATACGCTAGTCGTTGAATTTTGGAGAGAGGATAAAAATAATGAATAGTTTGTTACATTAAAGATTTATATAGCCTATTTCTAACTGTAGTCTAGTTGAGGTTTAATTAACGGATGTCTTAATAAGAAACGGTAATTTTCAAAAAAGAAAAAAAGGTTGAGTCCCTATTATTCTTAATCTAGCTTATTATGATGAGATAATCCTAACAGGTATGAGGCTAATTAGTCCTTAACTTTCTATTTCTCAACCATGTATCGTGAAAAATAATGAAAATATATATAAAGGGATTTTTTTTCACTTAATATGTCGTCAATATCATTAATGAAGAATCGATAATTTTAGGGGTTTTGACTGGTTATGCTCAGAGCATTAAAAATGTGAAAAACTCTTCTAACTAGGTTTATTGAACGTCAAATAATATTGGCACTACTTATTATTTTAAGTATATAGACTATATATAAAGATTTGTTGGCGTAAATAGAGTTTGACCTTGTAATTAGTGCTAGATTTAGGAACTTGTGTAAATATTTTTTTAATTAATATATTTGTTGGCTTTCTCGCGCCAATCATAAAAATTAAAGTATATATATATATATAGACTATAAA
Organism: Carex kokanica; assembly: GCA_025461125.1. Lineage (NCBI taxonomy): Eukaryota > Viridiplantae > Streptophyta > Magnoliopsida > Poales > Cyperaceae > Carex > Carex kokanica. Next base: position 306,513 of record JAJGRX010001000.1, on the reverse strand, counting down.
GATTTTAGAAGCAGCAATAACGATGCACATCTAAAAAGCAAATATACCGTTTGAACCTTTTAAGATTGCATTACAATTAACAGCTCTCGAATCAATGAGTAGATATTGGGATACTGTGTATATTCTGTAATTTAGGAATCAATAAGGGCAAATAATTAAGCCTATATTTATTCTTGTGTGTAATTCAGATCAATAGAAATCATAGAAATCAATTCTTAAAAAAATTCTCAATTTAATTAACACAATTAATATATATATATATATATATATATATAGGTTGTAATTAAGTTGATATGACATGTTCTTATGAATTTACTTGAGATGAAAAAATAAAATGGACAAGTCCATTAATTTAGAGTCAATGCAAGCAAGGGTCAAGTAATCGTATGGATTTCCTTCCACCATAAATAGAGAGAGAGAGAGAGAGAGAGAGAGAGATTGATTGAGCTAAGCGCAAAGCAAACCCAAGAAGTTATTGGTTTTTGAGCAAACAATGGTGAACTCTAATTCCAAGAAGTTTGCCAAAAGTTCTCCCTTTTCTTCGCTATTTCTCCTTGTTGCCTTCTGTTTCTTCCTTCTCTTCGCATATGAATTCTCTCACCAATTCTTTGTTCACAAATACCTCACCATTAAATTCTACGACACTACTATAAAACAACACCAATACCAAGAAGAACAAGTACCAGCATCACAAGCATCTGTCTTTGACCCCTGCACTGGCCGCTACATCTATGTCTACGACCTACCTGACCGCTTCAACTTTCGAATTATACAGCGTTGCCAAAACCTCTCCCGCACGTCTGATGTGTGCAAACATGTCACCAATTCCGGTCTGGGTCCTAAACTCGTCGACACAAGCGCCACACTTCCTGAAACAGGCTGGTACGTCACCGACCAGTTTATGCTCGAAATTATTTTCCATAACAGCATGAAGCAGTACGAATGCCTCACCACCGACTACTCCAAATCAACAGCAGTCTACATTCCGTATTACATTGGACTTGGCATAATGCAGTACCTATTTGAATACAGTGCATCACAACGCGACGCTCTGATAAATGATTTTCTGCACTGGCTGAGGGCTCGGCCTGAGTGGGCGGCCAGGGGTGGCAGGGACCACTTTATGGTCATCGGCCGAGTAGCGTGGGATTTCTTTCGCACCACCAACGAAAGCAAACGTTGGGGTGGCAAATTCTTGACTCTACCTGAGGCGAAAAACATGACACTGCTTTTTATCGAAACCAGTAATATGCATGAAAATGAATTTGGAATCCCCTACCCGACCTACTTTCATCCTTCGGAAAAGAGTCAAGTAGTCGCATGGCAAGAGCAGCTCAGGTCCTCAAAGAGACCGTGGCTCTTCTCATTTGCCGGAAAGAGGCATCCCAATGGAATTGCCACCATGCGAGATTTGATAATGGATCAGTGTGCCAATGCAACACGGTGCAACCTCCAGGAGTGTGGCACTGGGGCCCGAGACTGCCATTCGCCAAGCAACATATTGAGACTATTCATGAGTTCCATCTTTTGTTTGCAGCCTCCTGGAGACAGTCCCACGAGGAAGTCGACATTCGACTCGATGGTGGCAGGCTGCATACCGGTATTCTTTCATCCTGGATCAGCTTATAAACAGTACTATTGGTACTTGCCGAGTAACTTTAACAAGTACTCGGTGTACATACCGGAGAAGGCCATTCTAGAAGGAACGGTGAGGATAGAGGATGTGCTGCTTGGCTACAGCAATGAGCAGATAAATGAGATGCGGGAAAATATCCTAGCAATGATACCGACACTTGTGTACAAAGATCCTAGGAACAAATCTGACGACATCCGTGATGCATTCGATGTCACGGTTGATGGTGTACTTCGGAGGATCCATAGCAGTAATGTATTGTAGATTTCATAGAAATTAATTAATTTAATTAAGGGTTAAGGGTGTAATTCATATATATAGTGCAAAACGTTAGAAGCATGCAATCTAGGTATTCTCTTTCTTTGAGAGGACAAGTGAAACAATTTTCCAAACTCCATTATTGTCAATCTGTGGTGCATGCTTGTTTAAGGTTTGATTTGAAGAAATGCACATGCAGCTTTAATTGTATGTAACATGCATGCATTTTTTTTAAGGTCAGCTGGTGAGAAGCCATTCTGACAGATGTATTAAAATTAGAAAAAGTTTTTTACAAGCTACTCAGTCACTTGGGCAAACCGCCTGGCCACCAACATGCATTCATTTATTTAGAGCTTCTTCTATGGAACTATTATCGTAGGAGAATAACAGGTTGAGATCGGAATAACAGGTTCCCAAGGAATAACAGCAGATTTATTTGTCGTAGGAGAAAAATTTTCTCGGTTTTCCCAGGGTTTCAATGGTAAAGCAATTAACTATTATTATACACAACTATATATATTAAAAAAAAAAAGTACGGCCCGTTTACTTCATGTTCTTTAATTTGGAATCCGGTCCCAATGGGCCCAATAATGTTTTGATCATGAATCTGATCCCGACACCATTATTACGGCCTACGGTATTTGAAGGACAAATAAAAAAATAACAAAATAAAACAATAATGGGACCTCCAGGCAACGCCACAATGCAGTTTTCTTTACTGACAAGTGGTAAGTGTGAGGTATTTGCTGCAGGAAGGGAAATTTTTTACTAAGACAAATATTTCAGTAGTAAATATATATACTAATATGATAATCATGCCTATAAATAGATATAATTCTAATTAACTCTTACAATATACATCCACTAATATCTTCAATCTAATATTTCTGTCAGTGGAGCTGCACAAAAAATTTAGGAAGAAAATATTCACCAGAAAAGTAGCACCTTCATATTCACCTCACAAAGCAAAATGGATATATATTGTACAGTTGGACTTCTTTGTGAGGCTTTATTTTGAGCTGAGGCTGCACTTTGGTAAAGATTCTGGTTCTTCTCTGGTTTTTTATTGTGACTGAGGGCCTGAGGCTGCACTTAATTTTGGGCTGAGGCCGCACTTAATTCAGATTCTGCAATTAAAAAATATGTTATCAACTAAAAAAATCAGTTATTCGATGAAAATTGAAATGCTAATAAAATGAGTTATGTCAAATATTATTTTATTTGTGATTTTATTCTGTACGAATTTTTAATCCATAAATGAATATTCATGTAAAATTATGTGTGTGTGTGTGTGTGTATATATATATATATTTTTTTTTCAAAATTGCTAATTGTGGTATGGAAAATTTTATTTAATTGTAGAATAAAAATTTTCAAAATTGAAAATTGTAGTATATAATTTTTTTCAAAATTCCACAAAAAAAGATGATATATACATACTTTTTTAATTTAATCCTTCGACAAATGTACTTATGAAGTTATTTATTTCAGTTTGAAAATGTTTGATCAAATATACATAAAAAACATGGATGTACATAAGTGTTTATATCATCCAATAATCATGTCAGAGCAACTGATCCATCTGTGACTGTTTTCTTAAAACTCGCAAAAAGTTTTTTTTTTTTTTTTTTTTGGAAATTGGAAGTGGCTTTCAAGATTGTATATAAATGTAATTACAACAACATTTCCTACACTATTACAACATTACATCAGATAAATTCGGTTTTTTAAATTTGCCAGAGTTACCGAAATATGTCATAATTGGTTTACCTAACCAAACCTACAACAAACAAATACCGTAAAAGTTTGCATATGATTTAAACATAAAGTGATCCTAAAAACGGTGGTGCCATTTCTATGGATTGCTTGTATAACCATGAGCCCTGCTCCCAAAACCGTTTAATTCAATTCATCCTGTGGGCCAGAAGTTAATGAAAAGTTCAAAATGATGCTTCTTTAATTGGAAAGATATATTAAAGAGATTACACTTTAATTCTAGGCAATAACTAGACTTTTTCAATATCCAACTTGTTTAATTGACATCCACCATTCTTTACTATTATCCTCTATATTAGATGGAACCTGAATCGCTTCCTCGAACACTAATTGTTACAGAAAGGGATCGTTGTTCTCGTCAATACAACCAGAGATATTGCTCCAACAGGTAGAAAGCAATCCAAATAACAGAGTATGCTCTTAACCATATCAAACTAATTTCATTCTGCAGTTTAAATTTTATTTTTTATCTTTATATACTGCTTGATGCAGGAACGAGAGCTCTGATGAATTAATAATACTGCGAGCTCTTTATCTCTCACAGAAGAGAGCAGAGGAAGCAGAGAGGAAATTACTTGTTACAAATGAAGAGAAACAGAAGGTGGCCAAGCTGATAATTGAGGTATCAGCAAGGCTATGTGCATATAAAAATTGGGAAAGGCTAATTGAGATGGATTCTACACTACTCGAGAGAAGATCCAAGGGGAGATCAAGAAATGAAAAGAGAGATGAAATGGCGATGCTGTCATGGGAATTGGGTTTGGTTTTGTTGGGCCTTGTAGGAGCTGGATTTTTGTTGGGCCGCAACCTGCGCTAGAGCTGAAGTAATTGGGTCTATATTGGGCTTTGATTGATTTGATAGGAAATTATGAAAAAGGGGGCATGACAATTTTTAAGAAAGTGTTTTTATATCATTAGAAATATATTTGAACAATTGTTATTATTTAACAGATTTAATTTTTTTTAATTATATTAGACGTTTCCGGGCCAATGAAATCACTAAAACCATCGTTCTTTTACGAAAAACACTGTCAATTTCAGAGCAATCACACTAAGTACATGAAATCTAAAACTCGTAAATTGCATCCCAAATTCATCTCATTCCATACACCTAGATAATAACTAATGTAAATTAAATCATACAATACCTTATGGAGTATACAACATATGGCAATTTGCTAGTTGCACAGATGATTATTGCATTTGTGGCACGTTCTCTCACATGAATTAACAATCCCTGTCCTAGGAGATTGAAACTTATTAGTATGCCAATAACAGCATATTACCTACTGGCATAAACTGGTTATGAACCTTAGAACAAATTAAGATGTCAAGACAAGAACCTCAAATGATTGCATAGAAAACTGATTATATCCAAATTTTGCTTCTGCGAGATGCCAACATCACTATTATCGTGCAAAGAACATGAAATACAGAGAATAATTAAAATTATGTTGGTAAGATACTTTTAATTGAAATATTAACGAATTATATTTTAAAGTCTTATAGTATATATATCGAATTATCTATTAAATTATATTCGAGGTTTATATTTTTTTAATGGTAAGATATGTTAATCAAATTATATTTTAGTCTCACTCAAATGCTATCCAATTCAAGCTCGAACTAGTCAAAAAATTTACCAATGGAAGTCCGACTCAAAACTTAAATCAAATTGCTACAAGCATGACGTTGAGCGCATCCCAGTCAAAACATGTAGTAGTGCTGACTGAACAACTGCTGTAATATTTCTCTTTGTCGTTGGCTTATGATCAACGGTCCCAAATAATATCAGGCCAAGTACACTCCATGTGCGCCTAGTCGTAGACGACTTGAAGTCTTAACAAAGTAACACTCCATCGGATACTCAGGTGAGGCCCACTTGTACTCCCCACGTGAGTCTTTTCGGCTTTCACGCATCTCACCGAGCAGAGCAGTTGTCGCGTTTAACTTTGTTTAACGTCAATGAGCAAAAAAAAAACTTTGTTTAACGAGAGAGGCGCGTTAATTCTTTTTTTCATCTTTACCAAATAAATTAGAGAATGATAAACACAGATCCATGCATCAAGCCCAAATAAATAAACTTAAATAATCGAAACGAAAAGATTTTTAAATATATGAGAAAAGAATAATTTAATTATCTGAATAGAATGTAACATCGATCAGCACAGATTTAAACAGAAAAAGATAAAATTATCAACATAGAACGAATATAAAGAATAAGCAGTTCCTCCAAATCAAAGGAAGGAACAGATCCCTCTCTAGAAAGCCATGGCCACCAAAATTGCTCCAGCCACACCGATCAAGCTAGCAACAGGGGCAACACCACTGCCGGATTGATCAGTTGGTGCCTCAGCAGGAGGAGTGGAGATGACAGAGGCGGGAGGGGTGGCGGCGGACGTGGGTGCGTCAGTTGGGGTGGCGGTCGGAGGTGCTGGTGGTGAGGCAAGAGGAGAAGCACTTGGTACTGGTGCGGGAGTCAGAACTGGAGGTGATGCGACTGGAACTGGTGCTGGCACTGGTGCCGCATTGGGAACTGGAGAAGGCACTGGAGCTGATTTGGGGGCTGGGATGGGTGCAGCACCAGGGGCCTGTGCAGAGATTAGAGAGAGTGAGGCAAGGAAGAGAGCGAGGATTGGGAAGTGGAGAGATGAGGTCGCCATTTTTGTTAAATTTGAGAAATGAGGAGAGTTGTATGTGTTGGATTTATGCGTAGAGAGAAAGATTTGCTTTGAGAGCTGGAGATGAGATGTGAGAGGGAGTGAGGGGTCATGGAATTTATATAGGCAAGGGAAAGGGAAAGGGAAGGATCATGGAACAGGTAGTAGGTCAGTATTTCATGAATCATGATCGAGGCGAATAATAATAATTAATACACAGCTTGCAGATGTGACAGCTATTAGCCGTTGGACATTCTTTTCATAATTTTATGTAATTCGTTATGATACTTTCTAACCCATCCCCAAAAAAAAAAAAAAGAATGCACACTTTGCGAAAGTTTTTTTTTTTTTTTTGGTTTTCGAGTTGTTTTATATTTACTCATTTTGAGGTACCAAGCATTTGTAATGAAGAATGAAAAAAAAAAAAATTATCTTCCGTAAAATAATATTGCTCTTTAAGTTTATATTTGTTGATAGTGCATGGCATGGGATCAATCGAATAATACAAAGCAAATGTTGCATCAGAATCATCTGAAAAGAAGGAAAAATGTGACATCTGAAGTCCTGAAAAAAGAACAATTATAGAACTTCTTCTTTCAAGTTTTTTATTTATAACTGATTCAAATAAACAATTCTCATCCGGTACTTATGAATTTAGTTTTGGACTGGCGAAAATTGCTACAGAAATGAAGTCAAAGAACTATTATAATTTTTTTTCAGAAAATTATAGAAACGTAGGCTTTCAAAAAAAAAAAAAAATTCAATGTTAGCAGCTTTAAATGTTTACTAATAATTTCATTGATAAAAAAAATGTATTACAACGAGTCAAATTACTCTCTTTCTTAAATCTAAACTCATTTATTCTCATAAAATAATGTAAACTGTAACTCATTTTTTCAAAATAGTTCAAGCAATGCGTGACAAAGTGCAACTATAGCTCATGTTAATAAAAAACATACTGCTCTCCTATTGTGATATCCGCAAATATTATTTCATCAATCTAATTCGACTCTATACTACAACTTTAAAAATAAATCATGTAATTTGATTTATCAACAACACTCTTATTAATTATATATAAATATAAAAGATTATATATTTTTGCATCACATTTGATGCAATATGAAAATCATTGGTCTTCCACCGAATATTTAAAAAAATTAATGATTTAATTTTATTAATTAATTTGTGACTAAATGATTTTTCATTTACACAAAATTTTATACATGATCATTCTAAACTTAGAAGTAAATTGTCAAAATTTTATACATGATCATTCATTGTCAAATTTGTTTAAAATCAGTTGTACCTGTTGTTTCAAGTAAATTTTGTGGTCAATACAATAATCATTTTTTTCTTGAATATAATAATCATAAATATACGTTTGTTAAGCAGCCCACAATATTGACAATTTTTTTTACATCCGAATTCAGATCACGATAATTGATGAACCTGCATTTTTCATTCTTAAATAGTACATTATAGCAAAATGTGGACGCGTATAATTATCCGCGCTTTCATTTCAATTTTTAATTGCAAAGAATTTGAACAGGTAAGAAGATTGGTGCAATGATGGGAAGGTGCCAAACCGGGCAGCCTTGATTTGGTCAGCCGGGTCATTTAATGAATGATGAATTTGAATTGATTGCTGATTTGCTGGTGCGGTAACCTGCTACTCGTTTTTAGGTTAGTCACAATCGACCTTTCGTCCTTTCCAGTTGACTTGAGAGTAGGTCCGACGGGCATCGGACCTACTTTAGTTCGATGGATTTAATCACCGTCGATCTGCTTTAAGATCGTGCAAAAAGCTTCAATTGTCGTGCGCATCTGTTTCAATTATCGTGCAGGCAAATCTAAGTTAAATCGGACGGTCATCATGCTCGTTGAATACTCCGTTCTCTTTCCCGTTCAACCATATAAATTCCGTTCATTTTTTAAGAAATAAGAACCTATCGCCAGCTATTTGATCGGAAACTCAACTCAACGCGTTCTTGATTAAAATTCTAAATGGTTGTATTTGGTTCAATATTATTTTTTTAATTAAATAATCTTCCTATACTATTATAATCAAGATTTCAATTTTTCTTTTTCTTTTTCTTTTTCTTTATGGAACATGAAAATTTGACATTGGATCAACTAAATCTCTATTACAAAATAATCATAAATGCCGAGATGACGATAATAATTTTAATTAAAGAGATACTGAATTCTTGTATAAATATCACATTAGTTTATAATCAATTTATTTTAAGGCTGTAATACAAAATTACAAAATACTTTGTATATATATATCTCATTAGTTTTATAATATGTGCGTGCCTTCTTCAATTTTCATGTAAATGAATAGTTAAACGAATCCGACGAATTTGAATCCCATCGAACCTAAAGTAGATCCGATGTCCATCAAATATACTCCGCTATATTTTAAAACATCATGAAATAATATTATTTGAGTACCTCAGAATGTGAAGTTTTGACATCTCCACTATAAAATTAAAGAAGCCTTTGTCTGCATTTAATTTGTATTATTTTATCTAGATTTGGTCATAAAAAATCTTCATTAATTTGTTCTGACACATTCTTAGATGTCCAAATTAAACGGGTAGTGGATTTGACGTACCAAGAACCAAACTAGACAATTAATTTTGTATTTCATTTGAATTGACAAGCATGATAGCATGCATCACTAATTAACCAAGTAAGAAATTAGTTTAGAGAGAGACCAATTGATTTGCTGATATTACCTAACCGGGCATTAAAGTCGGCAATGAACTAAGCAATGTGTACCGTTTGTGTTTTAATTGCCTCTTTCCATGAACCATCCCAAACCATTAGTTCTTTGCTTCCCCATCCCTATATGTACAGCTTCTCCCACTATCTTCATCACCTCAGCCATCAAACAAACTCTTAGCTTCAATCTTACTTTTCTTTTCATCTATTAACAAAAAGAAAATGGCAACCACTTCTTTGCAATTCTCAGTCTTTACTCTCTTCATTTTCTCAATCTTTCTAACCACTTTTGCTCAATTAGCCCCTGGTGCTGCTCCCATAACGGCTCCCATACCATCCCCAGTCCCATTCCCTTCTCCTAAAAATGCACCTGTACCAGCATCTGTACCAGTATCATCCCCTCCACTTGCTACATCTCCAGCTCCGGTACCAGCGAGTTCATCACCTCTCAGCTCACCTCCGGCCCCACCAACTGGCACACCTTTGGAAGCACCGGAGGCCATGGCTCCTTCTGCTATCTCCTTTCCTCCTGCCGAGCCGCCTACCTTGTCAGATGCCGCGGTTACCATGCCAATTGTTAGATTGATTGGTGTAGTCAGTGCTCTTCTTGTCTTTGTGTTATAGAGATATCAAGATTAGAATATATAGATGTGCAATATTGTTGCTCGGTTATTTTTTATGGGGTTTTGTAATTGTCGTCACAGCTTGTCACTATTTTTTCTTGTTAATAAAACTGAATTCTTTGCTTATATTATATTAGAACTGATACATATTATTGTGTTTTCTTTATATAAGAAGCAACTGATCACCCTATGTGTTTTGCTGCTATTTTAAAGTTACACGGAGTTATCATTTTTCTTTCTTCAATTTCCTTTATTCTTTTGGAAAAGGAATGGGTTTATTTAAAAATAGTTCAAAATCATCGTTTTTAGATGGTCCAAAATCTTCTAAAAAACAGTCATTTTTTACCTATATAAAAAATATAAAAAATATCAAAATAATATAAAATTCAATCTCTTGATACATTTTAATATAGAGATCACGTTGATTTGGTCCGGATCGACTATTTGGATTTTAAAAATAGAAATAAGAAAATGAAACATAATTGAAACACGAAAACAATGAAATATTTTATCCCTACTCAACAAAAATTAGTTATTTTCCCATTTAAATTAAATCAATTTATTAATTTACCCATTCCTTAATTTAATCACTAAAAATGTAATTTAATAATAGTAAACATTAATATTGACAATTTGCCCTTATTAAAATCCCCTTCGACGTTATCTTCCACCTCTATTCCTCAGACATGCTGGATGACTTAAGAGCATTTCCTTTACCTTTTTCCCTTCCCTTTTCACTTCTTTCCGCACCTCCAAATGGATCGCCACATAACCACGTCATGTATGACATCCCATCAGGTCTCTGTATTTGTGGCGGAAGCGCCTGAAATGACGAACTCATTCATTTTTATAACGAGGAGCCAATTAAGGAAGCATGATAGGTTATGTTTGTCGTGTTTGTACATGATCCAACTATATAATATTCGTGCAACGTTTAAATCGATCCATGGGAAGCCAGAGGATTGGTCGAATTAATCTCTGTAATTGCAGCTACAAACCTGAAACCAACATATGTAACAATTGGAAAATTTGATGTGAGGCCACGGTAATTAAATCAGTGAGAGGGCCTGTTCGGCACACTCAATTACCATGGGTTTCATAGGTAAAGTTGGCTCATGGGTATTTTTCTTATGCAGATGTTCGGCAACAAGTTTAAAATTCCAATTTCCAATACCAAAGAGTATTCTTTCTCCCGAGATTTTTATTAATACCCTAAAAAAAAAATAGCAAATATGCCCTCTGGTTTGAAATAATTTTATAAATGACCTAACCGCCCCTCAGTAAGGCGGTCAACTTTCAATACCAAACCGCCTCTCAGTGGGGCGGTTTGGTATATAATATATTTTTTTAATAATGATGTATTACTATATTTATGTTAAAAAATTTGTTATAATTTTATAATTTAGGGTTATAATTTTAAGTAATGTTTTATAATTTAGAGTAGTAATTTTATTTGTTGTAATGTTTTATAATTTGTTATAATTTTATTATAATTTTGTTTGTTATAATTTTGTTTGTTATAATTTTATTTGTTATAATTTTGTTGTAATGTTATAAATTTGTTTTGTTCGACTAGATAAACAACAAAACAAAAATAACAAAATGCTAAGTTTACAACATAAAATCTAATAATCCAAACATAAAATATAACAAATTCAAACATAAAATACTACAAATTCAGTCTAACTAAAACTAGAGCATAACATAAAAAAACCTAACAATGTCGGCGACGACCAGAGATCCAACCTAGCAGGTGGGCGGCAGCTAATACCCCAACTGAACCTCCTCCTCCTCCTCCTTCTCATCATCATCCACATCCATCTCCTCCTGAATCTCCGACGCTGCATCGGCCGCCCATGGATCCTCCTCCTGGATCGGTGACTGTGTAGGGCGGCGGACCCATGAAAGCTCCTCCTGGATCACCGACTGTGTACGACTCTCCCATGGATCGGACCCATGAAAGTTTCTAAACAATTTCTAACAATTTTGGACAATTTATATAATTGGAAATAATTTCTAACAATTTCTAAATAATTTTGGACAATTTATAGTAATTCTAGATAATTTTGGACTAAAAAATAAAATACAAAACAGAGAAGAGCTGATTTCATGCCCTTAATTGAGAAGATAGAGAGACATTTAGAAAAATGGCAAGGCAAATTATTATCAAGAGCGAGACGCTTAATCTTGCAAAACTCTTCAATTCTGATTTACCATATGACATGCATTGTTCTACCAAAGTGGGTTATTAACCGTATCGACCAAATACGAAGGAGATTCCTATGGGGTAGGTCAAGCACACACGAGAAGGGCATTTCACTTCTAAATTGGAATGAAGTATGTACCCCAAGGATATGGGGTGGTTTAGGGCCTCAAATCTAGAAATCAGAAATATTTCCTTGGTGCTAAGATGGTGGTGGAAGGTACAGGCTCAACCAACAAGTTTATGGACTTCAACAGTTCTAATTTTGAGGGGCATCGGCTATCAACCAGACAATCCTCAATTTTGGACGATGTTAGGCTCTTTCTTTTGAAGGGCCCTAATTAAACTGAAACACCTTTTTCATTGGAGCACACAATGGACAATCGGTTAAGGCATTTCGATGTCCTTTTGGTATGACACATGGAATGGAAAGCCTTTAAGAGACTTACGAGATGGCTAGCCAAGACCACCGTTACAGAGGAGCTCCCTACGAGATGCTTGACCCTTGGTTGCTACACTGGCACCTGGCATGGATCAGGAATTGCACATACAATTCAACCAGCAGGAAGACGAATTGAATTGGTGATGGACTAACAGTGGTTGATACTTAGCTTCCTCATTCTATGAAGCTTTTATGGCTGGTGGAAAGATCAAATGGAGGTTTGCCTATGTATGGCAATGCTATGCCCCGTTAATGGTCAGACTGTTTGCTATTTTATCACTCAAGGACAGAATATTGACTCATAAGGTAATGGCAAATAGAGGTATACAGTGCAACCTTCGATGTGTTTTATGTGCTGATTGCCAACTGGAAACAACAAACCATCTTTTCTTCACATGTCAATATGCAAAAACTGTCTGGGATTTGATCCAAAGAGACTTGGGATCAATCATGGCAGTTTGTCAAGTCTTATGGTCATTTTTTGAAGGTTTGGGCATTAGGTTCATGTGTGCAGTCTGGCAAATTTGGAGACAGCGTAATGAGATGGTGTTTAGACAGAAGGCACTGCCTCTGAACAAACTGGCAAACCTAATTATTCAAGAAGGGCAGCAATGGTTGAAGTACTGTAGGAGTTCAATAAGTAGAAGTGGAATTGGCTAATTAGAAGCATTTAATTTGTAAGCTGTTGTAATAATTCTGAATGTTATATCCTGGTTTGCATATCTTTCTGTTGTTTTGCTTTGGTAGTCTCTATCAAATTTCTCAAAAAAAAAGTCTATATTTTTAAAGACAATGTCCTCTGTATGGGAGGTCGTAGATTCGAAATTCATATGAATTTTTTTTTATAAATATTAAATAGTTGAGTAGCTTAATTTATATTTACTAAAAAAAGCCTCCATTTTTAAGATAATGGAAATTTTAGATAATATGTTATATGTTGAATTTAGTATACGACTAGAACAATAAAAGCCTCTATTTTTAAGACAATGGATATTTTAAATAACATGTTGTATGTTGAATTTAGATTTACAACGCTTTGTGAAAACGGAAAGACTTTACTATCAATCTCTTTGGATGAAGATGATCCAAAGGTGTTTAGACAAGTTTCGTATCATCTCGCACGAAATTTAAAACGAACTCCTTATATTTACAATAGATACTGATTTTTTTTTTTACTCGTCTGACATTAAATTTAGACTGTTCTTTTTCTTTTGTACCCTGAGATATCTGAGGGGATACATATTCAGAGGGTAGGGGTATGGTTGGAAAAAGAAAATAATAATTTATTTTAAAAACAATAAAATCTATTGTTACGGTTGTTTAAAAAAATTCGGTGGTCAATATAATAATCAATCAAATTAACAAACGAGTTAATTGAGCAGCCGCCAATATTGATCATTTCTTTTAGATCCGAATTCAGATTCCAATAAATGAACATGTATTTTTTTTCTTAACTAGAACATTACAGCAAAATGTGGACAGGTATTAATTATTATCTGCGCTTTCATTACAATTTTTAATTGCAAAGAATTTGAACAGGTAAGAAGATTGGTGCAGAGTTGGAAAGGTGCCAAACCAGGCAGCCTTGATTTGGTCAGCCGGGTCACAAAATGAATGATGAATTTTAGTTGATTGTTGGTGCGGTAACCTGCTACTCGTTTTCAAGTTGTCAAACCGACCTTGCCAGTTCAACGGCGTATTTTTTTGAACTTGATAAAAAATCCTAAATGGTTAGATTTGGTTGAATCATATATATTTTTAATTTTTTATTAAATAAGCTTCCTATACTGCTATAATCAAGATATATATCAATTATTTTACATTTTTTAGTAACATGAAATTTTCATATTTGATCAATTTAATCTTAAATACAACAATCATAAATGCTGACATGATAATTATAATTTTAATTAAAGAGACGTACTGGATTGTTAATTCAAATCACCCCAACTCAAGCAAATTACAAACGGAGGCACAGGACCGTCCCCTTTTAACTTGTCACGGATTTCAAAACGGACACTCTATAATTTGGATTCAATGGATTCAAATGTGCTGTTATTCTCTTTTTGTGAACAGTAACTCTGCTATTTCTGTTTTTTCAAATCTAACTGTTCAACTTTTTTTAAGAACGAATTTCGAAGCAATACTTTCCGAGAACTATTCTGTGCACGTATCTCAAAACAGTTGAATAATTAGATTCCAAAAAACAGAGATAGCAGGGTTATTGTTCATCCACGAGAATAGCAGCAGATTTGGATCCCTATAATTTCTATACCCTATAATTTTTATAGACACCGGATTAACTTTGACTTTGACTCATCCGTTTGTAATTTGCTTGAATCAGGTATCTGGGAGGATACATATTCCTGGATTGTTGTCAAATAATATCACATCAGTTTGCACTTTACAGTAAACAACTGTAAGGTAGTAAAATTAGAAATTACAATATTACAAAATAAAACTTAAATTGTAGGATCAAAGATGATATAATCTACATTGAAAAATAATTTCAGGAACTACATGGAAAAAAATGTCATCAATTATATAATTGCATTGGTGATTGGCTCATTAGGAGGATTTTTCAGTACGATAGACTATTATAGTACTAGAAACTACTAACTTATAACTAATAATTCAAATTAGAAAAATAATAATTAATAATTATAATAATACTAATAATAATAATTATTATTATTATTATAATAATATATTGACAATTTTAAGGCATGCTGAAATAATATTAATTTGTCACCTCGAATGTTTTAAGTTTGACGCCTCCAGTCTATTAAATTAAACAAGCCTTAATTTGTCTCACAAAAATTCCGCATTAAACAAGCCTTAATTTATCAAGATTTGGCGATTTGCTCATAAAAATTCCGCATAATTTGCTTAAATATGTTCTCCCTCATTCTTAGATGTACAAACTAGACGAATAATTTTATATTTCATTTAATTGACAAGCATGATATATATAACATGCATCACTAATTAACCGAGGAAAAAAAATCGTTTAGAGAGGCCAATTGATTGCTCATACCTAATCGGACATTATAGTCGGCATTGAACTAATCAAATTTGTACCCTTCGACTTCGACCGAGCTAGCTAAACATTATGATTTATGCATACAGTGCTGATCAGATCGATCGATGGACTAGGCTTCGTTGAGATTCGTGTCAAACCCGTTTTGTAGATTCAACCGGGAGATTATGGAGTCCATGCACCATCGGATATCTGATCATAGAGAATCAGTAATCTCGACAAATATCCAGAATCAACAAAATTTGCATTTTGAAAGTTCTGTAACCCATGTATATATGTCTTAGAATCGTAATTCCTTCGTCCTGCAGTTGAAATTCTCTATGAGCCACAGTATTAAAATTCGGTTCATTCGGCCGAATATTCGTATTCGGTTGGAATCCGAATAGAAAATTAATATTCGGTTTAATATTCGGTTTCGAATATTCGGCCGTATATTTTTTTCCGCATATAATATATTCAGTATTCGGTTCAATATTCGGTTCAGTATTCGGTTTTGAATTTATGCTTGTATTCTTAAAACACTTGTTCGTATCATGGACTGTTAGCTGTGCTTGTATTCAAGTAGTAACGTCGCTTCATATGCGGATTTCATTAATCTCAAAGCAGCAGAATATTGATTTGCATAACTATTAATCTTAATTCTTATTTGAAAATCTGAATATATAAATCTGAATAAAAATCCGTATATTCGGCCGAATACCCTATATACGGTATGCAATGGCCTTCCGCATTCCGAATGAGAACCGAATATTAATACACTGATGAGCCATATTACAGTATGTACTGTATTTGATAAGATAGATAGAGTATGGGTAGCTAATATAGTTTTAATGCTAATCTGAATATGTAAGAACTTTTGAATGCAAATTACAATCTGGATGTGTTTTCGTCGCATTATTTCCCCTAAATTTTTTTATTTAAAACTTAATCCGGAAACACTTAAAATTCAATTCACATACTGTAATTCGTGGTCTTTGGATATCATAAAGGTTTACTGAGTCATGAAAATATGGGGAAATTTATCAAACAAATCATTCACTAAATCTTAACATAACAATTGGTTTTTTAATTATAAGTAGATACAAAAAATTATTGGAGAATTTTAATAAGTTTCAGTTTTAAATAATATATAAGCAAAGAAATAAAGAATTAAGTTTTATTAACAAGAAAGAATCCTGACAAGTTGTGACCACAATTACAAAACCCCATAAAAAATAACCGAGAGCGACAATATTGCACATCTATCATTTCCTAATAGTGATATCTCTATTAAACAAACACAAGAAGAGCACTAGCGACACCAATCAAGCTAACAATTGGCTTGGTAACCGCAGCACCCGACAAGGTAGGCGGCTCGGCAGGAGGAAAGGATATAGCAGAAGGAGCAATTGCTGTTGGTGCTTCTGAAGGTGTACCGGTTGGTGGGGCCGGAGGTGAGCTGAGAGGCGATGAACTCACTGGTACCGGAGCTGGGGATGTAGCAAGTGCAGGGGATGATACTGGTACAGATGCTGGTATAGGTGCTGGTACAGGTGCATTTTTAGGAGAAGGGAATGGGACTGGGGATGGTATGGGAGCCGGTATAGGCGCAGCGCCAGGAGCTTGAGCAAAAGAGGTTAGAAAGAGTGATGAAATGAAGAGAGTAAAGAGTGAGAATTGCCAAGAAGTGATTGCCATTTTCTTTTTGTTAATAGATAAATTGAAGAGTAAGATTGAGGCTAAGAGTTTGTGTGATTGCTGAGTTGATGAGGCAGTGTGAGAGGCTGTATGAATATATAGGGATGAGGGATCAAGGAATTTCTGGTTTGGCTATGGTTCATGGAAAAGAGGCGATTAACATACAAGTATCTGTATTAACTGTCGGCATGATTGTCGCCAGCTATAAATTAGCCGTTTCCTAAAATTCATACTTTACAGATCAGGGTGGTTGCGTGAGTCCTAAAATTCATACTTTGTAACTAGCTGTATCTTCAAGCCAGAGGGACTGAAAAGAACCATTTTGAGTCATGATCAAGAAAATAAAAAGAAAGGAAGAATCATTTATACTCATCTATTAAATGGAGCGATGGAATATATCTATTTAAATCAGAATGTAATTTTAGAAATGTTGACAAAAATAATAACATATTTGAAGACAAGTAAATTAAATTAAGAACTTTTATATTATGGTTACTATCAAGAGAGAGAAAAAGGATTATATAAGCAATAGAAAATATAAATAAATTTAACAGCATAAAAACATACATATGCCGCTTGGTTGTACTCTTGATTTCCAAAATTAAGTCAGTTGATAATTTTCAGACTATACAAAAAGTTTATACATCTGAAACTTTTATTATAAAACATAAAATATATTTAAAGATGGAACATCACATGTACGTTGAAGCGGGTTGGAATCAAAACAAAGGATCATGTTCTATTTTTTTTTTTTTTTTTTTTTTGTGGTAATGAATTCATTCATTCGGGGCAAATCAGAACAGAGGATCATGTTCTATTCTATTATCTCGCCAAGAAGGGTTGAGAGTTGGTCCGATGGCCATTGGACTGATATTGTGTCCAAAGAATGTTTTATATCGTTCGATTTAATATTTTGCAGATGTAAAAAGAAATACAATTTTATTTGAACTCCAATTCTTAAAATATTGGACAGGTCCATTACATCTATTCAAAGGAAAGTTAAAAAAATTATACACACAAATATAATATGAGAAGGGATCCACTTACACCATTTTTTTGTGACACCGAATTACAGCATATATTTTCAAAGTTTTCAAAGTCCAAACAGTCGATCCAAACCGTTCAACATGAGGATATATTAAAATGTGCTTGCAGATCAAATTTTACATTTTTTATAAAAATTTTTTACTATTTATTAAGTATTTTACAAAAACATTGTTTTCAGACCATTGAATTTTTGTACCCATCTGAATAAATAGTAAAAAAATTCAAAATAAAATGTAAAATTTCATCTGCAAGCACATTTTAATATATCCATCATGTTGAACGGTTTGGATCGACTAGCTGTTTGGACTTTGAAAATTTTGAAATATAGGATGTAATTCGGTATCACTAAAAAAGAGTGTAAATTGATCCCTCCTCATATTATATTTGTGTGTACAATGTTTTTGAGATTTTTTTTTGAGATTTTATTTTTACCATATTAAATACTGTTTTGAAAAATTCTAAAAAAATAGTAAAAATTTTCAAAAAAAAATGTAAAATTTGGTCTCCAAGCACATTCTAATATGGAAAACATGTTGAGTGCTTTAGATCAACTATTTGGACTTTGAAAACGCAAAAATGACTTATAAGCACATACCCTCATATGCTTACATGAGTAGCCAACCCCCCCCCCCCCCCTCTCTCCATATATATAGAGAGGTTGGCTAAGATCAAAGTGGTATGACCAAGACCTTAGTACTACCAATTCATTTTTGTGATTTTCAAAGTTCAAATAGTCGATCTGATGTACTCAACGTGTTCTCCATATTAAAATGTACCTGGAGACCAAATTTTACATTTTTTGAATTTTTTACTATTTTTTATGGATTTTTTATGCTAATGTCATAACGTTATAATTTCAGCCTTAAGTAATAACGAGTCAATTTTTGCGATTTCAAAGTCCGAACAGTCAATCTGAACTGCTCAACATGATCTCCATATTAAAATGTGCTTGGAGATTAAATTTTATATTTTTTAGAATCTTTTTACTATTTATTTAGATAGGTACAAATTCACTATTTTCAGATAATTCTAAACCATCCAAAATATTGATTTTGTACCTATCTAAATAAATAGTAGAAAAATTCCAAAAAATATCAAATTTGATTTTCAAGCACATTTTAATATAGAGATCATGTTGAGCAGTTCAGATTGACTGTTCGGACTTTGAAATCTCAAAAATCAACTCGTTATAACTGAGGCTGAAATTATAAAGTTATGACATTAGCCGGATTGATTAGGCAATATTGATCCGGATTGATTAGGAAAGTGTAGATACAGGCCCTGGGATTTCACAGATTCTAGTTTGAATAAAGGTTAAAATAAACATAAAAGTCAAAGTTATGGTACCAAAATATAGAAGATTCGTACCGACCATATGGTACCGGTTATTGACATGTTTGTTTTAAACTAAATTCCTGATAATATTCTTGTAGAGTGCAAATGAGGAGTCGAAGGCTGTCACCAAAGCATCAGCTATGAAAGGTTAGTTCACAGAACAAATTAATTATTTATCATATTAAATCAAGCTCACGCCCTTTAGACAACATGTCTTGTGGTAAATCTATGGCTTGGTCAATTTAACCTTTCTTGCACATGCACAAGCCCCATATAAGAGTGCTATGGTCACGACATCAGGCTGATGCCCTGTAGAAATCATGTCATGTAGAAAATCCATTGCCTTCTCAATTTCACCTTTCTTGCACAGCTAGCCCATATATAAGTGTTATAGGAAACGAGGCTGAAACCCTTTGCAAATCATGTCACGTAGAAAATTCATGCCTTTATCAATTTGACTATTCTTACATATTTCAGCATGCTTTTATTGTAACTAAGCTGTTTTTATCTTTTCTTTATAGGTTCCTCGATATTGGAAGGATGTGGAACCAGTTAACACATGTCGAGTGATTTGGGTTTCCAATGCAAAAGTATGAACTCAGTTGATATAGTAGGCGACAAGTCGGTAAATAAGCTTGAACTATTGTGCTCATATGAGTCATATCCTCACCAGCTGAGCTTAAAAGAACGACAAAAGCATAAACTGATAGACACTCCAGGCAATAGGTCAAAACTGGAACGGACAAGGAAGTAGCTTCGCTACAGATGTGTGGAGCCGAGGAAATGCAATTGGAAGTTGAACAAATCAAATAATTTTATTTGGAAAAAGGTATTCAAAAAAGTTTTGCATAGTTATAATGGTTAAGGCTAAATGCAGAGTGAGTTTATGTAGTTATGTCTATTGGCAAAATTGAGGGTAACGTTATGCAAATTTTAGTAATCAAATGCTAAATGCATAGTTGAGGGTTGTTTGGTAAAGTGTATTGTATGATAATGATACCACTTGTACCAGTATGGTATAAGTGCATGACCTGAATTTTCAAATTACTGATATCGAGCTGGTACCGGATCAGTGATTTGATCTTGTGTTTTGAGTGCTCGCTATTTTCCTAATGTATATTGTTGTTTGATTTCTGTCCTTTCTCTTTCTTTTATTTGACCCATGCTTGATAAACGTTTCAGATATCAAAACAATGTCATAATTTCATAAATATCATTTTTGCAAAAGATATTTTGATATACAAAATGAGTAGTTATAAGGCCTCAATTGCATTTTTTTTTATGTTATTTATGACTTCTTTTGTTGCAGAATGTAAATAGAAGCGTTTCTCTTCTTGCACTTGAATCCAGAACATAAGATTTTTTTATTAGTCTGACTGTTAGCTGTTAAAAAATAATCTTTTCAATAGATTTATAAAGAAACTTGATACTGAAGGTCTCTTGTGAATATGTGTATAATCTTTTGAAGTTTTGACAGTTCTTTGAATTATGCACATTAAAATTCTAATTTAAATCAAAAACATCTTCATGCACTTGATAAAAATTATTTACTGGTAAGGGCGTCCCTTGAAAATGGGAAATTACAAAAAATGCTCATGAATAATATGTCCCGTTACAATGTACGGACACGATACTAGTATATATATATACACACACACATAGTACGTTGTGTATCTTAAAGAGAAAAAAAATATTACACTAAAACTGAGAATTTGCGTATTAGAATTTTGATGTGTCGAAAACGGTGGACCTTGTTCATTTGAGTGCATTAAAATGTATACAGGTTAATCTTTCAAATATATTATTTCATGTAACTCTGTTGAAAACATTTAATTGTTTTCAATTCCATACATTCCTCAAGTTATATGTTTATCTCTTCCTAAAATATTATCCAATCAATTCCAACTATATCTATAAGCATATTAATAATTAATATAACATATAGTTGAGTAGTGGCCAAACCTCCATTTAAACACTGTTGGCCTGACACGGCTCCTTCAGAAATAATTTTCTAAGTAATAGATTATTTGGGAGCAACTAATAAGCTTGTTCAATAAATCAAATTAAGAATGAAAAATCAATTGTTGCTCTACAATCAATCAAGAGGCAACTTTAGCTATCAATAAATTAAAACTATTAACTATTTATTACATGCTTTCCTGTTGGTTAATTGAGAATTAAAATAACATATGATGTTGAACAAATTTTAATTACTGAAAGAATAAGAAACAATCAAAAGCACAGGTTAGATTTTTTTTTTTTTTTTTTTTAAGGTTCACAAGTTAGATTTTTATTTCTTATCTTCATTTTCATCTTCATCTTCATCTTTATATTTTTTACTTGCTTATTTTTAAAATAAAATCCGATTAACGTATGAATTTTGTAATAAAAAAAGGAGAATTTGAGAGGTAATGGAAGCCTCAATTTGTTTAGTGTGCAGCTTAATTAGTGTTCAACGAGAAATAAATAGGTGCCTTGTTTGATTTAAACAGGCGTGATCAATAGGACGAGATTAAGGAGCGCTTTAGATCGACGAGATGTGGTCCAAACTCCAAACTCCAAACTCCAAACTCCAAAGGCCATCGGACCAACTCCTCACCCCGCCTAGAATTATTAATGGTCCAAATTATAAAAAGGATGATAATAAATGTCTTGGGCATTCCAATAGCAAAAAAAGTGCTTGTGATTTTTTAAATTCATAGACTTAATTTCCAAGATTTTCAATTGAAATCAATTTTCCTTGAAAATCTGTAGCTCTGTAATCGTTCAATTAACACTACTACAAAAAAGCTAATTCTACACTGCACATTGTACACGGTTTTTCTAATTTTATATAAAAACCGTGTGTCAAATATGAAATTGTGAAAGGCTAAAAAATATTGGGGAATTATACACGGACACTTAGTTATAAATCAGTGTATAATTGTTTGAGAGAGCTACATGGTTTATTAGATATCAAAAATCCGTGTGGAAAGAAACCGTGTGGAAAAGATTGAGAGAGTTACATGGATATTATACTAAAATCCGTGTATGAATAGCTACACGGATATTTGATTAAATAACCGTGTAGAAATATTAAGAGAGCTACACGAGTTTTAGTTACATGTCCGTGTAGAATAGTTAGAGAGCTATACGGTTTTTTTATCAAATATCCGTGTATAAAGGGTAATGCTACACGGATTGTTTAATAAATAACCGTGTACAACTTGTGACAGAGCTACACGGATTGTTAAGTATAAATCCGTGTAGAAAAGGCGTGTAGGGTTTTATGCAGTATAAAAGGGCCCATTCTCTTCCAGAGACTTCTCCTTCCAGCGTCGTTTTGATCAAGTAATTAATACACTCTCTCTCTCTGTATTGAACTGAGATCTGATTTCCGCAAATTAAAAGCTAGCAGCTGGAATCTGTCATCTTTCAAGTTTTTATTTTCTCCTCTCTAACTTTCGAAGGTTAGTATATACATATTTTCCTTTTTCCTCTCTAATTTTCTGTTCAGTAATTATTATTGCTTATTTAATTAGGTGTGTAATATATTCATGCATGCTTGATTTAATTATTAATTAGATAATGTAAATATATAATTAGTGTATTGTAGTCCAATAACCGACCTATAAATGATTTTTAGGTCCATGCCCGTTCAAAATTAATCCAATAGGGATTAATTTTGGACAGTCCCCGTTTTGGGACTGCTCTTTGAATATTGTGTCTCATTTAGGATGTGAACACATATTAGTGGGTTTTAATTAGTATTTAAGGAAAGTTCGACGGTATTTTCCCTTATTGCTCCTACGAGTATGTGGTTCGTACGCATACTTGGGGAGTTAAGGGGAAATGCTGCCGAATTTTTCTCAAATACTAATTAAAACTCGCTAATATGTGTTCACATATGGGACATAATATTCAAAGAGTGGGTTAGGATTGTAAACCGGCCCTTTGTAAGCCCAAAAATTTGGTACAATTTATATGTTGACCATGCTTGATTAATTGATCAAATCATTTTTATAATTTAATTTACAGATGGATCGAAGTTGGATGTATGAATTGGGACGTGACAGTGAAGAATATTTGGTTCGCGTTGATGAGTTTATAAAATTTGCTGAGAGGTATAGAGTGAAGAAAAAAGAAGACATTTTGTGTCCTTGTAGAGATTGTAAAAATATTTTAAGATTTGTGGACTCCGAAGGAATTAGAGGTCATTTAATTTGTCGGGGATTTAAGAAGAGATATACATGTTGGATCATGCACGGTGAGAAATTTGGTGAAAGTAGTAGTACCAATAAAATTTTAATCGTTGTGAATTGAATGATGAGAATGTAGAAATTTCTGATAATTTTGAACTTGATTGGAACGAGAATTATGAGGATGTCGAAATTTTTGATAATATTGAACTCGGAAACGACGATGATGAGCTGGAGATGAATTCTGGTGAAAATGTAGAACACGAGTTTATTGAAAATCTGGAGGAAATGTTTCGTAACGCGGAAGATGAAATTAGTGATAAAAATTATGATAAATTCCAAAATTTGTCTAATGATTCCAAAAAGCAGTTGTATCCCGGGTGTACCAAATTTACGAAACTGCCAGCTGTGTTGAAATTATTAAACTTAAAAGCAGACAATGGTTGGAGCGATAAGAGTTTTACGTCCTTATTACAGCTTTTACAAGAAATGCTCCCAGATAACAACGAGTTACCCGGTACAATATATCAGGCGAAAAAATTGATATGTCTAATGGGGTTGAAGATCGAAAGAATACATGCATGTCCGAATGACTGTGTATTGTACCGTAACGAGTACGAGACCATGCATGTCTGTCCTAAATGCGGTGTTTCACGGTATAAACGTAAGGACCAGGACAGTACTGATGATTGTAACAAGGACAAAAAGGGCCGGCCTCCGGCTAAGGTGTTGTGGTATTTGCCGATAATACCAAGATTCAAACGGTTATTTGCGAATTCTAAGGATGCGAAATTATTGCGTTGGCATGAAGAAGAGCTCAAAAAAGATGGTAAACTAAGGCACCCGGCCGATTCTCCTCAGTGGAGAAACATTGATAGACACTTCAAAGAATTTGGTTCCGAAATGAGAAACCTTAGGATTGTGGTGAGCACAGATGGAATGAGTCCGTTTGGAAGCTTGAGCAGTCGGCACAGTACTTGGCCAGTTCTTATATCCATCTATAATCTTTCTCCTTGGTTGTGCATGAAACGCAGGTATATAATGATGTCATTACTAATCCAAGGACCCAGGCAACCCGGAAATGACATAGATGTGTATCTCGCATCATTAATTGATGACCTCCAAAAATTATGGCGTAATGGCGTCCCGGTCTGGGATGCGTACAGCAAAGAGGTATTTCAAATGCGGGCCATGGTGTTTTGCAAAGTAAAAGATTTTCCCGCGTACGAGAATTTATCGGGTTACACTTGTAAAGGAGCAAAAGCGTGCCCTATCTGTGAAGATGACACGCAGGTGCTGAGGCTGAAAAATTGTTAGAAGAATGTTTTCATGGGGCATCGTAGGTTTCTTCCTGTTAATCACCCATACCGTAAGAAGAAGAGTGCATTCAACGGGAAAATTGAGCTTGGAGTGGCCCGTCGTCCATTAGATGTGAAGAGTGTCTTCAATCGGGTCAAAAACCTTGATGTTATTTTTGGAAAATGTGCCGAATCACCACCGAAGAATATTTGGAAAAAAAGGTCCATATTTTGGGATCTACCATACTGGAAATTTTTAGAAGTGAGACATTGCATAGATGTCATGCATGTTGAAAAAATGTCTGCGGCAGTTTGATCGGTTTACTATTGAACATTAAGGGAAAGACTAAATATGGTATTAAAGTTCGGAAAGACATGGTAGAAATGGGAATACGACCCGAGCTTGCACCGCAGGAGAAAGGGAAGCACACGTACCTACCCCCCGCACTGTGCACAATGTCGAAGAAAGAGAAAACAAGCTTTTGTGAATGCCTTCATAGTATTAAAGTCCCATCGGGGTATTCCTCGAATATTAAGAAGCTGGTGTCGAAGAAGGACCTGAAATTGCTTGGTATGAAATCCCACGACTGTCATGTTTTACTGACACATATGATTCCTGTTACAATTCGGGGAATTTTACCAAAGGAGGTTCGGGAAACCATTACGAAGTTCTGTACTTTCTTCAATGCAATCAATTCTAAAGTGATAGACCCTCTAAAATTGGACTCTTTGCAAAAGGAGGTCGTCGTTACTCTTTGCCAACTTGAGATGTATTTTCCGCCTTCTTTTTTCGATGTTATGGTTCACCTTGCTGTTCATCTTATGAGAGAAATTCAGATCTGTGGTCCCGTGTTCCTGCGGTATATGTATCCATTCGAGAGATACATGGACATCTTGAAAAAGTACGTGAGGAACCGACATCGGCCCGAAGGTAGCATTATAAAAGGATATTCCACAGAAGAGGTGATTGAGTTTTGCACCAACTACATGGCCGGTGTGGATCCTATTGGCATTCCGAAATCTCGATACGAGGGAAGGCTCCAAGGAGTCGGGACAATTGGGTTGAGAGCCGTAGTTGCTGATATAAATGATCTACAGAAGGCACATTTTATTGTACTACAGCACATGACAGATGTTGCTCCCTACATAGATGAGCACATGACAATCCTTAAACAACAGAACTACACGAGAAGTTAGAAGTGGCTTACTAACGAGCATAATCGTTCTTTTATAGGATGGCTGAAAGAAAGAGTGAAGTCACACCCCGTACCTGAAATTGTTAAACTGCTGGGCGAAGGACCCCAAATTGTTGTCAAAACATTCCAAGGATACGAAATTAACGGTTATACTTTTTACACTAAACGGCAAAGTGAGAAGAGCACAATGCAAAATAGTGGGGTGACGTTGGTGGCGACGTCTCAAGAATTTAGTAGATCTGGAGATGGCCGGGCTGTAATAGCATCAAGGTCATATTATGGAGTCAGTGAAGAAATTTGGGAGCTCGTTTACAATCCTCGCCTGAGCATTCCCTTGTTTCGGTGTCAATGGGTCGAAGACCGGGGTGTTAAAGTTGATAACGACGGGTTCACACTCGTTGATTTTAACAAAGTTGGGTATGTTGATGATCCGTTTATACTCGCCAAGCAAGCCACCCAAGTCTTTTATGTCACTGACCCGAGTGATGATAGGTGGAGCGTCGTCCTATCCGGAAAAAGAAGGATTGTCGGGGTAGAAAATGTCGTCGATGAAGAAGAGTATGACCAGTTCGACGAAATACCTCCATTTTGTGCCGACATGCAACCTGAGGTAGCAACAATTGAAGAAAACGACGGAGCAAACTACATGCGATCCGACCACAATGAAGGATTATGGGCCGAGAGTACTGTTGAAAAGGAGAAAAAAAAAAAGAGAAAAAGGAAAAAAAAAAGCCGGTGTGTAATATTTATTTTTTGTTTAAAATTTAAACTTGTAATATTTCTTTTTTAGAAACAACTTTGTAATAATAAAACATTTCAAGTTCAAATATTAGTATTAGATTTCAAATATTAGTATTAGATTTTAAATATTAAGAATAAAATATTTGTAGTTCAAATATCAAATATTAGATTTCTCTATTTCAAATGTTAGTTCATTTTTTATAATAATGGTACAAAATTGCTATTTCAAATATTAGTATTAGTTTTCAAAATATTAGTTAAGATATTATATAATAAAAATAAAATATTAAATATTAGTATTAGTTTTTAATTACTAGTACAAATATTAAATGTCTATAGTTCAAATTTTAATTGTCTATAGTTCAAATATTAATAATAATAAAAAACCGGGTATTAGTTAATATTAGTATAAGTTTTAAATATTAGATGTGATATACTATATATTTTAGTTAATTTATTATTACTTTAAATAATATAAAAAATAAAAAGAAACATAATTGAATATGTTTGAACTTTTTGTACACGGACTTTTAGTTAATAGTCCGTGTATAAATAGTCATTGCACACGGATTTAACTATAAAACCGTGTCTAAAGGGGAAGAGAGCAACACGGACTTTTAGTTAATAGTCCGTGTACAAAGGGAAATTGTACACGGACATTTACTTGTTTGTCCGTGTAGAAAGACAAATTGTACACGGTCGTGAACTTAATAATCCGTGTAGAAAGAGTTAAGAAATTGTACACGGCCGTGAACTTAATAATCCGTGTAGAAAGCGTTAAAAATATAATTCAAAATCCCTTTCTCTTCTAAATTTTTATTAGCCGCGCGCCGTTTGAGTTCCAAAACCTCCAAATTCTCTCCGGCCACTGTTACCACTCCGGTGTACTCCGCCATTGTCGGTCCTCTGCCACCTCTCCGGTCCACCCTCTCCTTTCTCGGTAAAGTACTCTTCACTTCTCTGATTTTGGCCGAGTTCGGGTTGTTGATTTTCCCAACTCGTTGGAATTAATTTCATTTGGGGGATTCTCTTAATCAGGCCAGTAAAGCTAGAGCTCGAGGGTATTCCTGTTGGTTTAGATCGAGTTAACCAATTTTTTTTTAGAAGAAAGAGGAAGGTTTTTCAGTTTTTAATTTAAATCGAAATCAGTTTTTCAGTTTGAATTAAAATCAGTTTTTGTGGGTGCCACTTTACTGTCCCTAATACAAAAAAAAAAAAAGCTTGCACCATATTTAAATTTCTGACTAAAAGAGATTGTTTTTTTGGTCTGTATGTATTTCTATTAAATTTGATGCTCAATCTATCTAAATTATGGTGGATGTATGCAAAACCTATTAACTAAATTGATTAGAGATAATATCATATTCTGTAAGCTTATCACCTAGCTGGTAAATTGATTATAGACATTGATCTTGTAAAAGTACTCCAAACGGCCAAAATGACCTCTGCTGGTAAATTGATCAGTGCAGATCAATGCGTGGGCCAAAACAGATTTATGAATTGACCAACCGACAGAGGACTCCAAAACACACAAAATGGACACAAATTTCATATTTTTCAGATTATATTTCAATTTTATATGATTTTTCAAAGTTCAGCTTTTTAATTCTTATTTTCTGCTATTTAAAGGTGCAGAATTTTCATTTTGAGAGGCTGAACTTTGGAAATTTATATAAAATCGAAAAAAAATCAGAAAGATATGAAATTAATGTCTATGTTGTGTGTTTTGAAGTCTTCCATTTAATTGTGGTGTTCATTTTGCATTTTATTTCTCTGTTTCCTCACTTTTTTACACATAGGTCCATTACTTTCTTTTAATATTTCTTTGTATGGCAGAACCATGTCAGATGAGGGTGAGCACATAGATGTGATGGCAGAAGAGGATCAGCAAGCTACTGCCTCATCAGAAAGAAGGAAAAGAGGTCCGACAATGTGCACAAGCACGTCCGAGAAGAAGCAGTTGGAAATTCGGTTCACGGAAGACGGGCGTGCGCAAGGTCCAAACCGAATGGCGTACTCAAATTGGTGTTGCAATTTGGTGAAGCGAAAGGCAAGTATCCTTGTAGAGAGTTGGAATAAGTTTGATAAAGAGGAGAAGAACGACTGGTGGAACATGGTGAAGGTAAAGTACCGAACAACTCTTTACTTTATTTTCATTGTTGTACATGAAATTAAATACAGTGAATTTGGTGTCAATCAGGCTCAGTGGAACATCGAGAGCGATACCCCAAAGACTAAGACTCTGAGGATCATGAACGAAGGTTGGAAGCAATTCAAGAGCACGCTGAAGACATATTTCATGGAGACAGGGAGAAATCCAGTAGGGTACTATTCATGGCTAACACAAGAGGTGTGGGAGGAGTTTCAAGCTCTGAAGTCCACAGAAGAGTTCAAGGTATATAACATTATCCAAATTAGTTTTTTTTTTTTCTCAATCCTCAATTATTTTTCTAAAACTAATTGATTTTCTTGCACATGTGAAGAAAAAAAGTGCCGAAGGCAGGAGGATCGCTGCCATGAACAAGTATCTGCACCATTTAGGGTCAGGTGGTTACGAGGGTAAGTCGGCAGAGTGGAGGACAGTACTAGAGCAAAACAAAGATTCCGACTCACCCGTGGTTAGGATCCAAAATCCTAGGGGCCAAGATTGGTTCATGGGTGATCCGAGTTAACCGCTGACGGGAGGATAGTACTCCCAGAGAAATTGCAACCCGTGGCTCAGAGAATGGTAAGAGTCCTTTGTTACAACTTTGTGTCATTCAAACGAAATTATAACTCCGAATGTACATCACTTGGTCTTTTGCTATAACTAATTTTTCTATTAACAGTTGGAGGTGGAGCAGGAGGTCAGTTCGGGTGACCGGACGGTCGAACGACAAAATGATTCCTTGGCCGCAGCGCTCGAGAATCCAGAACACACGGGCCGGGTAAGGGGTGTAGGGGCCTACAGGGGCTGGAAGGAGGTGTTCCGAGTTGAGGGACAAAAACCTCAAAGAAAACCTCGTGCCAAAGTTGATAAAAACGAGATAGTTGCGCAGGTAAGCGCGGAGGTCAGCAAAGAGTACGACGCAAAGCTGGCTGAGATGGAATCAAGGTTGTTGAACCGGTTTTCATCTCTTGCGTAGCAATCCGAGCAACCACCTCCTATTTCGTCGGGAGTTCGGCGAAGTAGCCAAGCATCCGGGACTTGGGCCTTAGATGATTTGAAAAATCTAAAGGTAATCACTACTGTTTTATAGTCTAAAGGTAATTAATACATGTTTGTAACCTTGTTAGACAATATCGCACCATTAAAAAGTAACAACTTTTTGATAATTGCAGGACCCCAGAGCATGCGACCTCGTCCTGTGGCAGGGTAGTGTTCCTCTGACCGTTGCTACGGGCGTTGTACTTCCATGAGCCTCAAGTGTACACCATGCTCAGCTCAGGCCCGACCATGCATGCGTGTAGGTTGACTCAGTCGTGGAGGGATGGGGGCGCGTACCTCTTCCTGCCCCTATCATCGCTATGCTCATTCTTGATGATGCCCGGAAGTCATTTGTCCAATGGCCCAGGTGTCAGATTATTTTGCATCAGGTAATCTCTAAATAATCTATTTCTTTTGTTACATTCAAATCATTCTTTTTCAAATACTTGAAGAAGATATGTTAATTTTAATGCAGACACGAGGAGATGATGTCATCGGTGTGGCTTGCGGCGTCGGGGCTGACGCGCCAAGATCACCAGACCGTCCTATGGTCACCGAAGAAGAATACAGCCGTTTGCCTGGTGATTTGCGCCTTCTCCACGACCGCTTGATGTCGGCACCCGAAGGCATGAAGGATATCATCATCCCTGTCCCACCTGGGATGTTTTTACATGAAGGCAGTATTATCAGTATGTCGTTCAAAGACTTCAAGGACATTCTGCACCACTCGTCATCTGATAGATGGCTCGATGTGTCGTTCATCACCATTTTCCTCATGTTAGTGACTCAAAATTATTTTCATTATTGTATACAACTCAAATATATATTCTAATGTAAAATTATGAGTTTTCAGGAAGCTAATCCGAAACTGTAATAAGATGGTACAAAGGAAGAACTTGTGCATATTTCTGGACCCCGAGAGAGTGAGTGCCACGTCCCTGAGATGTTATTCGGATATGGCTATCGAGTACATTTGTTCAGCGCTGCATCGTGCTATGGAGGAGGAGAAGAAATTCATTATCGTGCCGTACCACCAGAGGTTAATTCTAACCTTAGCTTATGTATTGTTCATTTAGCAAACACTCGTGTCACTATTATATGCTAAAGTACTTTAATTTTTATCCTCCCATAGCAAACACTGGTGTCTGATAATCATTGTGCCTTACCTAAATACGAGCATAATCGTTGATTCTTGTAAGCCCAAAGGAAATATCCAGCTAACAAGTGCAAAGATATCTTCCCTTATGTCAACAAGTAAGCAATAATAATTTAATTAGTTTGAATTTTTTTCAATTATATCAAATTATAAAATTGCTATAAACATTCACTCAATTTTGTAAGGGCTTTTGCGAAATATGTTAAAGAGGGAGGATTGCATAACGAGCGCCAGAAAACCAAGTTGAGTTGGAAGTGGTTGCTGGTGAGCACACTATAAATTTATAATTTCATATATTGTCCAAAAAAATATTATCATTCTAACATAGGCCGCTAAATGCAAATTTCAGGGCCCGCAACAGTTGGAGAGTTGGGAATGCGGTTATTACACGATGATTTTCATGTTTGACTTTGTCGAAAGAATACAATTCCAATTCCCAAAAGCGGTATGTAATTCATATTAATTGTTCCTATATAATAGCAATTGATATTTGCAACTGTATTTCATCTACCTTTTCTTGTTACTAACTAATACCAAATTGTAATTGTAGAATGTGCCAAAGGAACCGCATTACACCAAGGAGCAGATCGACGATATCAGGTGTGTGTGGGCAAGGTGGTTTCTAACAGAATTTTGCAATGCTCAACATGGATTTCCATAATTTTGTATAATTTGGTGTATATGAATATTGTATAATTTATTGCATATGGATTTCTGGCTAATCTGAAAAATATGAATTTCTTGCTAATCTGGAAAATATGGATTTATTGCTAATCTGGAAAATATGGATTTTTTGTTCTATGAAATCTGGAAAATCTGGAATAGTTCTGTAACAAAACTGGCTAGCAAAACTGGAGGCTAGCCCAAAAAAAATAATACAAAAAAAAAAATGTTCTTTCTACACGGACATTTAACTAAAGTCCGTGTAGAAAAAAAAAGAGCTACAGGGACATTTAGTTAAATGTCCGTGTAGAAAGAGGAGAGCTACACGGACATTTAACTAAATGCCCGTGTAGAAAGAGTCAAGCTACATAGTTTTTTAGTTAAAAGTCCGTGTACAAAAAGAATCGTACACGGTTGTTTAGGTAATATCCGTGTAGCTCGGTAACATGGAGAGCGACACATTCTGGTCTTTGTACATGGCTGTTTGTGAAGTTATCCGTGTAGAATCGTTAAAATTGCACACGGACAAAAGTCCGTGTGTAGTTATTGAACTAATCGTACACTCTCGATTTAAACACGGTAGAAAATCTGTGTAGCTCCTCCTTTATTGTCCGTGTATAATCTCTTTTTTTGTAGTAGTGTAAGTTCTTAAATCCTGCTTAATTTACAAACAAATTTGTTTTTACTTAAAAAATCATCCTTTTCATTAACAACTTTGAGGAACCATTCAGAGAATCTTTTTTATAATATATATACTAATTTTTTTAAAGTTGAAGATCATATATATCTGATATATATTGAAAGGTGAAGATAATTCTGTTTAACAGTTACCGAGTGTTATTTATCGACTTTTGCATTTCAATTTATTTAATAACTCCAAACTGATGGAAGTTTGCTGAATTAAGAACTCTGTGGTTCAACCGAAAATTGAAGATACTTCATATTTATGCGATTTATTTTTGTTTTAGCGAATCCAAGTTCAAGATATTTCAATTTTATGTAATTTATTACTGCGATCAGTGACAGCAAATCAAGCAACACCAACAAAATAGCAAAAAAAAAAAAAAAAAAACAGCTGGGATGAAAGAATTTAATAAAAAAAAACATAATTCTATTATAACATAAGTAATAAGCAGTGATATCTCATAATACTGCAGCCATAAAATAATATATAGCTCTGTCAACTATGAACAACGACTCATAACATGCTAACAAAAAAAAAAAAAAAACTATTCCGAAATTTACAAAAATAATAAACAAATCTTCATTAGATCTCTGATTTCTCTAGAAAGAAACTGTCACCAAAAGAGCAGTCAGTCCAATCAAGCTCACAACTGAGGTAGATGCACCAGATGCCGGCGCCTCAGCAGGGGGGCTAGAGATGGTAGGAGCAGAGGCGGCTGAGGTGGAGGGGCTGGTGGCAGGTGCCTCCGACGGGGTGGAGGCGACTGGCGGCGATGGTGGAGATGAAATCGGGGCAAATCCGGCAGGTGCTGGTTCAGGTGCCAATTTGCGAGATGGTGATGGTACAGGAGCAGCCCCGGGGGTGGGAATTGGGGCAGCGCCGGGGGCTTGGGCGGAGATGAGAGTGAGAGATGCGATGAGGAGAGCCAAGATCGGGAGATTGAAGAGAAGAGATCGCCATTTCTGAGGGTAAGATAAACTGGTTGATTTCTCCGTGAGAGTGTTTTGTAACTTTTGCTCGAGATGGAAGGAGAGAGTAGAATGGTAGGTATATATAAGTTTGTAAAGGCAGTGATGGGTAGGCCGTAGGGGTATGGTTGGAGAAAGAAAAAAAAAATGATTTATTTTCAACAAATTAGAAAATCTATTGTTTCAAACAAATTTTGTGGTCAATATAATATAATACTCATATCAAATACACGTAAGTTAATTAAGCAGCCGACAAAATTGACCATTTCTTTTAGATCCGAATTCAGATTACAATAAATTATTCAACCTGCATTTTTATTCTTAAATAGAACATTATAGCAAAATGTGAGCGGTTATTAATTATTATCTGCACTTTCATTACAATTTTTAATTGCAAAGAATTTGAACAGCCTTGATTTGGTCAGCCGCCTCTGCTCGTGCGGCTAACCTGCTACTCGTTTTCAGGTTGTCGCGACCGACCTTGCCAGTTCAAGTGTATACATTCCACTCATATTTTGAAAACCTATAGCCAGCTAGTTCACTCGGGAACTCAACTCACCGCGTATTTTTTTAAACTTGATAAAAATTCTAAATGGTTGTAGAAACTTGTATTTGGTTGAACTAATTTTCTTTTTATTAAATTGAGCTTCCTCTACTGCAACTAGTATTTTACCCGTAATAAGTAGGGGTTCAAAATTAAAACAAAAAATATAAAAATTATAAGTAAATCAGATCAAATATTTTTATCTTTTAACCATATTTGTCTTTTTATAATTTTTCTTTATTTAACAATGAAAATTATGGGTGTTAAGGGGTACGAATACGATACATGTAGGATGGAAGTATTTTTATACCCATACCCATTAAGAATTGACCTTACCTATTACTCATTAAGAATTATCTCTACCCTACCCTACCCATACCCGTTAAAATTAGCCGATAACGAAACGGTAGCGGATGAATAACAAATAATACTACTAATCTACTCCATCAAATAAGCTCAAAAATCTCAGCCTCAAGTGTTTTACAAATTCTGTTTTACTAAATACAAATATTACTTACGATATTCAAAGGAGGAAGTCAAATTTTGAAGAGACTTGAAGGAGAAAACTACAGGCATACAGCCACGCAATACTCAAGACTAATTCAAGAGGAAGGAGGAAGATGATTGAATTAAAAAGCCAGGTTGACAACAAAAAGAAAATTGAAGAGAAAATGAGAGTCAGATTGTACCGTAGATTATTTTCATTTTCACGATTGAGGAACAAGACAACTGTTGGTCCCTAAGGCACCTAGAGAGGGTGAATATGGGACCTTAACACGAGACAAGAAGAGTTATTCTTGGCGGAAACAAGAATAAACTTTAAACTAAGCAAGTGTGCGTAAAATAAATAGAAGAGTTAAGAGACACTTAACACGAGAGTTGTTTACGGAGGTGAGCTGAGAGGCGATGAATTTGCTGGTACGGGAGCTGGAGATGTAACAAGTGGAGGGGGATGGTATTGGTACAGATGCCGGTACAGGTGCATTTTTAGGAGAAGGGGACGGGACTGGGGATGGTTTGTGAGCTGTGGTATAGGCACAACGCCAGGCGCTTGAGCTAAAAAGGTCAGTAAGAGTGATGAAATGAAGAGAGTAAAGACTGAGAATTGCTAAACAGTGATTGCCATTTTGTTTCTTTTTCTTATAGATGAAATGAAGAGTAAGAATGTAAGATTGAGGCTAAGAATTTGTGTGATTGCTGAGGTGACGGGGCAGTGTGAGAGGCTGTATGTCTATATAGGAACGAGGAAGCAATGGAATATCTGGTTTGGGGATGGTTTGTGGAAACGAGGTGATTAAAAATTTAAAATACAAGTACTTGTATTAAGTTATTAACTGTCGACATGATTATTGCCAACTATTGATCGATTAGTCGTTTCCTATAATTCATACTTAATTTACAGATCAGGATATAGAGTGAGTTTTAGAAATACTCAAGCTGTATATTCAAGCCAGAGGAACTGACAAAAACCATTTTAATTTAATGCAGCGATGGAATTTATCTATTTTAATCAGAATGTAATTTTAGAAATACTTACAAAAATAATAACATATTTGACAAGTCAATTAGTTTTATAGATGAATCCAAAGAAAATGATTATGTTCCAAAGGCTAAAATCTGTTAAAATCCTACACTAATTTTCTTTTTGTTGTAAAAAATTAATATAAATTAACAAATAATTTTAAAAGCGTAAAAACATATATATGCCGCTTGGTTGTATTATTAAATTTGCTATATTTGAGATAGATGTTTTTCCAGAATTAATGTTCAAGCAGTATATACGTACGTACACGGTACATCTAACCTTTTATTATGAACAGTTACCCTCTTATATATTATAATATTATAAATAGTTAAAAAAATTAGAGTATTTAAAAAGTTTATACATCTAACATTTTATTAAAACAGTTACCCTCTTATTAAAAAAATATAATATATTTAAACATGGAACATTACATGTATGTTGAAGCGGGGGTTGGATCCAAAACAGAGAGGATCATGTTCTAATTCATTCATTCGGGGTAAATCGTTCACGTGAGTTTCAATTGATCCATAAATGACCGGGCATTCAAATAGCAAAAACAATTTTGTTCCACAAATTTTATTTACAATACTTGTTATTTTTTAAATTCAATTGAAATCAATTTTTCTGTAATCGTTCAAGTTCTTAAACCCTGGTTTACAATTTACAAACAAGTTACATTAATTTGTTTTCACTTCAATAATAAATTTTTGAGGACCCATTAAGAGCATCTTTTTTACAATATACTATTTTTTTTTAAAGTTGAAGATAATTCCATTTAAAAGTTACCGAGTCTTATTTATGAACTTTGCATTGCAATTTATTTAATAACTCCACGCAGAGGCGGAGCCAATTCATTGCAGGGGTAGGCAACTGCCCACCCCTGGAAATTGAAATTTAATTACCGATTATACTGATTCTAACCTCATGCCCACCTCTGATTTATTAATTGCCTCCCCTTGTTTTAGCCCATAAAAGCCCATTGCACCAACAGCCCAATTCTTATTAATTTTCCTATAGAAGCAGCAACAAGCAGCCCAATTCTTATTAATTATGTTTGTGCGCTAATTTGGAAAAAAATCACAGCACAGCAACGATGAATCTAGTAGAGAAAGGAGCGATTCCAAAAAGAAAAAAAAGAGGCGGCTCGAGGCTTAGGCGAAGGCGAGAAGACTGCTCAGACGGAGGTATGAAGGCGTTTCGAACCCTAACTCTATTTGATTTTTGTTTATAAATTGATTAAATTGAGTAAAACTCTTGGATTGTTTTTTTTTATATTTCGTACTTAATTTCTGTTTTACCCGACTCAAGTATATTGATTGTTCATACTTCATACTTGATTTCTCTGTTTACACCCGATTGTATGCTTATTGATGCAATATGGTCCTGCGCTCTGCGCATGCTTCACGAAAAGGAGCGTAACTTTTGATCCGTTCGTCGGATCGGGTTGAAATTTTGACAGGAACTCCACAGCCCAAAAAAGGATCCGTTTTGCCCATTTTGCGGGCTCAGATTCGCGATCCGAGTCTTCCTTCATGGACTTTTGGACCTTTCTTTATAATTTTAGAGTTTTTAGGGTCTTTGAGGTATCTTTTATGTATTTTCTGTTTTAGGGTTTGTATTTAATTATGCTTATACGGTTATACCCTCTGATTCATCATTTTTTCTTTAAATTTGTCTATTAGAGTATCAAAGATGGACAAGTACTATAAGAAGACATCTAAATCTCCAATTGATTCACCTTCACAAGAATTACATGAGGTTCATATTGTTGAACAAGAACCTCCCTCTGATCCTGCCCTAAGGTCACCTATATCTCAATATAATCCAAATGAGCGTGACAGAATTCGTCGATATTATCTAGCAAAAGGCCCATGTCAACCCAACAACCATGATTTTCCCCAAAGAGATATAGGAGGTACAATGAGAAGATTTAACAAAGATTGGTTTAAACCTGATCAATATGGCTCTTGGTTGGAATATAGCATCGATAAAGATGCGGCATTTTGCCTTTGTTGTTATCTCTTTAGACCAGAAAACTTGGGATCAGGTGGAAGGACCAACTTTGTAGGAGAGGGTTATAGAAATTGGAAAAATAAGAAAAGGTTTGATGAACATGTTGGTGATACAAATAGCTAGCACAATGAGGCTTGGAGAAAATGTTTGAATTTGTTGAACCAGAGACAATGCATCCAAACGGTCTTTGAGAAACAAACTGTTAGGCAAAAGATGGATTATCAGGTACAACTAAATGCGTCTGTAGATTGTGCTCGATTTCTTGCAAAGCAAGGTTTGGCATTCCGTGGGCATGACGAGTCCGAAAGCTCTAGCAATAAAGGAAATTTCCTTGAACTTTTGAGGTTTTTAGGAGATCATAATGAACATATAAACAAGGTGATTCTAGACAAGGCTCCCCAAAACCTAAAGCTGACTTCACCTGATACCCAAAAGGAGATAGTTAATGCTGCTGCAGATGAGACAACTAAGGAGATAATTGCAGAGCTTGGCGATGATTTGTTTGCTGTCTTGGTTGATGAGTCAAGAGATGTCTCATTCAAGGAACAAATGGCAGTTGTGATTCGCTTTGTGAACAATAGAGGTTCTGTTGTTGAACGATTTTTAGGTATCGTTCATGTTTCTGAGACTACTTCGTTGTCTTTGAAAGTGGCACTTGAGGATTTATTGGGTAAGCATGGTCTATCTTTATCTAGATTGCGTGGTCAAGGTTACGATGGAGCTAGTAATATGAGAGGGGAGTTCAATGGTCTCAAGACATTGATCATGAAGGAAAATAGTACTGCATACTTCGTGCATTGCTTTGCCCATCAACTTCAGCTATGTCTTGTTGCGGTAGCCAAGAGTCATTCTAAAGTTGCCTTACTATTCCAAATGGTATCTAGCATTCTCAATGTTGCTTGTGCATCTTGTAAAAGGCGTGATCGGTTACGTGAGAAGCGGAGAATTGATATGGTGGAAGCTATTTCACATTATGAGGCCCTAAGCGGAAGAGGTTTGAACCAAGAAACGAGTCTTACACGTGCAGGTGACACTCTTTTCATTTAATAACAATCATTATTTTTGCAAGTTTGATGCTCTTCTTATTTTAGTTCTCTTATTTTGTCACATGTAGGTGATACCCGATGGAGTTCTCATTTCAAGGCTCTCAATAGCATTATTACACTATTTTCAGCCACAATAGATGTAATTGAGGAAGTAGAACGGGATGGAGCATTTCCCGAACAACGAGGAGAGGCGGCCGGTTTGGTAGAATCTATGCTATCTTTTGAGTTTGTTTTCAATTGTCATGTCATGAGAAATTCATTAGCCATCACTTATGATCTGTCCCAATTATTGCAATGCAAAGATCAAGATATAGTAAATGCTATGTGCATAATGGAAATTGCTAAACGTCGATTGCAAGAAATGAGGGATAGTGGATGGGAAACATTAATGCAAGAAGTGTGTGCATTTTGTGGAAAATACAGTATTGAAATTCCAAATATGGAGGATATGCACACTCGTAGGTCAAGGCGTCGAGCAACAGATATAACCAATTTGCATTATTATCGTGTTGAAATGTTTTATACGGTTATCGATATGCAATTGCAAGAGCTTAATAGTCATTTCACAGAAACAACTACCGAACTTCTTAGGTGTATTGCATGCTTAGACCCGAAAAATTCTTTTTCATCATTTAACAAGGACAAGTTGCTTCAATTAGCTAAATTCTATCCCTCTGATTTCAATCAATGGGAGCTCACTACCATAGAAAATCAATTGGTGAATTACTGCATGGATTTGCAAAGTGATAATAATTTTTTGGAGGTAAGGGGCTTAGTTGAACTTTCTCAAAAGATGGTGGAAAAGAATAAACACACTGCTTATCCCTTGGCTTACAAGTTAGTGAAATTGGCTTTGATATTGCCGGTGGCTACCGCAAGTGTTGAGAGGACATTTTCGGCAATGAATGTGGTGAAAAGTCGTTTAAGGAATAAAATAGGAGATCAATGGATGAATGATTGTTTGGTTCTTTATATTGAGAAGAATGTGTTTGGCCGTGTAGATAATGAGAAAATTATGCAAAGATTTCAGAAGATGAAGACTCGTAGAGGAATGCTCGCTTCAATGTCATCTGCTTGAAAATTTCGTATGTGTTAAATTTTATTATTTTAGTTAAAATTTGTATTTCTTAAATTGTTGAATTGTTGAATTTATAGAAAATATCGTATTTCTTGGTGAATTGTTGGACTTATTAGATTACTGGATGAATTGTTGAATTTGTTGAAAATTTTGTATTTATTGTTGAATTGTTCTGCCTACTCCTGACTCAAATCCTGGCTACGCCACTGACTCCACGTTGATGAAAGTTTGCTGAATTAAGATTTAGGAACTCGGCGGTCAACCGAAAATCGAAGATATTTCGTTTTATGTGATTTATTTTTGTTTCAGCTAAGCTAATCAATTTTATGTGATTTATTACTGCGATCAGTGACAGCAAATCAAGCAACACCAACAAAATAGCTAAAGATTTAAAAAAGAACATATTTCTATTATAACATCTAAAGTAAAGCTATGACATGACATCTCATAAGCAGCTATAAAAGAATTTAATAAAAGAACATATTTCTATTATAACATCTAAAGTAAAGCTATGACGTGACATCTCATAAGCAGCTATAAAAGAATTTAATAAAAGAACATATTTCTATTATAACATCTAAAGTAAAGCTATGACGTGACATCTCATAAGCAGCTATAAAAGAATTTATAGCGCTGCCAACTATGAAAAACGACTCCTATTATAACATACTCAAAAAGGACCAATGGTCCAAAAACCTATTTCGAAATTTTAAAAAATAATAAACGAATTTCCATAAGACCTCTGATTTCTCTAGAAAGAAACTGCCACCAAAAGAGCGCCAGTCAGTCCAATCAAGCTCACAACTGAGGTAGATGCACCAGATGCCGGCGCCTCCGCAGGGGGGCTAGAGATGGTAGGAGCAGAGGCGGCTGAGGTGGAGGGGCTGGTGGCAGGTGCCTCCGACGGGGTGGCGGCGACCGGCGGCGATGGTGGAGATGAAATCGTCGGGGCGAATGCAGGTGCTGGTTCAGGCGCCAATTTGCGAGATGGTGATGGTACAGGAGCAGCTCCGGGGGCGGGAATTGGGGCTGCGCCGGGGGCTTGGGCGGAGATGAGAGTGAGAGATGCAATGAAGAGAGCCAAGATTGGGAGGTGAAGAGAAGAGATTGCCATTTCTGAGCTAGTTTGAGAGGTTGAAGAGAT
Organism: Carex kokanica; assembly: GCA_025461125.1. Lineage (NCBI taxonomy): Eukaryota > Viridiplantae > Streptophyta > Magnoliopsida > Poales > Cyperaceae > Carex > Carex kokanica. The sequence goes on along the minus strand of JAJGRX010001000.1, from coordinate 265,667 downwards.
TTAGAAGTTCAAAGAACTAAAGATGGGTTGATTTCTCTGGGAGAGGGAGATTGTTTTGGTTTGAGATGAAGGAGAGAGTACTGTGGTAGGTGTATATATAGGTCTAAGTAAAGGCGGTTGTGGGGTAGGGATATGATTGGAAAAAGAAAAGAATGATTTATTTTATATAAATATAAATAGTATAATAATAGACACAATTAGCCGTTATAAAGATAGATAGGCTTTTGCCGATGTGTTTTGTATTTTGGTTATCTGATGTAAATAAGAATTGCATAGAGATTTTTTATTTATTTTTGTCAGCGCTTTATTCCGAGTTCTCTTTTTTTTTTTTGGAATAAAATTTCGACTTCTCTTAATTTAGGAGTAATGTTAATCGCTAAATAAATATGATGGAACTATTTTGGGAGCTAAAATTTTAAATTAAGAGCAATTGGAACGGCCGAAATTTTTATTAATATCCAAGAAAAACAAAAAATTCGAATTCTATATCATATTTGATCCAAACCACAGTTTTAATTCACGGTTTTAGACTCCAAAACCGCAAATTTAATTTACAGTGTTAGCCCTCTCAAAATTGCAGAACAAATCAATGGTTTCGTAAAACTGGAATTTTGCAGTTTAATCTCAAAATAGATTTTTTTTTATGAAACCGTTAATTTAATTCACGGTTTTAGGTTTTTCTAATTATTTGTTTAATTAAACAGAAAATGTTACAATTTATTTATTTTTTAATTAAAATATTAGAAATATTTTATATATTTCTTTGAAATAGATGGAATACTATATACTTTTATTTATTAGAAAGACTGTGACAAATAATCCGGATCAATATTTTTCAGGCCGGATTTTTTGCAGTTGTAAGAAAAATTAAAATATTTCTTTGTGTGTTATTGAAAAAAATAAAAATATTTTGAATCTGAGTTATTGATTCCGGTTCAAAAAGTCACTTCTTGATAAATATAGAAAATACTGTGGCCCTTCTATTTTTGAAAAAATAACATTGGTTTGATAAAAGTGGCAGATGAATTGAATTCCCATACCGTAGATTAAATTCACGATTCTGAGTAATTTTTTTAATATCAAAAACCTAAAAACGCAAAAAAAAAAAAAAATTCGGATTTTCTGAAACCGTGGATTTGTTCTACGGTTTTGGAGGAACTAAAATCGTGGATTTAATTTGCGGAATGTTGATCCAAAACCGTAAAATAAAATTGCGGTTTGGACATTTTTCTCGAAATCTTGTCAAACAGGTTGTAGAATTTGCAATTTATTATTTTTATATTAATAAAATTTTTGGTTGGAATGGAATGAAAGATTATCTCTATTTAAAGTGGATTAGAATGAAATATTATTTCTATATAAATTGTAAGAGTCTAAAAATAAATTGTCAAGAAATAAAATTTCCCATCAATATATTACCTGACCTAAAAATAATTTCTATTTTCAAGTCAAAATTTTCCAAAGATTGATAAAATGTTCTAGAACATTTCAATTTTCTTTTCTAGACTTGGCAGTAATTGGCCGGTGAGTCGAGCGAGAACTATTCCAAGAATACCTTCACGCGTCGTAATGTGGTACGCTAAGAAGGTTCAAATCACACGCTTTCCATTTCTCCGTGAGATCTGCACGCGTTGCCCCATTTGGAAGGGCCGCATTCAGCATTCTACACGCCAACGTCTCTATTGACTTCCTTAGCCGTGAATCTACCGTTGGATTATCAATGAACGGCCATCGTAGTCCCCAGAAATGATCGTTGGGGTATTCAGCGTGCTTTGTCAGAACTCGGAACGCGGAATAAAGAAATAGAAAAAACGGAGAGGAGAAATAGTCCAGCTAGCCGTTGGGTGTCCTTTTTCATTCTTTTAACGTGATTTTAGGCCCACGCTGAATGGTCACAGCTAACCTGACAGGTGGCTGATATTTAATATTATTATATTATCTATAAATGTAGGTCCTGGATTGGAACCTTACTACTGTACTGAGAAAACAGACAACTGTTTTTCATCAAAAAAAAAAAAAAAACAGCCAATGTGCCTGACCGTTCGGTTCTATTGTGGCATTTTGTGACATATTAATTGTGTCGCTCGTACTAACTTTTTAGTTTTTACTTACTAGTGGGAAATTTGTTAGCAATATATATGTTAATTGAATTTAGGGTTTGGGGTTTAGTTTACTGACTTTTTACCATTGAATGTGTCATTTTCTCATGCATTGATCTTGATCGGACGGCTGTTCTTTACTTGGCAACTGCTGAATTAAATTTTTAATACCTGGCAAGCAAGTATACGTACATGTTCAAGAAAGGAATCTGCATTCTCAGCATTAACGTACCGTTTGAGTTAATATATGAATATTAATTACAATTAGAATTCGGACTAATTCAGTCCACGCCTATGGTTTGAATGGATATATTAATCAATAAGAACTAATTAGAAGGTTTGAATGGAGTGCACATAATACTGTTGTGGGCCTGTGTGTTACAAAAGTCCAGTTGTAAAATGAATACCCAATGCCTCAAAGCCTGCTAAGATTTTCGATGCAGAATTGCAGATGAAGTATATCTTTGACTTTGAGTCTGTCTGGATTAATTGCAGTCAATATTTCTGTTAAAGTGACAGAAATTTATGGATTTGGGTCCATCTATGGCCACATGTAAGTCCAAACTAGCTCAGAACCGGTCAAAATGGATCCACACTAAAACAGAGTAGGGCAAAGAGGAAAAGTGAGGATCAATGAGGCTGAATGAATATATTACAATTAACTTTGACTACTTAACTTTATACTAAATGAATTTAAATATTTATAATTTTTGTTTGTAAATGCATCAGTAGTTTGAATTCACCTTTGCAGAATTCTATTACTAAAGTCTTCTTTTTTTAGTTTCGAAACATATTCAATAATTTTTTGAAAGAATAACACGGCATGTCACTATGCTACAGCTACAGGTAGACTTATTCTATAATTTAATATTGTAATATAATATAATTTCTTCAAACTATTAAATAAATATTCTAACATTTTAAGGCCACCAAAGTTGCTAAAACATGCGTAGATCATGTGCATTGTGCAACTAGATTAGATATACCATACTAATGTCCTGAAGTTCCTTACTTCGTTTTATTAAATTTTTTTCTTAATAAAGATGTGATAAAACCTCTTAATTTTGGGATAAACGATATTTTTAGTCTTTTCATTAAAATAAAAATAAGTCGTCAATTTTTTTCTAATCGAATTTTAAACTTAGAATTTCTCGTACGAAGAATGGATAAATCAACGATTTTTTAGTCCATCTTTGAAGCTGTTTCCAAAAGGTTCACAATATGAACATCTCTGAACCTTGCAAGGCAACAATATTTTTGGATTTTCTGCATCGACCCTAATGCAACAAATTGTGCGGCCTTATGATTGCGGTGTTAATCCGTCTACATTGACACGCTAGACCCTTAAAAGCAGAATAATAGGTATATAAAATATGACTTGGTCATTCATTGTTCATTTTCCTGTTTCCGCACAAGTGCACATTACAGCGTACTATATAAAACCATGATAATGATAAAATATACCTCCTTTTACAATCAGATCCGTTAAATGTCCCAGAAAAAATAAATGGGAAGGAAGGGCCTGAGAGTATTGATTTTATACTGAAATCGGGCCACATCTAGGCCTAATTTGCACAAGCAATGATTGTCGAATTTTTCCAAATTTTGGACGAGGCTAGACCTGCTATTTATCCATATATAGTGCAGTTGTTGTTTAATTTCTTTCACGCTAGCTCCTTTTGTCCTTTTTACTATTTTTACTATTTTTTCTTTTATTGCATTTGTCTTTTTCTTCATGAACTTTTAAATCAGCTATAGACATAGTTGTCCCTAAAAACAAAACAGCATGCATCTTCTCCTATTGCCACCTAAATAATCAATAATAACGTGTAGGAGGGAGAATCATCTTTTGGACTTGCTATGACACATTTAATGTGAAAGATTCTAAATTTTAAAATTAAGATAGAGAGTTCTTAATTTGTGAACATTAAAATTTAAAATACTAGATCTCAGTCATTCTCTCAAAAAAAGAAAAAAATGTAGTCAGTCAATGCATAGCATTGTGTATAAACAATAAGAGAGGGAGGATAATTAGAAATAACAAGATCGTTGAAACAGGATCAAAGGACAAGCGCCTTCATCCGATTTTTTCATTTCTAACTTGAAAAAAAAAAATCCATGACATTAGAATTTTTGTATCCAACTGCCGCACCTGCTCGAATTCGTATCACCTAATTAAGGTAGCTCACTGTTTGAATTTGAATCTAGTTTGTTCGTTATATATTAGCAGGAATGCTGTAATTCTGAATTGGCATGGCTAACCCTAAACCCTAATTCTTATGAATTTGTATCCCCTCAGGTACCTGAAGTGCAATAAGTAAATTCCGACCATTCTTTTAACCTGACATGATATATATATATGTGATTACGACATCTATGCAAATTACTAGTCTATGTGGACATGTATTTTGTAAATTTTTTTCAAAACATACTAACTAATAAAGTTTTTTAGAAAAATATAGCAATATAATTCTTAAAATGAGAAAAATACAATAATATATTAGTATTTTTTTTTTATTTTCTTGAATATTCGGTGCATGTTCATATGCAAGTGGTTTCGTACTGCAGCATAATATGCAGTCGCATTTGTTGCTTTTGTGGTCTCATTTTAAATAATAATTTTACTAAGCTTGTTGTTCACTCACCATAGTGATTGTGCTTAATAATTGACATTTATTATTTTAAAACAAAGGATATACTATCAAATAATTTCATTTAAATATATAGCTGGGTGGCATACTCGCATTGACAACTAATGAACTCATTTAAAATTATGCACCAAGTGGTGAAAGAAATTTAATGTCATACATCACTCTCATTCATAGCTAGGCCCTTTCATGAAAAAAGAAAAAGGAAACCGGCGTCACTTCATAGGCCCCAGTGAAGGATAAGCAAGTCTCCGTGGTTTGGTCGAATAGCACGTAGTTCCAACTTCCAAATAGGGATGCAATTCAATTTCACTTCATTTTTTTTTTTTATGAGATTTCCATTTTTGTTTTACCTGTTTTTCTTTGAATGTGTCAACACAACACAACACAACACAGCACAGATTTATTTCCCCCTTTTTATATATATGTGCCCAATACTTGAGAGTAAAATACGTATAATTTTTTTAAAATAAAAATTCAAATCTAGAATTCTAAATTTCAATATTCATTAAAAAAAGTTATCTCATTAGAAGTAGGGACGGAGTCAGATTTTTAAATTATGAAAATTAATCATATAATTTTTTCTATGAAAAATGAGGATAATTTCACAGTACCATGATATTTTACTCTAAATTATATAAAAAGTCATACATATGTATACATAAATTTATAAAAAAAAATGGAGTTCAATTGATGAGAATTTTGTCTATAAAAAATAATTAAAAAGAAGAGAGAAATAGAAAGAGTACCAATAAATTTTCATGGGTACAAGGATCGGTAGGAATTTGACCGATTGAAACCAGTTTTTTTTCTCAATTAAAATAAAAAGTTTGTAAAAAAATAGATGAAGTATCTTAGAATTTAAATGTACTAGAAGAACTACATCTATTTTTCTAAATCTTTTTATTTTAATAGAGAAAAAGAGAACAACTGGTTTGGATCGGTTGAAATTCTACCGATCCAAACTAATTCAAATTATGAATCTGTAAAATTCTTATCGATCCTCCTACTTATGAAAATTTGTTGGTTCTCTTTCTATTATTCTCTCTTCTTTTATAATTTTTTTCTATAGACAAAAAATTCTCTCAATTGACCCTATTGCTTATACTTACCTCCGCCTTTGATTCGGAGGCATTATTTGTTTTTTTTAAGATGGATTGAGAGTCAAGCCACCCAACACATTTCAAACCTCTATCTATTAATATAGAGAATTTTCTCACTTTGTGAGTTTTGAACCCATGACATCACACATAGGAGCCATGTGTCTTTGCCACTAGAACAAAAACAAGTTCTTGAATGCATTATTGTTATTGGATTAATAAAACAGATTCAACTTAAGGGTGATATTATAAATTCAAAAAATAAAAATATTTTGAATCTGAGTTATTAATCCCGGTTCAAAAGTTATTTCTAGATAAATACAAAAAATATTGTGATCCTTCTATTTTCGAAAAAACAAAAAAAATTCTCTGACAATTCTCTGACAAAAATTTTGTTTGAAAAACTTTTTTGTGACATTTTGTTTTGTTTTGTGAAGAATTTAAATATTTTATGTATTTACCTAGAAGTGACTTTTGAACCGGGATCAATAACTCAAATTCAAAATATTTTTATTTTTTCTAATAACACACAAAGAAATATTTTAATTTTTTTACAGCAGCAAAAAATCCAACCTGAAAAATGTTGATCCAGATTATTTGCCGCAGTCTTTCTAATAAATCAAATTTTATAGTATTACATCTATTTTCAAAGAAATATATAAAATATTTATAGTATTTCAAAACAAAATAAATAAATTATACAAATTTCTGTTTAATTAAAAAAATAAGAAAAACTTAAAACCGTGAACTTAATTCACAGTTTCACCAAAGAAAATCTAAACCGCAAAATATTTTTGCTGTTTTAGGCTGAATTTTCGCAAAAAAAAAATTGCGGTTTAGACAGATTTTGAAATTTCTCAGCATGGAGTGTAGATTTTAAAATTTAATATTTTTTGGATATTAATAAAAAAAATCGGGATCAAAAGCCTGGGCCTTATTAACGCAAAATTGTCAGCTATCTCAGTTTAATATTTTTTGAAATAAGTCACAAGTGTTCAAAAGTTAATTGAAATAGACTGTCTAGTTAAGCATAAGCCTAGGGCCTAAAGAGATGCGAAATTCTCCATCTTTTCATGTCACAACTACATCATACTTTGAACAAGGTTTTCACACGTCTTGCATCAATCATAACCAATAGTGGATTAAAATTTTCTTCACTACGCTTAATTTAAAAATAATATTAGCAACTAATTTTAGGTAAGGGCATAAACTTCATCAACACTGTAAAATATTTTACAAATCTAGAACAAACTATTCATGACTTCATAATCTTATTATCACGGTACCGTCGTTGTTGATATTAAACTTTGAAAAAAAAAAATTTGAAGCCATTTTTATTTTGAAGATGGAAATCATTTTTGAAGAAAGGAGAAAAGATAAACATCCTCGGATAAAAGGTTACATGTTAAAATTCAATTGAAGAGTTTTTTAAAATATTTAAAAAAAAAAAAATCAACTTTATATTTATCTAAAGAATAAATAAGAAACCAAATGAAACATTGTTCATGTGTCAAGATAAAATTGCCAAACTTATGTTACAGTATACCGGTTTTTGGTACCAAAAAAGCTTACAAGAATAGTGTCAATAGTGTCACTAGTCATATAACTGCAGCCTTTTGCGTCTTTCTCGGATACTTTAGCACGGAACTGAAAAAGAAAAGAAACGAAAAAGAAGCTGTTTCTAAATTTCATGTCAAACTTGTACATGATAACATGAGCAAGAGATTTTTCGAGGAAATTATCATGCCCCTGTAAAAAACAATATAATATAAACTAGAGATGATTCGCTGGTAAATAAAATGAGAGTAGAACTTTTTTTTTTTTTGAAAGAGGTTAATGCTCATTTTATATCATTAGATAATTACACCTAACATTCAACCAACAGTCAATCATTGCTGCCACATAGCAATGAATCTAGCACATAGTATATCTATAAATATATAATAGCTAAAGACAAAAAATAATCAAGAGTAGCTAAAACTAAGCCACTTAACAAAGGACTAAGGTTAGAGTGCACTACGTAACAAAATTGGCACTGTATAAGATATTTCATCAATATTAAGGTGTCACAGAACCTCCTGGTGCTGCACTACCATCTCCATAGGCATGAAGTGAGCCAGTGGAATAGCATCTTCTATAACCGGCATCCAATTATCCACAGCTTCCTTCAGCTTTTTGTGCAAGGTCCCTGTCCAATATAAACTAAGAGATTTAATTTGTAATATAAGAGTTCTAGCTGTTTTGGAGTGACATTGAGTAAAGCAAACTTCATTTCAGATTCTCCATAAACACTAGCATACAGCACTAAGAACAACTAAAAACCCTAATTTTTCAAATTTTGAAAGGGATAAAGCATAGTGAAAAATATCACTCCATGTAGACCATTCTAACATAAGCTGTTGATTTTTACCGAGCCAAAACCAAACATGATGAGCCAAAGTGCATTGTAAGAACAAGTGGTCTACAGATTCTAAATCATGGCAGAATAAACAATTGGGATTACCTATCCAACCCTTATGAAGAAGGTTATATTTAGTCAATATTGTATTATGTTCTACTAAACACATGAAAATCCTTATTTTTGGTGGAATTGGTAAGTGCCACCAAACCATAGCATTATGGGGTTGAATCCCTCCAAAATTTAAAATTATATATATAGACTGAGTTGAGAACTGCCCTGAATGTTCCCATTACCAAGCAACTTTGTCATGTTGCAGTGTAAATGAGAGTAGAACTAGTGTGTTTTTTAGGCTAATGAAGTTACTGGTGAGTTTAACTCTAAACTTATTAAATTAGTTGCTAATGACGAATTCAAACTGTTGAAAGCAATACTTTTATGAATGATATGTTTGAATGCAATGTTTATACATTACCAAATTAATTTAGTATAAATCAAGAGGTTTACAAAAAAATAAGTTTTATAAGTTAATTTAATGCATTCATTTTTCATCACTTTTTTATCGCTTAACTTTACAATAAATTAATTTGAAAATTTATAAATGTTTGCATGTAAACACTTCATTCATGAAGTATATTGGTTTCAACAGTTTGAATTTTTCGTTTTAAGTCAATCTGACATGTTTTGAAGTTAAACTCATCAAGAAGTTTGATGAACTTAAGAACACCTAAAATTTTTATAACATTAAAAAAAAAGAATTACATAACATGACATGTTTTTTTGGAAATTCAAAATATTTAGAAAATACCATAATTGTCAAGAAATTACCAGAATGGAATAGAAAATTATCAAAATAGTTTATAAAATTACCTAAACAGCGTGCACAGTCATCTAAGACTAGTACACAGACCACACGACAAGACAAGATACCACAAGCATAGTAACAAATGAATAATTCGGGTTCGATTCGGTAGGGTCAAAAATTCGTGATTCGGGAATAATTCGGGTATAATTTGGGAATGATTCGGAATTACAATACGAGACCTCAGTGTATATTTAATTCATTACTGATGATTTACTATACGAGATACTGCTTGTATTTGTCATAGAATATCAATATAGTCAAAAAGTAGCCTAAAATGGGGAAATGTGTCTTTTGTTTAGGTGTCACGTGGGTGGCTGGGAGCAGAATGGGTACTGTGCGCGATAATTCAATTTTTTTTCGAACAAAACGTGAGAAAAACGCGTATTATTCATAAAATTCGTTAAATTCACGTTTTATTCGGTCAAAGGTTCGGTCAACGAATAATACGCCATTCGGTTCGGAAACACCCCAAAAACGTTTTATTCGCGAATTAAACGCAAATAAAACGCAAATATTGTCACTATGACCACAAGAGAAGTTCAGCGAGTTGTTGTGGATCTCTCACAATCATAGAGTGAGTTTGGCTTATGATGAGGTATGCATTTACACACTGGATTTTTAACACTTAGTAGAATACTCAAAGCATATTGTAATCCCTAATTTGTCTTGACGTAGTCTAAGGAGCTGTTGACCCTACGTCACCACCGAATGAACATACTATACAACCAGGCTTACGGGTGGGCTCTATGCGGTTGGGCTTGTACCAGATCTCCCAGATAGCCAACATCCACGATACAACATTGATTACTGGACTGGTTGATCGGTGGCGTCATCAGACCCACACCATCCACATGCAATTATTTTTATTGGGTGGTTTATTCAATCTTTTATCTGATTTTTTTTTTTTATCTTTTTTATTAATAGTAAATGCAAATTCCACAAATTTTCTCAAAATATTCACAAAACTTTCAAGCCCTTGCATGCCATGTCCAAATCAGAACATGACATAAATCTTGCATTACATACCTGCTTATCATTTAAATAATTAAGCATCCTTTCGAGCAATACAACAACAAAAATTCAGAACAGAACATACAATTTCAGATCTTTGACCTTATTTTTTCTATGCCCGACATTCATGCAGAACATTGCAATTTTTAGTTTGTTTTGTATAAAATTAACGTATGAAAAAATAAACATATTAAAACTTATCTATTACAATTAACTGGATCTGTTCATCTATATGACTATATAGCCTTCTTATTTTTATATGAAATTAATGAATATAAAAAAATATAGGGAAATTAAAATGAATACATCACGTTTTGCAGTCCCAGAGTTGCATCCTTTAAAAGAAAATTAGCCTTTAAACTAATGTCTAAGACTCTAATAGTTTGTATTCGTCAGGTTCTTTTTATAAGATCATAACGTCTTGTGGAATAATTAGATAGGGATTCATGGAGGTTTGGATGAGTTTTACACCGGCAAAAATTAAAGTTTTTGCTTTTCTCATCTTAAGAGATTGAATTCTAATCCATGACTTGATGTTGTGGAGAGGTATGATGTGTGAATTGAGATGCCCCTTGTGTAATTGTTGTGATATAGAAACTTCCCTACACCTTTTCTTCTATTGTGAGTATGCTAAACGAGTATGGGCTTTGGTTGAAGTAGAGTTGGATGTGGTACTGTTGAGAAGAGTGGACTCAGTTTCGCAAACATGGATCATTTCTTCTTTCATGGCATTGGGAGGGAAAAAGAGGAAAATAGAATGGGCAACAAAATTTATGTGTGTGCTGTGGCATGTGTGGAAGCAGAGAAATGAGGCAATCTTCAGAGGTTTGGTTATGCCTCTAGCACTACTGGCTACTAAATTATTGAGGAGATGGCACTATGAGGGCGGTTTTGCAAGAAAATTGGTGTAACAAATAGCATAGTGTTGAGAGATACTAGAATATTGTGAGAATAAAGACTTTTTTATATTGTGTAAGTATGTAATGTAAATACATTTACTTTATACAACTTGGTAGTCTCTACCAAGCATTTCAAAAAAAAAAAAAAAACTAATGTCTAAGACAATGCTATTAATGTAAAATATTGTATGTTTGAAATTCAATTGTGAATATTTAAAGTTACAGGCTTGACTAGAGTGGAAAAAACGTGTCGTGCAGTGCCGTAACGTGACTAACACGCCGTGACTTTGATCTCGTGCCGTGCCGTGACCAAATGTCAAGGTGTGCTCACGGCACGCGAATGGTCACGCCACGTGAGTCATGCCGTGCCTAAACGTACCGTGACCATACATGACTCGCGTAATTCATTTAATTATAATTTAGGTTAGTTTATTCAAGATTCACCATTAAATCAATATCTAATGGTCCTAATTACACGTGACTCGCGTGACTACGTGCCGTGACTAAATCTTTTACGTGCCGTGCCGTGCCAAAGTTTCAAAAGATGAACATGGCATGCGAATAGTCACGCCACGGGACACGCGAGTCACGGCACGTAACTGACACACGTGCCGTGCTGTTCCGTGACGGAGCCGGCTCACCGTGCCATTTTTCCCACTCTAGGCTTGACCCTCATTTTTATTAAAAAAAAAACATACCACTATTGAAAAAAATGAAAATCAGTGATTAAAATCCGTTATTTTAATTTTTTTTTTGTTTCAGGATAAAAAGAATTTTTTGTAATCTATGACAATAAAATTTTCTTTTTGTTAATGTCTTAGCATGATATTTAATTGGAAGGATTCCGTATCAGCTCTTATTATTTTATTGTTGATGGCCAGAGAAAACTTAAATACACTTATTAAGTATTATTTTTTTTTCTATTTTAAAATCGAAGCTTGTCGTCATAAATATTAAAATATCTCTGTGCGGCTCTTTTGTTATCTATGCTAAAATTAATCACTTGGAGTTATTAATTAAATAAAAGATCTCCAGTTGAAACTTAAATATGTCGTGTTATCAGTTTCTTCTTAAAAAAATGCTACATATATCTTTGTTAAGAATTTTTTTTACTTTGTTTAATTATCCAGTTTATTTACTTATTTTATTTCTGACTTAAGCGAACTTCTTCCTCCTAACAATTGTCAAATTAATATCATTTTCAGATTAATTGTGACCTCCTTAAATATACCTTCTTAGTTTACTATGTTGTTGTCAGTGTTAAATATAAATTATTCATAAAAAATTGGCACCGTTACTTGTATATACATATACTAGTATCATGCCCGTGCGTTGCAACAAAATATATGACAAGATAACAAAAATAAATTCTCATACAAAATGACAAATTTTCATAAAAAAAATAAAATTAGAAATATATTCTAGATTTATTACAGTAATATGTATAGAAATAAGGAAGTAGATAAATAAGGAAGTGAACAAAAAATTGATTTGCATTGTGATCCGCGTATAGAAAATTTCAATTGAAGAGGGAGAAATAAGGAAACGGAGAATTATATTGCTAAATTTTAGAGTCAGTTTAATTTTAATTGTAATGCATCGTGTGGCGGTATGTGTAGCGAGTATGTTTGTAGCTAAATTGAAACTTCTACACATAAAACATATGCATTTAATCAAAAGAAGATAGATTATGTGATTGGAGAGCTGAGATTAAATCCAAAAATTAATCTTTCAATCGTAGCCGTTGGCAGATCGGACACCCAACGTGCTTAATAATAAAATGGAGATACAGAAGTTGTTGGCTTATCAACAATTTTGATCCCCATTCCATTAAAAAACTAGCATTAATTAATATTCCATTATTGTTATTTTTCATAATAGTTTGGCTGCTGACTCTGACAACTTGCCCCCTATTGAATAATTCTTGGTGTAAAATATTATTTTTCTTTGTTATTACTACATAAGAATTGTCATCAGTTATGTAATAGCTAGTAGGGTAATATATAAGCTCTTACAATTAATAATATAAGGTATAGTTTTTCACTTTCACAAATATGTCCTTCGATTCTTAATTAGTTATAATATATGAGTAAGAATTTTCAAAATTTCTCCACCATGAAGTTTTCAAATTATCTAAGCATTGCAGAATTATCAAGATACTCCTTCCACTTCAATTCCTGATAACTTGTCTGTCTATATATATTATCAATAAATAATTGCGACATGTAAGAGTAATTACAAAAACAATATTGAATTTTCTTATAAAAAAACATGATAAATGTGATGGAGGTTGGAGGGTACCAAAACTTCTCCATATAAAAGATTAGCCTATAATATTGATTTATCATTTGTCAAGTCTCTGGTTTTACTTTACCACAACCAATTTATTATGTATTTTTAGATCTCACTCCCTATTACGTACCCACCAAATCTTTTGTTAGAAACTTAAAATATAATTTCAGTTGATTCGTTCAATAAATTAATAGTTTAGTACCCAAAATATTAAAATCAAAATTTCTATTATTTTATAAATTTCCTTATTAATTATATATCTTTTTCCAACATCTATCTCTTCGCCTTCAGAGCCCATCATATGTTTTGGCATTATTATGTAACAGGGAGTTGGTGCTTGAAACAAAAAACAAAATAAAATAAGAAGCAAGAAATAAAAATTGTGATTTAAGGATTGAGTGAGCACAAATTTGTGGATTTGGACATAGTCTAGTGACTCGTAGAATTTTTCCAAACAATATATTAATTGTGTATGATGTTTAATTAAAAAGCTTTTAACAAAGCTCATTTAGCTCCTGCATGATTTCAGTTGATCGCTTGATTTTATTTTGTTTACTAAAAAAATCAAAATTTACAAAACTTATCATAGTAATTTAACCATCTTAATTGAATTAAAATATGCAAAATTTATTATTTTTCCATTAAATATATTAGTCTACAGAATTATGTATGGAATATATAGTCCTTAAATTGTAATTTCTTGTATTAACTTATTAAAAACATTCCGCTTAGTAGCTGCTACTAAGAATTCAAAAAAAAAAAAAAACTTATTAAAAACATTAAAATACGGTAGTCAATGTAACTAAAAAACATATTTCTTAAGTAAACTTGGGCCATAAAGTCATTAACATAATTAGAACTTATCTTGTAAGCAAACCAAATAGTATCTTTGTGTGTACAAGTTTTACTATAAAAACTGACCGAAGCAAAGTTTAATTTTTAGTGAATTAGAAAATTTAATATTATAGCGAACTCTCAAAATTAAGTGACAATATTGAAAAATAAGTATAGTTTGGGGGAGAGTGACTAAGGTCAAAGTGGTAGTTCCTAGCCCCCGGTGCTACCAAGTCGTTTTCGGATTTTCAAAGCCCAAACGGTCGATCCGAACCGTTCAAGTTGTTCTCCGTATTGAAATCTGCTTGGAGACCAAATTTTACAATTTTTGGAATTTTTTTACTATTTATTAAGCCACTTTGAAAACTGCTGATCCGAGTGAACAGTAAAAACAGTGCAACCAAATTTTGGACCATGTGATCAGCAATTTTCAAAGTGGCTTAATAAATAGTAAAAAAATTCCAAAAAATGTAAAATTTGGTCTCCAAGCAGATTTCAATATGGAGAACAATTTGAACGGTTCGGATCGACCGTTTGGACTTAAAAAAACCGAAAACGACTTGGTAGCACCGGAGGCTAGCTAGGAACTACCATTTTGACCTTAGTCACGTAACTTTGAATTTACACCATGCCAATTAGCCGCATAAAACCGAATTAATTACCTTTAAAATTAATTTGCCTCCACTTAACACAACCTGCAGACTCCTTGGCCTCCCAAAACACTGACTTGTCTTATATTCGCACTGTTGGATTCCCACCGCCACCGGTCCCTGTTCCCTCTCTTTTTCTACCTTTGTAGATATATATATTAAAGATTCAAGGATCAGACAAGAACAATTCTATCCTACCAAAGCTAGCTCTCTATTTCTTCATCATCTTCTCTTCTCTTCTCTTCTCTGTGAGACACAATTAATTGCTAGTATAGTAGCCAGCCCAAAACCAAGAAGAAATATAAACTCAATTGCCCCTCTCTACCCATCCCTCTGATCTCCTCTCTCTCAATTCTCAATGAAGAGACCAATCAGCAACTCTAAACCCATACCAGGTCCATACCATGCACCTCACTCACTTTTGTTTTCTTCTTCTTCTTCTTCTCTGTATTGTATTTTCTCTGTTTCTTCTCACACAATTGTTATAATTTTGTTAACAGAAGACATCGGTCTCTCCTCAATACAGTGCGATGACAGATTCGCCTTGACCGGCGACTTAGAAACAGAACTAGATGAGGATCAGAGCATCAATGAGACCATAGGCCTCACAGCGGCAGAGAAGAAGCGGCGGCTGGGTTTGGACCAGGTCCGCGCACTGGAGAGGCACTTTGAAGTGGAGAACAAACTAGACCCGGACCGCAAGACCAAGCTCGCCCAAGAGCTAGGTCTCCAGCCTCGCCAGGTGGCCATATGGTTCCAGAACCGGCGTGCCCGATCCAAGACCAAGCAACTTGAGAGGGACTTTAATGAGTTGAAAAGCCGGCATGATGAGATCTTGATCGAGTGTGAATCACTTCGTCACGACCGGGATGCTCTCAGTGCTCAGGTATTAATTTGTCTTTCCATCCTTAAATCAAATTTTGCAAAGCACTCACCATCTGTCAATAAAAAAAAATCTTTGTTGAACTAACTAAATGAATATCTACCATCTGTCAATAAAAGAATCTTATGATGATTTGTATACACTGTTTATTGAACAGCCTGACAAATTAAGGTTAAATTTGGAAGCTAAATATATTATACCTTCAAATATTATAGGATTTTATATAAATGAAATATGCATGGTTTTATTTAATAAAACGGAATAAAACTAAATCTAGATAATATATTCAACTCCAAAAATTAATTATATATAATTAATATAGAGTTCAGGCAAATTAATGTGCACTTAAATTAATATATGTTGTCCAAATATGTGGTTTAATTACTTGGGAGTCCCAAATATGTGATTCAATAATACTCAGTGCCATTGACTTTAATGACAGCTAGCTAGCTAGCGGGTGTGAACTGGTTCTATAATAGCATATTCATATATACCACTCAGAAAAAACAGATGGAAAGTGTGAAGTATCAGTCATTCTCAGATTTGAGCTTCCTAAAGCTAAAATTTGCATCATCTTTAATTTGTTTCAGATTAAGGAATTACAATCCAAATTAGATAAATCTCAGGCAAGAGCTGTGAAATTAGAGAGGAGCGCTTCAATGTTTTACAGAGATGGTGCATCCGACAGCGACTCAAGCGTTGTATTCAACGAAGAATCCATAGATCAGCAGTGCTTCATTGACACATACACTGCGAACTTTCCCTGTAAGGGTTTTCTGGAAGAAACTTTTGCTATTCCTAGTGAAGAACAGGAACTCGGCGCAGGAACTGGGTTCTTCTCTGATGAACCTGTGTCAGATCCATCCCCTTGGTACGGATCAGACGAATGGGTCGATTGAGATTTAATTGGATAAGCATGCATGCACTTGGTTGTTGGTCTCTCTCTTTGAAAGATACTCTCTCTCTCTCTCTCTCTCTCTACAATGTAAGAAAGGGAGGTGTAGAGAGCGAATGATAGTGAGAGGAATGGGACCCGCAGTGTTTGATTAATATATATATATAGCTCAAATAATTAAATAAACTTAATTGCCTTTTAATTTGTCTGTAGCAGCCTAGCAGGATGTTAATCTAGGAATTTGCTTCGTTAGGGATATTGGAAACTGGAAGGGGAATTAATGTATGTATTTTCACTTGATGATGTCATTGTAATTAATTTATCGCCTATATATAATATAACATAACTAATCAATTTGGTGCTAGCAAAATTCAGTAGCGACTTGCATGATTTTTTTATTAAATCTGCAGGTGGATATCCCTTCATATATATATGCGTGTACGTATATGCATGCAAGGGTTGTATAATATGTTGATATGATTTTGACAAGATATATTGGATTCTTCAATATTTGTAGAAATAGAAAGTAATGTCCAAAAATTTAGTCAGTAATTTTATTTTGAATTAACTATATTAAATAAAAGAGAGGTAGGTTTTACCGTTTTACTGACAATAATAATTTGGTTTAGGGATCATATTTTGCTGAAGAAGAGGTTTTCATCACCAAAACTATTTTTCTACTAGAAAAGCTCAGTTTTCTAGTTATATATATTTCATAATTTGAAATTCAAATGTCGAATTTAAATTGTGAATTATTTTTGTACGGAGTGAGTCTATGTAAATTTTAAGACTTCATGTTTGTTAATTTTATAATACATCAAGTGATATAAAATGAAAGAATCCAGTACACAATTATTTAATTTTATTGCATTTATCTTTGACATCCTGACTCAGTATAAAACAAACTCACAAATCATAAAATTTTATGTAGATGCATCCATTAGGCAAATAAACAAGATCAATAATTGTATATGACATGTGAGTTTCAGTTTAAAATATAAATGAAGAGGTCAAAGTTGTAGCATTTTGTGACAAAAAAAATTGTGCATTGAATTGAAACTCTCATTTATAGGTAAAAAGTTTTGATTAAACATCAAAATATTGTAGCATGAAATATTTGACAGAATTTGTGTTCTTCCTTAAAACTTTAGAATTTAATATATTTATATGCAATAAAAAAAAGGATCATTAACTATACCTATATTATACATGTATCACAAATTTTCGATCTCGTCATATTATTCTTGAATTTCGAAATTGCTACTATGGTAGAAGATGGTGTTATTTTCCCTAAAAAATGCATTTGTTATGAGCAAACCAAAAAATCCAAGTTCATGCTCCTAATAAACCTATAGTATTTTTCCAATCGAATTTGAATAAAGCATAGGTATTATAGTATTTTATTCACAAATATTTAATTAGACTCCATGGTATATATTTTTTTACGGAACAAAGACTAATTTATAATAATACAATTGATATTATTTTATTTTTCATGGTTGGAAATGAATTATTAAAAAAATTGGGTGTTTTACAATTTGAATAATTAGTTTTGAGAAAATATATTTCAATCATGATTGACTTCGCTGAACATAGTTGCTCTATTCAATGTTTTCTGGAACTTCGCATTTAGTTCATTTTAGATGATTGAATAATTATTTCAGCACCCGCACTGTACCTGCAGGGGTATGCCGTCGCGATTAACTTCCATAACGGTACGTGATGGTTTCCATTTCTTTAATTATTTCTTTACCTCTGATTGGGACGTCATAACTTAGCATATAGATATAAATACTTTATTTCGTAAGTATAAATACCACAATCATATAGATATAAATACTTTATTACCACACATAAGCTAAGTCAACATTTTTTGTTGAAAATTTTTAGTGGTCCCCACATGCCGTTTGAGTGGTCCTCTAATGCGGGTACAACACGAGGATTTTTCAAGAAAAGGTGCGGATATGGTTATTTTAGGAAAATTCATATATCATATGTAGTTCAATGTATAGGTATAAATACTTTATTTCGTAAGTATAAATACCACAAGCATGTAGATATAAATATACTTTTTACCCGCACATAAGCTAAGTCAATATTTTTTGTTGAAAATTTTTAGTGGTCCCCACATGCCGTTTGAGTGGTCCCCTAATGCGGGTACGACACGAGGATTTTTCAAGAAAAGGTGCGAGTATAATTATTTTAGAAAAATTCATATATCATATGTAGTTCAATGTATAGGTATAAATACTTGTCCCGTTTGAGCTATGTACTTCACAATGTTACTAATAACATTTGTAAAACAAAATTACAGTTTTGGAACGGTTGCGGTCCCCACAAGCAATTATGACAGTTTAGGTGCAGGTACAGTGCGAGTACTCATATCAGCTTCCTAAATGATATAGAACATACTTAGACGACAGTTACTTCGGGCGGTTATATTTTAGGCATGATTACCTATCCAGATTTGTATGCATTTTATCAACACAAATTAAAATTGTTAGCGCAAATCTTTATATAAATTGAACGGTTTTAACTAGACATTAAACCGAATTAGATATGATCACAGCAAGCTTTGAAATTTGAATTTTTATCAATAAATTTTATTTTCGTAAAAAATCAAATTGTACAGAATTCACACAGTTATCGTTGAAAATCTCACAGAATTTTGGCAACTTCTTGTGAAAAATATTCAACACGACCAAATTGATCTTCCAAATCTTTCTAAGTCATGTTATTTACGAAAATACCCTTATCATATGTTGCCCATATTAATTTCCTGATAAAATCAAACAATTCAAACTTGAGTACTGATCACCATAGTAACAAATGAATAATTCGGGTTCGGTTCGGCAGGATCAAAAATTCGTGATTCGGGAATAATTTGGAATTACAATACGAATCTCAGTGCATATTTAATTTATTACCGATGATTTACTATACGATATACTGCTTATTTTTTTGCCATAGAAGATCAAATAGTAAAAACTATATATAATGGAAATGTACTGTGTTCACATGGGTGATGGGTGCTTGACTGCCTTGGGAAGGGAATTACTGTGCCTGGGGAAGGGAAATGTACTAAAACGCGTACTGTACTGTGCCTGGGGAAGGGAATATTACTGTGCTCGCGAGAATTTCAAATTTTTCTCCGAAAAAAAAGTGAAAAAAACGCGAATTATTCGTAAAATTCGTAAAATTCGCGTTTTATTCGGTCAAAGGTTCGGTCAATGAATAATACGCCATTCGGTTCGGAAACACCCCAAAAACGTTTTATTCGCGAATTAAACGCGAATTATTCGCGAGTATTGTTACTATGCTGATCACCAGATGACGACTTAATTTTTCTCCTCTAGTATCACCTAGCTTTGTGGGACCATGATATTAATAAGGCTCTTTTCATATAATATATATAATACTACATCAAAATTTAAAAGTAATTGTTAGGTTTAGGCTTTCAATGAACCTAGCCTAGGGGAACCACCCAATTGCATATTAATTTTGATGCTATTATATTTGAAAGAATCTTGCTTACCTAAGCCTAAGCCTAATATATGCAAACAGATTTCCGGTGGATACAATACTTGTCATATTTATTAAAAAATACAAGTGATTCCCAAGTGGACAATAAATACTCTTTGGAGACATTTCATCTCCAGTCCCAACTAAACCGGAGATCTCCTGTACTCTAGTAAACACCATCATATAATGAGACCGTGCAGTTTGATTAATTGTGAGTCTCAGGTTTTGTCACAGATATATATATGCATTTTTTTAATTGGAAATCCGAAAAGTTATATCTATGTGTTTTTCTCTCTACATATTTACACATGGAAAATATAGAAATACTTTTAAAAAAGGACATTATCAAGCATCAAATAAAGAATAAATCATTATATAAAGCGGTAAATTGAATATAATCATTAAAAATCACGAGTATAAATAATAATAGACAGTTAAACACTAAACATTAGATAATCCGGTTCACACTTATAATGCATGAGATCATTTAATATTATTGTGGATTTAAATTGTACAGTTCAGATCTTAACTCAAAATTTGAGTTAACGCAGACGCAGAGGATAGAAATTCTCGTTGGACACCGATGCTTCTTCCCCTGGACCTTTTCAGATTTTTGTTGCAAATGGAGATAACCATATCTTATTTCTTTTCTCTTCTCTATTTCCCTTTTCTAACCAGAAATTAAAAAGGTAGATTGATGTGACTCCAATCCAATGATTTAATTTAAGGCCCAATTGGTCCAGCTGCTACTTTTTTCTTGTTTAAGCTACCGAGATTTTTATTAATACCCTAAAAAAAATATATATATTAAAAATGCTCTAACCGCCCGTTCACTGGACGGTTTACTTGCTCTACCCAGCCGCCCAGTGGTTGGGCGGTCCGCACGAAAACTTTTTTTTTTTTTCAAGCCGCTGGTTCCCTTCGCCCCCCCTCTAACCCTACCCGCCCCCCCTGATCTCCTCCTACCCGACCCGAGCAGCCCCCCAGCGCCCCCCCCGACCACCCCCGCCCACCCCCGCCCACCCTACCCCCGGCCTCCCCTTCCCACCTCTACCCGTTCTCTCCTCCTCTCTACCCGGCCGCCCCTCCCCTCCCCCACCCCGCCACCACCCCCTCCACCCTACCCGAACCAGCCCCCCCCCACCGGCCACCCTCTCTCCCTCTCTCGGCCACCCCCTCTCTCTCTCTCGGCCAACTTTCTCTCGATCGGATTTTTTCTGGTACGTTTACGTAAATTATTAATTTATTTTTTGTAGAATTAAGAGGATTTAGTTTGGAAATTGAATTGTCGTGTGCGGGTTGTTGATTTTCCCGACGCGATTAAGTTGATAAAAATTAGAGTTTAGGGTTTAGTTTGGAAATTGAATTGGCGTGTACGGGTTGTTGATTTTCCCGACGCGAGTAAGTTGATAGAAATTAGAGTTTAGGGTTTAGTTTGGAAATTGAATTGCCGTGTGCGGGTTGTTGATTTTCCCGACGCGAGTAAGTTGATAAAAATTAGAGTTTAGGGTTCATTTTGGAAATTGAATTGCCGTGTGCGGGTTGTTGATTTTCCCGACGCGAGTAAGTTGATAAAAATTAGGGTTTAGGGTTTTATTTTAGAAATAAAATTATTTAATTGCGGCATAATTTAGAGGGTCTAGTTTATAAATTAAAATACGGTTTTATTTAGGGTTTAGGGTTTAATTTGTGAAATTTAAGTTATTTGAAAATTGTGCACTTCAGATACTATGGAGAGGGGCGGTAGTTCGTCCAGCACAGAGGCTCCCAATGCATCCGGTGCAGAGGCTCTCGGTGTAGACCACGCTACACACGCAGCTGATACATTCAGCCCTCTTCTGTGGATTCCACACGTTCAGCACAGGGTCGCGGTCGCATCTATTGAGGTACGTTGGTTTTTAAGCAATTTAATCCAAATTACAGATTTTTAATATGGCATATAGTAAGTCGCTTAGACTGAAATCATTATTAAATACAGGGCGAGACGATGTTGACCGTGAGACATCGCACCTCCGGGATACCGTACGTCGGTCATCCTCTGATGGAGCAGTGCATTATGCATCTCGGATTGTATCAGCTCGCTACCATGCCTCAGGGTCAGATCGACCAGGCTCTGATGAGCGGGCTCGCGGAGAGATGGCGACCGGAGACTCATTCGTTCCACCTACCCTTTGGGGAGATGACCGTGACCCTAGCAGATGTGAGCGCTCTATGGGGTCTACGGATCGACGGGGAGCCTATCAGCGGTGTCTCCGACAGTCCACTTCACGTGGGGATGATACGGCAGCTTCTGGGGGTAGAGGATCCAAAGATGCTGCAAAAGAAGAAGAAGAGGAAGGATGATGAGGAGTTCCGGTATTCGGGGTACTGCATTAGCCTAGCGTCGCTCCGTGATCACTTTTTTCTGCATCGGATCACAGCCGAGACCACTGATCTGGAGGCCGTCATGAGGTAATAATTGAGAATCTTGAAATTAAAATATGTTACGAACTCAACAGTGAAAATTATTAAATTTATCTTTACTATTTTATATTTTTTAGGTATGTGAGGGCCTTTGTGCTGGATCTATGTGGCAGCGTCATGTTCGTGGACTCCAGCGGTGACGCGGTTCCGATTATGTTCCTCTCTCTGTTGACAGAAATTGAGAAGCCACCGAACTGGAACTGGGGCGGAGCTGTGATCGCCCACTTATACCGGAGCCTGTGCCATGCTTGCTTGGTAAGTTTTCACAAATATTTCGGAATTTAAATTACAATAATTAGGGTTCAATAATCACCAACATATTCACCTCATGTCCAAAATATAGGTGAAGAACAAGCAGATCCACGGACCGCTTCTTCTACTCCAGCAATGGTCGTGGTCTCATTTGCCGGTATGTCGGCCAGTTCGTCCGTCTCTTGTCCCATACTTGAGGAGACAGGATGCCGAGAGGTGTCCCGCGTACGGTGCCATATGGGGCGATTGCCACACGTACGAGAACACGGGCAGGGGGAGAACTGTGGGGATTTCATATGTCCGGAGTCAGCTCCAGATGCTTCACGAGAGTATGGTCGACTGGTTCCCCTACCGGGAGTTCTACGAAAGGAACGCATTCTGTCGACTGACATTGGAGCAGAGGCATCTCTGGTTTTATCGAGGGACGTGTGTATGTTACTGGATTGTTGAGTACACGTGGCTAGATTGCGTGACCCGACAGTTTGGTCTGGACGCATTTGTACCGCAGTTCTCAGACATTGGAGAGGCTGAGACCACCCAGCTGCACAAGCAAGTTAAAATTACTTAATTGCTATCTTACCGTTACTTGTTCAGTTCTGCACGTGATTAACATTCTTTTTTAATTTAAATGTACTGCAGGACTAAACACAATAAGCCCAACGTCGACTGGAGAGTGCGCCACGCAGATCATTACCTCCGAGCACAGTCTCCACATTTTCACTTGTGGCAGCCTCTCACGGCCGATGATGTCACACTGGGCGCAGGGCCTGGAGGATTGAGGTACTTAGTCTGGTACCAGAGGTGGGGCATGCCCTCGGTATCACTCACAGGGCATTGGGGTGAGACCCTTTGGCGGAGGCTTTCTCGTGCAGGGTCGAGAGGTTTTGTGTCTTTCGAACCGATCCAGGCTTGCCAGGTAATTACTTACGAAACTGACATATTTAAAACATTAAATGTTTATTTATTTTTTCATAAAATAATTCAAAAAACACTTTGTGCAGATTCTTACCGGTATCAGAGGAGTGGCACACAGCTTGGTGTGCATGGCAAAGGAAGGTTGGCGAGCTGTGGGATGTAGAGGACTCCGGCTTTGACGGCCGCCTCATTGGCATGTTGCATGACAGTGGGGAGAACATAAACTGGCGAGAGATAGCGCCCACACCATTAGATCCGGATCAGCCCAGAGTCGCTATCTACGGTGATGAGATGCCGCCACCTCCTCCAGGTAATTTGATTTTGTTGTACACAGTCATTTCTCGTTAAAAAAACTATTCTCATTAATTTGTCTTCAATTATGCAGTGGATGAATCAGGTTGGGGCTTCCACGAATGGGTGTTGAATAATAATGCGTGGAGCGCTTACTACAATGAATATGGAGTTCCGGTGCAGGTTGGACAGGTAGCAAAAATTTATTATTTATTCAACTTACTACTTATTTGTATGTAGCAAAACTAACATTTTTTCCATTAAGGGTGGAGCTCCCCCACGACATTCCACTCCGGAGTTCACTATGGCTGACCTTACCGGAGATTATGCCGGGGATGAGAGACGGAGCCTCCACATACCACGATATCCGGAGGCCAGACAACACGATGACGAGGCCAGTGGGAGTGGAGCACAGCATGCAGATGCATATGCATCTGCTATATTTGGCACACCGCCTCCTCCGCCTATGTATCCATCGACCTGGGAGCCATGGGAGGTGCCTACTATGCCGCCCATCCCCCCACTGGTGGAGGATCCATGGGCCGAGGCGGATACAGCCGCACAGGAGGAGGAGGTTCACGTCATCCACGTCGTAGGTTGGATTTCTCTGGTCGTCGCCCTCGCCCTCGCCGTTAGGTTTTTTTATATTTTGTAGTTTGATAGGTTTCTACTATTGTGTATTCGATCTGGACTGTTTTGCATGAGTTGTGGACATTTATTTTACGTAGTTTGGATTTTTTTTTTGTGGACTTACGATTTAGATTACATATTTTTCACTGTTTACCACGTTAGCCAAATCGACAATCAGTACAACAGCCGTATAACCGCATCAAAACTCAACTCACTTTTATTGAAAATTACAATAAAAAAAAAATTAAGCACTTTCCTTCATTTTTATATAAAATCTACAATAAAAAAATATATATCAATATATATTTCCTTACAATAATATATATCATAGTAAACCAAAATATATCTTAAACAATATATACATCTTAAAAAAATATATACCAATATGTATTTCCTTATAAATATATATATCTTAAAAAATAAAAATATATCTTAACAATATATACATTTACTTATAAATATATATATCTTAAAAAAGAAAAATATATCTTAACAATATATACATCTTAAAAATATATATACATCAATATACATTTCCTTATAAAAATATATACCTTAACAAATAACAATAAATCTTAAAAATATATAAAATCTGAAAAAAAAAAAAAAAAAAAACACTGAACCGCCCCACCTCTGGGCGGTTGTCTGGAGGAAGTGGACCGCCCAGAAATAGGGCGGTTTTCTAGCACCAGTGGACCGCCCCATTATGGGGCGGTTAGGGCATTTTTTAAAAAAATTTCAAACTGAGGACATTTTTAATATATATATATTTTTTTAGGGTATTAATAAAAATCTCGGTTTAAGCTACAAATTAACCCACCCATACTAGCAACTATTAATTTATTTGTGTAACCTGTTCTATGTTTGTTGTACATTTTTTTGGGATCTATATATTTCATGTTTCGTTTTAGATAACATGCATGTCACTGAACGAGCAGAGGTGGAGGTATTATCAATTAGTAGTCATATTTAGAATAAAACTATTATTTTTTAATTTATAGCGATAATTTAGCTATCCCAATTAAGTTTTAGAACGATGTCACATACATCGGGCTCACCAATTTTTAAATCAGACAGTTTTAGACATCAAGTTTCACCTTTTTTGGATTTTTAACTGCAGATTTCTTTTCCTTAATTTTTACTCTCTGAGATATTACCAATTAAGAGTATAAGATCTCTGGGTCTTCATTTTAATATCCAAAATTCTAATTGTTGATCATACATGTGTAATAATTTCTTATGTTATTTTTAAAATTTGAACCATGTATTTCAAAATTATGATATACATTAGTTGTACAAAGATCCGTATGGAATACCCTATGATTTATGAACGTTATCTTTATTTGCTAAATTTCATATAGTAACTATAATTCTAAAGTACTTGCTACGAAAAAAAAAAGATTGTTAAAATGACATGCATGTTATCTAAAACGAGAGAAAAAGAGAGAATTTCTTCTCACATAATTTAAGGCTTTTACTTTTGTGCGTCAATCAATTTACTTGTGGCAGAGAATATATGCCACTACATATGACTCACAAAGAAACAAGTGCAATGGCCAAGTTCATGAAATGCCCAACATATTTAAAACCATAAAAAAAAAAAACAAAGTAGCATCTATACTTTCTTATTTATCTATCTATCTATCTATTTATTTATATTTATCAGCTATGCATTTTTATCTAATGCCACATGATATTAGCCATGTTGGCCATTTTATTGGAAACCACCAATTTTCTAATAAAATAAAACATGATTGGTTTGGTCGTACTTCTGCAAAACAACTAATTAAGATTGACGTTTGAATATTCTATATTTAAAGTTTAATTGTCATTATGAAGTGAAAGTAATTAATTCTTTTTTATGTTATGATTGGCAATGGTCTATAAAAATATGAACATTGTTATTCAAAGGTAATAAAAATGCCTATTCATTGTTATTTGATTTTTACTCCAAAAAAATTATTCCATATTTTTATTCTTTGGCTGAAATTCTGCTGCTATTTAATATATATATGTTTGTGCTACATCATCAAACAACTTTGGCGAACTACGAAAATTTAGATAGGATCGAGATGGGTTTAAAATTTAAAATGCATAATGTATGATGACAGGTGCTTGAATTCAAGTCTCCACAATGACATACTAAAATTTTAACCACTAGACTAGCACACATGTGATAAGAGGAAGATTAAAATATATAAAAACTTTAAAAAATAATAAAATTTCAATATACATGATTAAAAAGTTTGAAATCATGAGTGAGCGCCGCTTGAGCGATACATAAATAGATCCTCTCCTATCAACCTTAAAATTGAGCTAGCTTTTTAGTATTTCTAATTTAAAGTAATTTTTTATTATTACTTGAAAAGATGTAATAATCCTACCCTACTTCTAAAAATTGAGAATTTCTTGAAATTCAAAATGTTATTCCCTTTTATCATAACATATGTGCACTAGTTCTAAAAGATGCTTTTGGCAATTGGAAAAGATGCCATAAAGTCTTGTATTTCTCAGAAATTCAAACTTAACAATAGCCAGTTAACTCTTTATTATTAGTTCGACCCTACCAAATTCAAAGTATATTCTTTCTTTGATTGAAAGTGTGCTTCCCATTAAAGGGAAAATAAAGAGGGAAGCGTTGCTTTTGGATTTCATAGTACGTACGTACAAAGGTTTCCTTCTAACTGCATGGGAAATATATGTTGCAAATTTGCAATATGGATTAATTAACTGCATCGACCGGGCATGAAAAGAAGTATATATTCTTTAGAAAACAAGTTTTAATTTGAAATAGAAAAAAGTAAAATAGAGAGGAAAATTTGCAATAGACTCCTTATTTTTGTAACTAATAATTAAGTCTTTCTCTATTTCAACATAATAGATTAAAGTGTTTTATGGAGAGCTAGAGTTGGAATATTAATTAATTTATTCTCTAGAAATATATGGTGGCAGGAAGTACGTAGTGAATATTAATAGACATGTCGAATCGTGTTGTGCTGGCACGTCTAATAGGATGCCATGTTGAAAATTATTAGAATCGAGTACGGCATGTCAAGGATGTGCCTAATATCCAAACACAACATGTGAATCGACACAACGCATGCATGAACACGACAAGGTATAATATGTTATATGTGCACCTTTTGTTATCATGTTGTGACGTGCTGATTTCCATACGTACTGTATGATGTTTTGTTTATTCACTAGTTAAAAGAGCAGATACTACAATTTGATCTATGTTACCGTTACCGGACATAGAAAGAGTTAATTAAAGTAGAAAAGCTCACTATATAATTCCCAGAAATTCCAACCAAACCAAACCCATTCTTTGAGAATATTAATTGTAAAGGCTTTTTTTGTAATAACTATAGTCTGTCAGGGTCCTAATGCGTACTTTCATTTACTAGTTTTTCTAAAACCAACTCTCTCTTTTATTGTATCTGAAAAGATCGTGTAGATCTTGCACGCGTTGATTGGCGCCTAAAAAATTTTAGAAGATCTTTCGTTTCTCTATGTTGGATTGAGGTGAAATGTATAATTAATGTTTGTGATGGTAAAGAGATTTTCTAATTAATGGTGCACTACATGCATTATATCATTTCTTTCTTTTATATATGAAGACTGTACTGTAGTTTGAATGGCTGAACTCAAACTGAACTGGTTCGAATTGAAACCCAATTTATTAATTAATGATCATCTCTTTGGTTAACTCAGTAGCATCGGCAGGTACAGTAATAATTAATAAATGTTCTGGTGGTGTTACTTGAAATTTATTTACAAACAAATTAAGGTTAAGGAGTAAGGACCCACATCAACATGGAACATGGCCACATGGGTACAGAAAAGAAAAGCACGTTATCCAATCAAAAGAAAATTTTATCTTAAGTGGTGTCATTATCATATGCCATATATTATTTATATATAATTTCACCTTTGTGCAGTACAACAATGTCATGTCTGTGCTACTTTGTACTGCTGCACCTGTTTCAAGCCGCAACAATACAAGATTCTTCAAGTTAGATGTTGTTTTTTGCACATTACTGGAGGTACGTATGTCATTTGAACGACAACAAATTTCAAATGAAGGTGACAAGTACCTAACTGCATTTAGAAAGGCATCGATCTTATCTCTCTTAATTGTTATCTTCATGGAGTGATTGGAGTCTACAAATGCTGCTAACTATTTTATGTTCTTCAGGTAAGAATAAATAAATATATATATTCTTTGATTATATCATTTTGAATAAAAGAATTCTCCCCCAAATATATGGGATTCTGTTAAATTTCTCTACTCAGTAAATTGTACAATAAAAATTAGTATCAGAACTTCAAATGTTGATTCAAAATTTTAAACCGTAATTGACATTTTGTTTTCATTTAAACCTAAAAATACCTCATAGAACAGAGGCATCAGCATCGTGAAGAACATTGGCGGGTGCGTCAATTTTTCAAGCTTGCACTCCATGTTTTTCCTCATAATCCAATGAAATAAAAACAAAGTAAATTTCTACAAAAAATTTCATGTTTATATCATGTTATACAACTTAGAATGCCCACGTCGGACACGAAATATCGATCCATAGCACAGAGCGACCTGTGCTACAAGCTACACGGTATCCTTGCTTGATCTAGTTCTTGCATTGTGATATTATCGTTTAGACTTTTGTTTTGTTGGTAAAAAAAACTAAAGAACGCAAAACAATATATTACCTCTTTGGCAAAAAAAAGAAGAGGTAATCTACGTGGCGGATTCTGAAGAACAAATATAATTTACAAGAAATAACAGAATGTCTCTCGTGGACATTATTATTAAAAATATTACTCTGAACGTTTTGATGCTGTCTCTATTTCATCTTAAGTGGAAAAGGAAATAAGAAATTCTTTTCACAATGGCGAAAGAGTATTTATCAAGCCACAGAGCTTCAAATTGTATTCTTTTTTAGATTCATAGGCCTAACAACGGCACATACGAGTTATCAAAACCTAACATTTTATATATTGGGCCTTAATTTCAATGGACTTCATGCTGCGGAGCTCTAATTCGTTTGGGAATTATTTTTCTTACCAAGACTAAATTTAATGGACTACTAAATCAGCCCAAAATAATTTGTACTCTAACTTTCTAATTTTTTTGCTTTGTAAAACATATCCAAAATAATATTTAGTACTCCCTCATTAAGAGAACAGAAATGAAAAATTCTCTTCCACAGCTCCACATAAATGCCCGGCCACGAAAAAAAAATAGCCAATCTATAATTTGTCATTTTTCTTTCCTTTTTCGTAATGGAGTCAATTATTTGTCTCAATAGAGTCAGTAGGAATTGGGAGGATAGTCCGATAGTTATCAGATCAAATCCGACATTTTTAAAAATATCCAAAGTTAATTCCAAAGTTAATTACAGATTAATAAAAATGCCCAGACCCATCAACTTTTATTAAAAATGTCCAAACCGGCCATTTAATGGCCGGTCTCCTGAATTTTTTTTTTTCTACTTTAGACCTTATAAATATCCATTTTTCTCTCTCCCCCTCACAATTCCCTTCATACACGAGAGAATTTTACTAGTAAATTTTTTTTAATTTTTTTAATTTTTTTAATTATTGTTTTATTTTTTATTATTCAGTAACTGTGTAAATTAGTAATCTGACAATTCTTTATCATTTTCAAAATGTAGTTTGATTACAATGCTATTGATTTCAGTACACTGTGGTGGTAAGGTTCTTAGTAATGCAAACGGTGCTTATTACAGCAAAGAACCAATTGCTTCATTTATGATTTCCGATGATATATCTCTTTTGGACTTGAAAGCCATGATTTACACATGCACCGGTTTTAACCCAGAAAGGTACAACCTAGAATTGGGGACCCGAGTTTACAATGGAAACACCGGGAAATATGCACTTGCGAAAATGGCAGATGAAAATACCTGGAGAGGGTTATGTGGCCATTTTAAGGCCAATGGAGATTTTGTAATAGATATCTATGTCAGAAGAGTTCCGATAGAGGCAGGGGTTGGAAGTTTTAGCCAATACTCAGTTGCAATGGAAACTCCCGTCGTTCCTCCAACACAACGAGCACCATATACTGACCCAGAAACCTACTATCCACCTGCCCCCCAATCACGACCTCAACCAATACTCCAAATTCCATCCCCACCTAGACCCGTGCATGAGACGCCTTTACCATTCCCGTGACTAGAACCTTACCCGTTCACAGGACCAGTATACGATGAAGTTGGGTTGGATTTTGAAAATATTAATGATATTCCAGGTGAACGTCTGCAAAGTGGGGATGAATATGATGGAGATAACTGGGACTCTGATCACCTGGAGGGATGTGGTGGAGATGGTCCAGTTGAAACAGTAGATGGGCCCATTCGAAGTAGCTCTGCCTCAATGCCGCTTAGTGGGCGGAGTGATACGCATTCGTTTCCATGCTTCAATGATGTATCTGAGTTTAGAGAAACAGATATTGGTTACTATGGGCAACGGATTGAGTACACAAGTAAGCTGGCCGCAAACCAATTTTTTAGAAGCAAAGATGAATTAATTAAGAAGATTAGAGAGCATCATGTTCATAAGAATCAGGAGATTAGAATGAATAAAAGTGACAGGGACCGGATTTGTGTGGTGTACAAGGACCAGCGTTGTGGTTACGAACTTAGGGAAAAACCATCGGGATATGGAGATGCGTGGGTTATAACGAAGCAAGACAAGCCTCACACATGCAGAACTGAGTATACAAGGACCGACGTTGTGGTTACGAACTTACGGTATGACCACTATCCGATCCGTATCCGACCGTTTACACCCCTAGTCTTAGGTAGTGACCGCCTAGTAGTTTATATAAAAAAAAGAATCTTAAAGTTTTGATTCAGATAAGACAAATCGAATTTAATCCGATACCCACTCACCCGAATCTGTAAGATTAGTAAAAAATGTTTGGCATTTGCTTCGGTGGACATAAGGACCTATTTGTAAAATGAACATATTTTCATTTTCAAAGTTCATTTTTAACAGTTGATCTGACCGTTCAACATTATCTCCATATTAAAATGTACTTGGAGGTCAAATTTTACATTTTTTTTGAATTTTTTTACTATTTATTAAGATGGTTACAAAATCGCTGTTTTTCAATGGTCTGAAAACAACGATTTTGTAACTATCTTAATAAATAGTGAAAAAATTCAAAAAAAATGTAAAATTTGACCTCCAAGTACATTTTAATATAGAGATAATGTTGAACGGTCGGATCGACTGTTTGAATTTTGAAAATAAAAATATATTCATTTTACAAATAGATCCTTATGTCCACCGAAGCATCCTCAAAATGTTTTGTAATGTCTTATCGTAAAAGGTAACAAAAAGTAAAAGATTTATAAACAGTAAGTCCAGCCCTAAAGGAAAGCATCTATAGTTACCATCTTGTCGTATCTAGATGTGATACAGTGACCAATAGAAACTACACTAGTAATGCTTGAAAGCTGGAAACAAAGCTATTTAGGTTATGGTTGGATGACATAATAACAGAGATTATTATAAAATAAGAGCTGTTCGGAATAACAATGAATATTTAAATAATATTTTTACTATTTAGATTTCTTGTAAATATTGAAATAGCTACTATTCGGAAGTATAAAGAGAGAAATTTTTTTCTTTTTTTGAATTTCCGCCAACACAGTTCCGAAATGACAAATTTGATACCGCTTCTGCTATCTCCACGTCATGACAATTCGTTTAAAATCCCACTTGACTATCTTTCCTCTTATAATTAGCACTTTGTTAACACTATTTTTTATTAGTTACAGCTATTTACTATTCCACATATACAATCTAAACAACATTTTTACTAATCCGAATAGCATTATTTTCACATTAATCTGAAAATCACTATTTTTTCTCTATTCTCATTTACTATTTTCAAATTTTACTATTCTAGCTCTCATCCAAACGTATCCTTGTGAAATTAAAAAAATAGACTCTTCTCCACTATTACCATGACTCGAGGCATGACCGCATAGATAAAATGATACAGATTAAATCTATTAGTTTTATTTTAAAATTTCAGTTTACTATTGTTTTGAAAATAAAAATATAATAAAGACATAAAAAATAGAAATATTTGAATCCTATTTGAAAACAAATTATCCAATATCATTAATCAAACAATTGGGACGCTGATTCTACCCATGCTTCTTTTTACATTAAAGAATCTCACGAGGGGTTCTTATTCTAGTCAAATAATTAGCCGCGTTATTTCACTGGAAACGTGGGGTTTCCTCTCAAATGGAGATGATTAATATTGCCATATTAACGGTCTTCTTTTGTAATGGCCGACCATAATCATCTGCCTTCCTATTGTCAGCAAAATAAAACAGAGACGACCAGTAACGAATTACAATTACAATTACACGTGTTGTTGACCAGTTTTGTTCCGAGCCAAAAATCTCATCTCCTGTCCCCGTCTCAACTCTCAATTAATGGGTCCGGATCTTCAAAATTTGAGTTTGATCCGCACAAATCAATTCTGTACCTCACGGAGTCCTTTTAAATATTTATACATATTTTGATTGAACGGTCCGGATTCAAATTCAAACTTTTGAGTTACTTCTAATAATCCAAATTCTCAATTATACCAGTGTGTGAATTTTTTATTTTTCCTAGTTATAAAATAATTATTGGAAAAGAGGTTGATTGTTTTAACTTTTAAAATAAACGTAATAAGTTCCAAATTAAAGTGTCGGTGTTCCCATTTTACCCCACTGCACAGAAGACTACACCAATATTCGTTCTTAGAGGGGCTATCGAACCAAAGTTTCAATCCTTTTTACGAGTATCAAAATTTAATTAATTTATGGTTCGGTAGTCGGTACACCTCATTTGTTTATTTTTACATTTAATATATATAAATAAATCAAATCATATGAAAATAATTACTTTTCATTTTTATAATCACAAATCATAATAACTACTACAAAAATATTAAATCTATACAAACAAATATTTTAAAAAATATATTCAAAATAATATGAAATACACCTTATAAAGAAAAGAAAAAAGAAAAAAGGACGAACAGAACCGTAAATTCGGTCCTCCCCAGATTGTACTGAATCTATGGTTCGGTCCCCTCTTTTTTTTTCTGTGATTTCCTCTGCGGAGCAGAGTGGGATGGGAGGGGGAACCGAACCATATATTCGGCACTCATTATTTATTTAACAATAAACTTTTCAGTTTTTTTCTTTTGAAAAAATTATTTTCTTTTTACCAAAAATAATATTTGTTCCCGTGGGTAGCTTTCTCCAACAATATATTTACTAAAACTCCCTAATTCAAACTGAAATTATTTTTAAATTGTCAAAATATTTATTTTGTATTATAAATACTCTAAAAATAGGAGTCATTTGACAATGGTTATTTTAATATGACTGTCAAAATAAAAAATTATCAAATGATTCCCTTTCTACTTAATTTAGTAATAACAAAAAGTGCCAATTGAATCTAATAACAGTAAGAGAAAAGTGATGCCTTGCCCCCCCCAAAAAAAAATGTTCATCCGTCGTGTGACTCTCTTTGTAGACATTTTGAATTAAATTATTTGAATAGTCAAGTTGTCAATTTAATATAAATACAAGTCGAAACTTACATATATTACATATATTTAAATTATCTCTTTATTAAATATTTGAAAATTTCCTCATTGAAACATTGATGCCGGATATACCTAAAATGCTTTTGTTGTATGCCCACAGATTAATTGTTTAATTTAGATAATAAAAATTCATTAAAATGTCTTTCTTATACCACTACATTTTTAATGACTTATAATGCTGATTTAATTGAAATTGAATTATGTATGGGATATATCAAAGGTATTAATTAATATTTTATTTTAAAAATTAAAATAGTGAAAATTTTGCAATAGAAAGTTTTAACAGGCCGGGATGAATCCAGTTGGATTCAAAATTTGAGATTGACAGTTTAATCTTTAATTTAAGGATTTGCATTTGAGCTAAAGTAGAGAGTGAAAACTTTCTTTTGAGATTAAAATAGAATCAAGCTTTCCAACTTACCCGCATCCTCTAATTAGTAAAACTTGAAAAAATTCATAAAATGATCCACTTCCTATTAACCTGTATTCACTTTTAATAAATTTAACCCAAAATAAGAGTAATAAATATAGCTCCTCTCACCTGTCCTCCTCTTCTTTTGTCCCATTTTGAAGAGTCCGAATCTGCTGCGATCCTAGGAGGGATCGCATGCGCAGGATTCTAAAATTTCAAATCAATGGTTTAAATTTTTTCATGCACGGATCTCAAAAATCTTTTGAAAAAGTAAATTTTCATGCACGCATCTCGAAAAAAACTCACAGCAGATTTATTTTCCATTTTGAAGCCCCAACAAAAATAGATAACAAGTTCATATTGTAATTAATTGGCGCCATTGTTGATATGCATGAAATGCTAATTACCTTTGAAAGCTTAGCCATCACACAAAACTTTTGAACCTTAAAAAAATTGATGTGGCTTCTTTCATGTTCTTCTTTAATACACGCCTCTGAAAGATACAAAAGAGAGAAATAATACAATGTGTTACGGAAGTCATACGGATGGAGGATAATTAATTCACTCTTTTGACATTTATATTCTCCACTTATATAGTCGCATAATCACTTTTTTATAATTCTGTTCAAAACGATTAGCTAAGCGATTACATGTATAACAAATGGGTTAAAAATATATATATATATATATATGAGTCTGACTTAGCTACTCCATGGAGTAAAACGACTTTGTACTCCACGCCATATCTTCATTTTTAAAGTTCAAATAGTCGATTCGAACCTTCCAATATGTTCTTCATATTGAAATGTACTTGGAGACCAAATTTTACATTTTTTGGAATTTTTTTACTATTTATTAAGCCACTTTGAAAATCTGAAAATCCGGGTGAACAGTAAAAATTTCTGGACCGCTGGATCAGTGATTTTCAAAGTGGCTTAATAAATAGTAAAAAAATTCCAAAAAATGTAAAATTTGGTCTCCAAGCACATATCAATATGGAGAACAACTTGAGCGGTTCGGATCGGTCGTTTGGATTTTCAAAATGGAAATAATGAGGCGTGGAGCACCAAGTTGTTTTACTCCATGGAGTAGCTAAGCCCAGCACTATATATATATATATATATATATATATATATATAAAGTGGACTTATTTAGGGAGTGGACGACCGAGATTTTTATTAATATCCAAAGTTAATTACAAATTAATAAATATACTCACTAACATTGGAAATTTATAAAAATATCCATACCGGCCAGAAAATAGCCGGTTTTAATTTTTTCGGTACCGGCCAATTTCTGACCGATACTAAATGTTTTTTTAGAGACACTATGAATAGCAAGATGCTAAATCTAATACTAAAATTCAAATTTTTTTTAATATTTGTTAGATTACTTTTTTTGATATATAATTAGTATATTTATACTAAAATACGCTAAATTACTTAAAATTATATTAAATTACGCTGAATTATGCAAAATTATGTTAAATTACACTAAATTTCGCTAAATTACACTAAATTACACTAAATGACGTTATTTTGGATAAAAACAGTTAATAGAGTGAATAAATTTGGATAAAATTTAAAAGTCAGTGAGTAAAAACAAAAAAAACAGTGTCAACACAACAAATTATAAATCAAATTTAGTAATCTCCCTTTAAACTAACGTTACAGTGATTAACTGTTAAAAAGGAACACAAGGAATTCTTATAAAAAAAAAAAAAAGGAACACAAGGAATAAACATCTCCGGATAAAGTCACTTATAAAATAGAATTTGCACGAATATTAAAGAGATTCTGTAAATATTATAATTTGAGTCAAATTGGTTTCGATTCTGATCCAACGGCCCGGATCCAAACTCCAAAATTTTGTGTTACTTGATAGTATCCGGACCCAATAAAAAATTTGGTTGCTGAATAAATTGAATTTTGACACAAATATCATTACTAAATTATTTTGAAGGAACCAACGATAAGGTGCAATCTTTGTCATTTGGGTTGTTGCATAGACACTTCCCATGATAGCAACAGCGGAATTATGTAAGAACTGAAAATGACCGCAACACGTGGGCCTAAATGTGGAAGGTGCACACGTGTGCTGTCACAATGGACACTCAATTTCGTGTGCACTGGAGAGGATTAGTTCATTAAGGAACAAGGAGGAAAGGAATAAACTCACTCCAGGTCCAGGTAGAAAGAAGCAACTAATTAACTAAAGTAATTGTCTCAAAACTTACATCACATATTTAATTTTAATTATGACCCATTCAAAGTTTCAGACCATGCCATTAATTGGCCAGGAGTGCCAACATGTCGCACTCTACATTCTAGAATATCTAGACTTTTATTCCCCACACGGTCTAACCTTTTCATCAATCTACAGTTCTACACTCCACCCCTTTAATTGTTTACACCATAAAATCTCTCGAGTCTTGAGTCTTGACAGATAAGAAGAACAAAAAGATAATTAAAGAGAAAAAAAAGGAGAAGAAAAAATATGAAGAAATCAGAATGGGAAGATAGGTGCAAGATCCATCCAGAGCACCGTTTATCAAAAGGTGTATGCCCTTTTTGTCTAAGAGAGAGATTAGCTCATCTCTCTGCTTCTTCTTCCACAACAAACACCACACATGCCTCATCTAGTTCTACAATCTCACCAAATTCTACCAATTCCAATCGTTCGCCTGGCCCTGGCCCTGGCGCCGCCGGAGCCGCATCATCATCGCCGCCGCCGCCTCCTGTTATCCCAACAAAGGATAGTAATAGTTCTGTGAAAAGTTCTGATATATTTCAGAAAAGCCGATCTCTTGCTTTGGATGTAGATAATGAGAAGGAGGCGACTGGTCAGAAGCACAAGGATAAAATTAAGAAGAAAAAGAAAAAAATCGAGAGGTTTTTCTCAAAAATTATTCATGGTCCGAGCAAGAAAGGCGAAGGTCACGATTTGCATCATTCGAGAACCATGAAGGAGAGTTCTGCTCCCAAGTGGGTACCCTTCTAATTATATATATATATATAATTCCAAGATTTCAATTCTTAATTGTTGGTGTATTTAATTTAATTAGAGTCGATCTGTTGCTTGATTATGTGCAAAATTAGCAGAAAGTAACGGTATATATATAGATGGTGACTCAAAAAGCACAAGAATTTTAATTTGTTGGTTTTGATGATTTCCTGACGATGTCGATTCGATTGAAAATTACAACATATATATATATGGAATTTGTGTACTGTGTGTTAAAGAACAAAAGTTAAAAAAGTTGCATGTTTTTAGATCATGTGCACTATGATGATAATCAAGATGAGAGAGAAATTAACTTCGTCTAGATATTTGCAATTTGAAATTATATTTGTTTCTTATTTAAGTTTCTGTGGTGGCGTGATCGTGATCTTCATTGACGCACGAACGATCAAGAAATTGAAAAAAAGTAATGGAAAGAATAAATTTCGTTCTGAGATCACACAGATTCTCAATTCTTTGATAAAAACTGATACATCACATCTAACTTCTGCCACAAGACACGAGTCTATTTTAAATACAAAAACCCTAGAACAGAAAAATGCTTAAAAGACCCTAAAATTGCTGAAATTATAAAAGAAAGGCTGAAATTATAAAGAAAGGCCCAAAAGTCCATGAAGGAAGGCTCGGATCGCGAATCTGAGCCCGAAAAATGAGCGAAACGGATCGTAGATGGCGTAGATGGTTTCGGATCCGACTTTGGGCTGTAGAGCTCCTGTCAAAATTTCAGCCCGATCCGACGGACGGATCAAAAGTTATGCCCCTTTTTGTGAAGCATGCGCAGATTGCATCATTCTCCCCTCCTAAGAAAAGATTCGTCCTCGAATCTGCCTGCCTGCCACTTCACCATCGACTCCCTCCACATCAGATGTATCATTATCACTGTCAGTAATGTATGGGGACAAATCGGCCACATTAAAGGTCCCCGAGACATTATATTCACCCGGCAAGTCTATCTTGTAAGCATTATCATTGATTCTTTCGAGCACTCGAAATGGTCCATCAGCTCGAGGTTGTAGCTTACCATATCTGCCAGTGGGAAAACGTGCCTTCCTCAGATGAATCCATACTAGATCTCCTTTTTTAAACACCACTTTCTTTCGGTGCCTGTCGACCCGTTCTTTGTACTTTTTGTTGGAATTCTCGATTTGAGTTCGAACTTGTGAGTGCACTTGCTTGATGTGTTCTGCATGTTCATCTGCATTGCCACTGAATTGTTTTTCAACAGGCAATGGTGTGAGTTCAATAGGAGTGATTGGATTGAATCCATACACAACCTCAAAGGGGCTTTTTCTTGTAGTTCGGCTTTGCGATCGGTTGTATGCAAATTCGGCTTGTGGTAAAGTGAGATCCCATTGGCGCGGACTGTCACCTACCAGGCTCCTCAATAGGTTTCCGAGACTTCGATTGACCACTTCCGTTTGCCCATCAGTTTGGGGGTGATGAGAAGAGCTAAATTGCAGTTGAGTGCCCAGCTTCCGCCAGAGAGTTCGCCAGAAATGACTTACAAACTTGACATCTCGATCCGAGGTGACGGTTTTGGGCACACCATGTAATCTGACAATTTCCTGCAAAAACAAACGTGCTACCTGCGAAGCATCACAAGTTTTGTTGCAAGCAATAAAATGCGCCATCTTTGAGAACCTATCCACCACCACCATAATAGAGTCTTTGTTTCTCTGAGTTCTAGGTAACCCGAGAACAAAGTCGAGACTGACATCTTCCCATGGAGCCACTGGCACGGGTAGAGGTTGATATAAGCCCGCATTGGTGCCCCGTGTTTTAGCCAATCGACATGTTCTGCACCTCCCCACGAATCGAGCCACATCTCGCTCCATCCTAGGCCAATAAAATTGGTCTTGCAACCACGCCAATGTTTTGTCAACCCCAAAATGTCCCGCAAGTCCTCCAGCATGTCCCTCTGTGATAATTGCTTCCCTCAGAGAACACTTAGGAATGCACAGCCGGTTACCTTTAAAAAGAAAGCCTTCTTGTCGGATAAACTGCTGAAAGGGATGTGATTCGCACCTCTGCCAGATATCTGCAAAATCAGGATCATCTCCGTACAACTCCTTGAATGCATCAAACCCGATCACTTGAACCCGCATGGTTGATATCAAAGAATACCTCCGACTCAGCGCATCTGCTACTGTGTTCAACACTCCAGCCTTGTGTCTAATGGAGAAACTGAACGCTTGTAAAAACTCAACCCATTTGGCATGCCTCGGTTTCAGCTTGTGTTGTCCGTTGATGTATTTCAATGCTTCATGATCAGAGTATAGAACGAACTCTTTAGAGATGAGGTAGTGACGCCAATACTCGAGGCTCCGTACTATGGCATAAAATTCTTTGTCATAAGTTGAGTATTTGAGTTTAACCTCATTTAATTTCTCGCTGAAAAATGCTACCGGCCTACCCTTCTGGCTCAAAACGCCTCCAATACCCACACCAGATGCGTCACAGTGAACCTCAAAAACTTCTTCGAAATCTGGTAAAACCAGAACAGGTGCTTCAGTTACTCTCTTCTTTAATAATTGAAACGCCTCCTCAGCCTCCTTGGACCAGGTGTACTTGCCTCCTTTTATACAATCGGTGATAGGAGCAATGACAGTGCTGAAATTACGGATAAACCTCCGGTAGAATGAGGCGAGACCGTGAAAACTCCGGATTTCATGGATGTTTGTCGGTGTTGGCCACCCTATGATTGCATCCACCTTGTTCGGATCCATCTGAATGCCTTCCTTAGACACTATATATCCGAGGAATGTCACCTCGCTAGTGAAAAAGTGGCACTTCTTGGTGTTGGTATACAACTGCTGCACTCGCAAGACCTCAAAGACTTGTCGCAGATGTCGCAAATGCTGGTCCTCAGAGGAACTGTACACCAAAATATCATCAAAATAAACAACCACAAATTGACCAATGAAGGTACGGAAAACCTGATTCATCAGGCGCATGAATGTGCTCGGCGCATTAGACAACCCGAACGGCATCACCTTCCACTCGTAGAGACCATCTCGAGTTTTGAATGCGGTCTTCCATTCATCTCCGGGTCGGATCCGGATCTGATGATATCCACTCCGCAAGTCAATCTTAGAAAAGACTGTTGCGCCATGCAATTGGTCAATCAGATCATCAAATCGAGGTATTGGAAAGCGGTACTTGATGGTAATTTTGTTAACGGCTCTACTGTCAATGCACATCCTCCATGTACCGTCTTTCTTTGGAACCAATAAAGCTGGCACCGCACACGGACTCATACTCTCCCGCACATAACCCTTTTCCAATAACTCGCGCACTTGCCTCTGTAACTCCTCGTGCTCTTTTGGACTCATGCGATAAGCGGCTTTATGAGGAATAGCAGCCCCTGGCACAAGGTCAATGCAATGTTGGATATCTCTCATAGGTGGCAGCCCGGATGGTAATTCTGTTGGTGCCACGTCAGCAAATTCTTCCACTAATGATACGACTTGTGGAGGTAGTTCTGGACCACCACCATTAGTCTCTGTTACCACCAATGCAAACACCTCAACCTTCTTTTCCACTTCCTTCTGGAATTCTGACCGAGATAGTAAATGATTTCTGGCCTCTTTTCGCAAATCTGAAGGACCGAGGGTAATGGATACACCATCTTTCTGAAAGGTGTAGGTGTTCTTGAACCCATCATGCTTTGTTCTTCTGTCAAATTGCCACGGCCTCCCTAATAAAATGTGACAAGCGTCCATAGGGACCACATCGCACCAGACCTCATCAGTATACCTCTTCCCTATTGAGAATTTCACAAGACACCGCTTTGACACTTTCACCTCACTGCCCTTCTTGAACCAAGACAGTTTGTAGGGTTGCGGATGATTTTCGGTGTTTAACCCCAACTTCTCCACCATAGTGTTGGACACTACATTTTCACAACTGCCTCCATCTATAATCACATTACAAACCTTACCTCCACTGGTACATTTAGTATGGAAGATATTATGCCTGAGCCATAACTCATCTTCATTGGCAGCAACACTCAATGCTCTTCTAACTACCAACAGTTCACCCGAATCAGCGTAGGTGATCTCCTCGTTTTCTGATGGAGGGTTTTCATCGCCATCCCCGTAATTATCATATACTGGGTCCACGTCTTCTTCAACTAGCGTGACAATTTGTCTGTTGGGACAGTCAGCAATGAGGTGTCCTAGACCCTGACACTTGAAACATCGCCTGTTCGTCATGGATCCCCCCTTACTAGATTGTCCTTTCTCTGGGTAAATTTTGGGATTTTGGGTCTGGGTTGTTTTAGATGTAGGGTTAGGGTTAGAAGGAGATGCTCTCCTATCGGTCTCAATCCCCGAAGAGCGATTCTGAAACCTGTAACTACTGACCCTTCTCTTTTGCTGTGATTCGACCTTTAAGGCAAGTTTACAGACATCATCATACGAGTAATACTGTTGCAGGTACACCACATCAGATAATTCTGGTTTCAACCCGGCTAGATACCGAGCGACAATCTGTTCATCCTCCTCAACCACATCACATCGCATCCGCAACATATCAAACTCATTAGTATAC
This sequence comes from Carex kokanica, assembly GCA_025461125.1. Taxonomy (NCBI): domain Eukaryota; kingdom Viridiplantae; phylum Streptophyta; class Magnoliopsida; order Poales; family Cyperaceae; genus Carex; species Carex kokanica. The sequence continues at coordinate 223,387 of JAJGRX010001000.1, read as the reverse complement.
TGCTCCACTGTAAGGGTTTTCTGCTTAAGATTGTGATATTCAATAAAAGCTTCCTGTTTATACTGGGCGGGTAGAAATTTAGCCATCAGTTTCTTTTTCATCTTATCCCAAGTTCGGATCTTTGGTTTTCCTTCTCTAACACGCTGGTTTCTCACATGTTCCCACCAGATTGAGGCATGTTTTCGCAACTTAATGGCTACTAACTTCACCTTTTGTTCGTCAGACAGATTCTTCACATCAAAAACCCGCTCAACGGTATGCAACCAATCGATAAACTCATCAGGATGAGATTTACCTTCGAACTCCGGAATGTCAATCTTCATCCCAAGGTTCTGAAAGGACGGATCAGGCCCTGGTCGAATCCTCTGGTTTCGTCCCTGATTTGGGTTCCCCCACGGGTTGAAACCCTCATCTTCATCGCCTGCTACAGAAGAGTCAATGGTATCTGACTCCCCTCCTTCTTCTCCGTTAGTAGAGCCCTCCCGTGCCTCTACGAGTTGGCGCTCTAACTCTCGAATTCTTCTTCCCATCGCTGCAATCTCTAGATCTCGCTGGTCTCGGTGGCGCGGTTCTTCTTCTCCCCGACCTCGGCCACGACCTCTACCACGACCACGATTCGCATCCGCCATCTGGGCTCTGATACCAACTGACGCACGAACGATCAAGAAATTGACAAGAAGTAATGGAAAGAATAAATTTCGTTCTGAGATCACACAGATTCTCAATTCTTTGATAAAAACTGATACTTCACATCTAACTTCTGCCACAAGACACGAGTCTATTTTAAATACAAAAACCCTAGAACAGAAAAATGCTTAAAAGACCCTAAAATTGCTGAAATTATAAAAGAAAGGCTGAAATTATAAAGAAAGGCCCAAAAGTCCATGAAGGAAGGCTCGGATCGCGAATCTGAGCCCGAAAAATGAGCGAAACAGATCGTAGATTGGTTTCGGATCCGACTTTGGGCTGTAGAGCTCCTGTCAAAATTTCAGCCCGATCCGACGGACGGATCAAAAGTTATGCCCCTTTTTGTGAAGCATGCGCAGATTGCATCATTCATCTTCTAAGAGATCATTATCTTTTCTAACTAATTAATTAATTAATTTCTCATTCAAATAATATCAACAAGCTAAGCAAATCATTATTAAAAAATAAAAATAAAAATAAAGAAAACGGAGTTGTGCACTGCAACCCTGTAAATTATTTACAAAGGGAGGGTCAAACTTGCAAAATAATTGGAGGTGGACATTAAATTATGTAAGTTCGAGGTCAAACTGGCAAATTAATAGATAGATATATATGTGTATTTGTTATTCTTGTTAGTGCTACCACTTAACTTAAGCAGCTGTTGACCACTTAACTTAATGGGTTGGGTTAGCTTTCGTGCCTAACTATTAATAATTAATACGTCAAAAGAGACAATTTGCCAATTTGGTTGGAACTGGTACAAAATTTCCAAAAAAACAGTACCATGAGAGACAAATAGATTACGACCCTGTACCAAATTCTGACAAGGAAATAACACCCATTTTTCCGTTTGTGGCATACTGGCATGTGGCATTTGCTTTCAGGTTTTCTAATATGAGTGTGTCTATATATATAGGTCAAGATGTTGTGGTCCTATTCCACAATTTAAACAGTAATACATACGAAATCCATTCTGACAATTTTGCTTTCAGGTTTTCTTAATTCTAGACTCTTCATTGGTAATTCTTAGAGAAAATTTACTAAAATTAATTAAGGACTATATAGTTCACTGATTATATATAACTCCGTGAAAATTATTTCATAGTTGGGTAATTAATTAATTAATTATTTTACTCCTGTAAAACTGACAAGTTGCAGAAAATATATATTGAGGCTGAGCACCTGCGACTGCGACTGCGAGGAATCTCATCATTTGTGTAATTGCGTTTATGAGTTGCATCCACCCACCTCATTTAGCTTTTACTATCTTTGTTTTTTAATTGGCACCGCGTTTGGTTGGAAATCTTGTGGAATATGTTCAGTGCTAGTGCTAGTAGTAGTGGAGAGAAAAAATTAAAGAAATTACTATCTCATCCAAGGCGTTTGTGTTCTTGATGTGACTGAAATAGAGAATTCATTTGAATCCTCGCAACTCCAAATTACCAGCACATATTTTAATTACATCATATTTCCTCGCATATCTTTATCTTCCTTCTCCAATAATTTTTTTTTTTTTGTTTTTTTGCTATTGTACGGTAGCGGTACTATTTTGTACTGTTATTTTATTTGCTTGAATACACTAACCAGAATAAGCAAGATGCTCGATCGATATGGGGCGATATGGGGGCGTTTAGATATTTTAGGTACATACTAAATTTCTTTTGTTTCTTGAATTTCAGGTACATACATATAAGATGTTGAGTGAAGTAGTAAATTATTGTTTTGTTATTTTAATTAAAGAATTATGGTACAGTCTAATATTAAAAATTGAATCAGCATCTCTCTGTGGAGGAGAGACGGATCTCACATTATTGTGCTAACTTCGCAGTTGTTCAAAGTAGTTTATTGTTAAAAAGATAAAAGTGTGAATAACATATAATGCAGCTTAGAGCAAACTGTAAAAATGAGGTTTAAACTGTAAAAATTTGCAAATTAAGAAAAATTAACGTGGCACCCCCGTGCGTGCAAGCACCGCACCCTTAATCGAGTGCGTATCCTCTGAGATATCTCAACTCTTGCGTGACCGATGTGTACGGTGCCTATTCGGGGCAGCGCAGGGGCTCACTATTATTTGTTCTTTGGGATTTGTGCAGAACGTATTTGAACGGTCAAGATTTTCCAAGAAGTCACTCAAAGTTTGAGATATCTCAGAGGATGCGAATTCCCCTTAATCCCCCCTCTCATTATCCAGCCGAAAATAAGAGAAAGATAAATTTAAAATTATATTTGATAAAGATTTGAACACCGATTCTATTTCGCGAGCGATTGATTATGCACAATCATTACGATCCCAGTTGAATTTTTGAACTACTACTAGCTATAACTCTAAAATCTAAATATTTTGTTTAATTTGATTTATTGATGAGTATTGACTTATAAATAGTATATTTAAAGGACTTTGGGTCTTTGTGATTCAGATTGTTTAATTAAAGAATTCAAATAGCTGACAGACAAAACAACGAATATCTTATGAAAAATCTAGTTTTCACTTGTTATCACCAATCAATAATATAAGTGTCTAATTAATAATATAATTTGACCAATCAACGAATATCCATAGTGAGCCACTACACTAGGTACACTTTGTTGCTAAAATACATAAAACTATTGATATAATATAAGTGTCTAATTAATAATATAATTAAAATAATATATAGGCGTATCGTATTCTAGATTTTTGAAAATTGTAATATCGCCGTATCTAATAAGATACGATACTTGTACCCGTATCCATGCAATATAGATAGCGTGTATTATTGCTTAAGAAAAACTATAACAATGGAAAATATCATTGTATGAATTTTTAGATTGCTCCATAATCCAAACTATTATGAAAGGCCCTTCCATCCGAATTCAGATCCTCTGTGTTACTCGAGAAAATAAAATGAGCTCTCAGCCGGTGGATTTAAATTTACACGAATCTCAAAGCACAAATAATACTGCCCCCTCCAATCACCCGAATATCCACCGGCTGAGAGCTCATTTTATTTTCTCGAGTAACACAGAGGATACTGGTTCCTTCCATCCTTTTGTATTTCAAATTTTACGTTTGATATATATATTTTTTTTTTGGGTAACCGGACACGCTTGACACGCAGCGTCCGATCCCAGTAACATTTTTGGAATCTTACTGAAAAAGAAAATATTTTGGAACCTATAACTGTGCCGTAGAAACAAAAGTTTCAGCACTTGGCCCTAAATCTATCCTATTATCCATGCGTACAACTCGGAAATGCCTGGTCCTGGATATGTTAGGTATCAGGTATGACATATATAGTTGGTAGTTGGTACCAGTACCTGATATTTGAAATGTAGGCCTGAAAGAAGTTGCCTGTATTTCACTCATTGGAATTTCGTTAAAGAGAAAAATAAATTTACGTTGGAGATGCGGGGTATCGATCCCCGTACCTCTCGCATGCTAAGCGAGCGCTCTACCATCTGAGCTACATCCCCGTTATTTATTATTTGGAAATATATAAATAATTTACCCAATTTCTTACCACTGCAGTAATGCGCTCCTTGTAAAATTCACAAGTGTAAACCAGCAATTCTGTAAAAATTGTGCATTTGGCGAACTATGTAGTTTGTAGATAATTTGACATCCATACTAATATATATGTTTTTTTTATAGTATACTAATATATATGTAATTAATCACAATTTAACATAAATAAATTGTGACCTACTTGAGAAATCAAGCCTATTAAGATAATCGAAAAACAATACAAAATCAATAAGATTGTATGTTGCACCAGTGGCGAAGTCAGGATTTTTGTTAGGAATATGCAAAAATATTTATAGTACAACTAAATAGGAGAACATATATGTTGCAAAAAAAAAAAAAAAATTAAACATAACAAAAATTACAATATCAATCAAAATAAATAAGAAGTCAAGATAATAGAAATGAATATAACAAATTTCAACTTAGTCAAAAATTTATAACAAATATTATTTTACAGAGATAAGCTATCATGCTTGGGGAAGTAAAGGGAGTGTTTTACTTCCCGCTCATATCTCCATTTTGAAAGTTCAAATAGTCGATCTGAACTTCTCAACATGATCTTCATATTGATATGTGCTTGGAGATCAAATTTTACATTTTCTGAAAAAAAAATTTACTATTTTTTAAATTTTTTTGAAAATCATAGGTTTTCATTAAATAAAAAAAAAATTCAGAAAACACTGATTTTCAAAAATTCTAAAAAAATAGTAAAAAATTTCCAAAAAATATAAAATTTGGTCTCCAAGCACATTACAATATGAAGATCATGTTGAGGAGTTCAGATCGACTGTTTGAACTTTGGAAATGGAGATATGAGCGGAAAGTAAAACACTCTCTTTACTTCCCAAAGCACCGTAGCATCACTCTATTTTACATATCACAAATCAGTGTCAAATTTAAATTAAAAAACAGAGCCACATAAGCATTGCAATAAATTGGAAGTTTTTTTAAATGGTTCTGTAATTTATAACTCATCTATAATTTAGACTAGATGAAAAAAAAAAGAACAATATCTATCATTCTTTTGTAAAATAGACATTTTTATCCACTGTAAACAACTAATTTGAAGTTAATTCATATCTAAGCTCCTTTCTCTATTTTTCTTCTCATCTATTTCTGTAATGTCCGGTAATTTAAATTATTTACATAATATTTATTTGTTGACTTAATTGTGAAATAATAAAACTTGAGAGTTAAATTGCAAATTGGAACTTTCTTTTTAAATGGGCTGGTGGGACCTATCTCTCCCATCCTCATCCCTTTGTGTCTTTCTCGAGAGACTTCTTGTCTCTTTTATTTTCTTCTCCTCTCTTCGCAAGACAACATGAGAATTTCTCTCCCTCTTGATTGGTTAACTTCTTGAGATTTAATTGCTATGTTGTGGTACTCTCCCTCGAAGAGCTATGCAGTTATTGGGCATAATTACGATGAAAGAGATTGATGAGATGAAATGCTCAAGAAGAACAGATTGTTAATGACCTCACTTGTGGCCCTACGATATCAGGTGCGGAGTTATTGGATTAGTCTGACATTCATGACTAGAAATTAAATCGTAACTCGTTATGTATTTTAAATATATGATTGACTCATTGATTAAACTGTTGCATCATATACATAACCCAATACAATTGAAACTGAATTACAGGTAAGTCTGTTGACTGTCATGTTAAAATTGTTAATCGATCGATTGATTATTATTGCAAATGATTGATTGAAACCACAGTGACTGAATTGATTGAATATTGAATACTGTAATCCTTGAACCTCCATATAGTGGAGAAAAATGATTAATATATCGTAAAGTCTAGCTAGCTACTAGACTTTACTCAAGGATCCTTATGCGCATATGGTGAATGGCCCCAACTGAACCCAGTACCGATTGGGTAGAGGATATTGAATAAATGTGAATTGTGACTGTAAGACTAATGAACTGTGGTAACTGTCTTATCAATGATTTTCTTTCCGATAATGACAGTATTGTGATATTGATTTCGTATTGTTTCTGTTAACCAATTGTCTTATCAATGATTTTCTTTCCGGTAATGATTGCATTGTGATATTGATTATGTATTGTTTTCGTTAACAAATTGTCAGGATAGTCAGAACAGTATATTCCCTAACACGACAGATACATGTTATGGTATTTGTCAGTGTTACCATACTAGAAATTGTAAAGTTAAGAAACTAAACGTTACCAGACTTTATGGTTTAAAAGATTTTGACCCAAACCATTTATTCTGATAAAATCCTTAGAGTTCTAATTTATTTATGTAATTTTTGTTGTTCAATTGGATATTGTTATTGAGCATTTGCATTCGTCATTATGAAATGAACTGTTAGTTTCTCGTGCAGAGATTTCATTCTGAATATGGATTTTCTTCGAATCAAATAACCTGAGTGGCAATTAGCACTGAGGAATAATTTTATTATTTCTCACCCGTTTCCCCATGTGGGATTCACAGGTTTGTTAGATGAAGACCGATAAATGCATTTGGGATAATAATTGACAGCAGGGCCACCTAAAGGTATGAGATTTGAGATTATTTTATCTGACATGGTGCAAAGAGTATTTCTTTAGCATCATCCACTATAAATGGTCAGATAATTATTGTAAATAAATTAAGTTGTGGAAAAAAATAATGGATGCTATTGGCAATGCATAAAAAGATCCATGTCTTATGTTATGTATATTGAATGGTAAATAGACGCGGTAGGAATTGTCGCATCTCCGGATTTGGGGTGTGACAATTTCCTTTTGCAAACATTATCATCATTTTTATTTGAAAACAGAACAAACTAGAAGAATTTTTTGATTAGGTTATCTTTGAGTTTTGCTAAACTCCAGTTAGATGAAGATATTCATGAATGTACAAATTATACATGGAATTGGTATAAAGTTCAAGAGCATACCAGTACCAGTCATAGGCTCATGACCATTCATGAATGTACAAATTAGGATTATTTTTTAGCTTTGCTAAACTCCAGTTAGATCAAGCCATTCATAAATGTACATATTATACATGCTAAACTCTATATTATCTAATTTTAAAAAAAATAGGGTTAAGAGAAAAGAAGCGGTACCGTACTAGTCACGGGCTCACGGTGTCGGCAGGGCAAAGGCTATCTCCTACGCGCGCGCTCGTTTTCTCATTCACGATCTTTTTTTCTCCTCCGCGTCTTGCTACTTATTCACCTGCGCAATCGCCTCAATAGCCTCTCTGTCTCTCTGTTATTTAGAAATTAGAAGGGTAGCAGACTAGTGGGTTAGTTAAGTTAGCGGGTTTGAATTTATAAGAGTAGAGAGTAGCGATAATTAAAAATTCTGGGTAGACAGATTTAATTGGGCTGAGCTGGCCAGGGGTAGGCAAATTTAATTTTCAGAGATAGACAAGATTCATTTTTGAACCTGGTCCAAATTAATTTTTTTTTCAGAAGTAGGCAGTTGCCTCCCCCTGTTGTATGCTATCTTCGCCCTTGTGTTGCGGTTAATCGTAACTTCTTTCCTTTAAAAATAAATATTTCATTAATTGAATTTATTTATTCTGATACACTAAGATAGCCTACTAAGATCAGAATTATAGAGACTAAATGTTTTTATTTCTGATCAAATTATAGTGTAAAACTCGTTACCAATTCGAGTTGACTTGTAACTCGTTAAGACCAATTGTTGTTTGAATCTGAGCAATTTGAATTTCTTAACACCTAAACAGTACATAATAGAAAGCAAATTTAACAAATTTAACAAATTTAACCAAAATAAGAAAAAAAAAAAAAAACAATACATACTCACTGCCTCACCGGGTTGGGTGACTTAGAGTACTTTTGGAATTGGATGTGGTCCGACTTCATGTAACTCGAGTTGATAATAAATGAGTTGGAATTTGCTCATACTCAGTTCATTAAGTTAATGAGTCAAGTCAACTCGAATTGGTAATGAACGAGTCATGAGTTACAAAAGTCGGTATCGTGGATGCGGAGTGCAAAAGAAGAAGAATATTTTTATCAGCCCTAGTTCGGGCAAAAAATGAATTGATTTGTAACCCTATAACTCTACTTGAATTCTCAATAAAAAAGATTTATTAACTCCAGATATTCATAAAATCTAAAAAAATTTAAATTCATCATCCAGTTAGCGAGAATAAAAAATATTTGTTCGTCAGCCTTCACAGTCTACTTTTATGAAGAGCAATTACAGTGCAGAAGATCGTCAATTTAAAAAATGTTTGAAGATATCTCTCTACATTGAACTGTGAAACAAATTATACTCATCGAAAAGATCATCAAGTCTACATTCATAGAATCTAAAAGTTTCAAAAATCAATCGTTCTGTCGGAGGGATTAAAAAAAAAAAAAAAAAAACTATTGTTCACAAGTTACTTTTTAGAAAGTAGTTAGGGTGCACTGTAATCAGCCGATTTCAAATATAATATCGTTTCTTATAGATATTCATAATTTGAAATTTCCGAAAACATATTTTGGTTAGAAACAAAGGCGGAGGGATATTTATCAAATGAGGTCAATTGACCTCTATATATATATTTTTTTTTTTCAAAAACAAGTTATTTCTACAAAATTTTGCTATATATTTTATATTAAATTGCTACGGGTACCATAAATTAACCTCCATATTTTGTATGAAGATTTAATATATTTGACCATCATTCTTTTTTAAAGAAAAAACTGTACAACTTGAACTATTGAGATTTTTCTACTTGAAGCATGTAAATGTTGAAATTATTAATATTTAATTTATTTAGAAAAATATGTCATTGAATTTTTTTTTTCTTATATAATTTTTATCCCCAATTACTCAAAAATATGTGTCCGACCAGAAAGAACCAAAAGTGAAAAAAATATCTGATATTCATGGTTTACTGTCTTGTCTAAACTAAAAAAAAAATATAATATCTAATGAAATCTTATTAAGATTTTTTTAAATTTAAAATCATTAAAATTGGTTCCAAATAGATGAATCAAGTATATATAGTGGCAAATTAATTAAATCATTCTGATCTGTAAAATGCTCTTCTAATAATACGTACAGTATAAATTGTGATTAATTTGTCTGTGGACTCTGATGAGTGAGCTAGGCCGCCAAGACCGTTGACAGTACGTAGGTTTTGATAAAATGAAAATAGATCACGAAAATGAAGAGGAACTCGATCGATCTGTACAATGGCATTGGTTAATTATCTGGCTAGAAATTAAATATTAACAATGTTAAGTGGACATTAATTTTATTCTCATGTTTCACTCGACTAGTTGAAGAATTTTGGTTTTGGCCTTTTATTATGTTTTTGTTACTTCAGAATTAAAGTATATTAAAAACTCCAGGGGCCACTTAAATATTTCTTTAGCCTGCAGAAACTACTTAATTGCCCAAAAAAAAAGAAGTGCAAAATTTCTATGTTAAAAGTATTTTAACTTTTCTTCCAGAAATTATTTTTCAATTAATATTGTATAGCCCAAGTTTAAAATTTTTGTTGATAATTAAATATCATGAACTTAGACACAATCGAAGCAAAACATTTGAAGAAGAAATAACAGTGACAATGAGAAATAGACGGTACAAATTTACTTGTTATATTTAGATTCCTTTGTTTTCTAATTTAGAAGAAAATAATCAGATCGATGTACTGTTTGTTCTTAATTTACAATATGAAAAGAAAAAAAAATAAAAACAGAGGTGAAAATGCTTCATTGAAGTCCAAAACACAGGATCGACCAAAAAAACATAAACACTTTCCTCCATGTTTACATAAAAAAGTTTATATTATTATGAAAAAAAAACATAAATAATATCAATTATTTATGCATGGAAGCTTTTCCATCTAAGCAAACCCTCGAATTTCTTCCGAATTGTCTCACTCTTCTTCAATTTTATCATAACCCGAGTCGGCGTACCTGGCGCCTCTTTACATTCAAAATTGGCATCTTTTAGGTGATATCGATCCTTCTCTTTTCTATCCGGTGAACCTATCATATCAGAGAGGCAACCAATTTTCTCAGTGTCACCGCATGAGTACCGCCTTCCATTTCTCCAGCGATGTCCTAGCGGTGATTTTGCCAAATTTCGCTTAGCAACTCTACCACCACCCTCACAAACAACGGCCTTTGGTGGTAATCTTGGCGATTCACCTTCAAATTTCACCGAATTTTTGTTTGAGTTCATGGTTGAAGTTGCAACAAGTAAGCCCTTTAGTTTCCTGACGCTATCTAATGCTGCTCCTTCACTAACTTTTATCGATTCGAGCTCATGTTTTAAGGATTGTATGGCATTTTCTTTCTCTTTCAATAAGTCCTTGAGTTGTGAGTTTTCCTTGAGTGCGATATCTCGTGATTCTTTAGCAACCGAAGCTTCATTTATCATGTGTTTGATTATATCTCTGAGGTTGTACACTTCTTGTCTGGCACCTTTTTCTGAGGCGATCATTTTCTCATTTTCTTCCTTTATTGTAATCATCTCTGCTTCACATAAAGATATGCATTGCAAGAATCCATTCTCTTTTTCCCTCCACGAAAGAGACGACTCATCTGCTTCAACTTTAAGCCTGTCGCATTCGTCCAAGGCGATTCTAAGATCTCTTTCCTTTTGTCTTAGAATGATCTTCAAATTATTATTTTCCTTTTCAGTTTCTTCAAGCTCCAACTGGGTTGCTGTCAGGCGCTTTCGTGCCAAAATAGACTCGTTTGTGACTTCTTGAAGGGCTAGTGCTAGACCATCCAGAGCCTTTTTGCTTTTCTCCTCTGCCTGTGCGGCACGCTTTAGTTGGTTGTTTAATGTACCAGTTGGGGTTGTTTCTAGTAATTTCACAGCATCATCAAGGGAATGGATTTCAAGCTTGGCCTCTTCAAGACAAATTTTTGTTTGCTCTAGTTGTTTGGTTTGCGAGGTGAGGGATTCGAGCAATTTTCTTTCGGATTCTTTGGTTTTTGCCAACTCTTGTTCAAGGATTTCAAGTTTACATATGCTTCCCGATGGGTACAAACTTTTGTCTGAGCAGCTTCGCCATTTAATTCTCTCAAGCTCATGTTGTGCTTGAGTTCGTTCTCGCTTCTCCTTCTTTAACTCTTCTCGGAGATGTTTAAGTTGCTGCTGCATCTCTGAACAAAATATAGGGCTTAGAAATTAATATGAGGGATCGAATTTCTATCTGAAGGATTACTAAGAGAATAAATCATAACATAAATTATGGATCCAAAAATAACTTTGCGTGACAAAAAAAAAAAACTTACTTGGCAGAAACTATCTTTTAAATTAATGATTTGAGTGATAACGACAATAATTTTTTTTCTTCCTCTCGCTCAAATGAAATTTTTGAGAAGAAAGAGAAAGGAAAGGGATCAGTTGCTATTCAGTTTTGTATATGCCTTCTAAATATAGACATGCATGTACTTTTTCTAAGCTGGCACATGCTACATGCTAGCATTTTCACAAAAGAAATGGAAGGATGTCCATAGCTGACATGATTTTTATTCACAGGAATGCCCTTAATTAATGCCTGTTTACAGCAGTAAGCAATTAATTTTTAGCAAATATATTGTTTCAAAAATAAGTATTTTCATATAGTTTAGAATTATCTGTTAATTTTCCTGAAAATAGCTAGGTTTTTAAGGGAATCAAGTACCGGAAGAAATGTCATTAATTTATAGGCCTTATCGATCGTTTGCAGTTCTACAAACCATACATGACATCATTGTAAATAGTTTACAACAGTAAATTTGCATGAACAGCTTTAAGTGATCAGTGCAAAACTAATCATTATATATTATATATTGGCATTAATTATCGTTTGCAGTTATACAATTGCAAATTACACATGCTGCATCGATCCCAATAAAAAGGCAAATATGTTAAATTTGCATGAAGATCTAATTAAGTATTCTGAATTTCAAATAAATCTTTCTTGAAATAAAAGTAATGGATTTTTTATTCAAGATAAAAGTTGTTCGCTATATTTCTTTTGTTTCTTTATTTGTCCATCCAAATAATACATCTGAGGCTTTTTCCTTCAATCAACAAATCAAATGCCTTATTTATTTCGTCTAGACCAATCTCATGCGTAATGAACTTGTCGAGCTCCAGTTCCTACAATATTTTTTTTTTAAAAAAGAAAAAAGAAAATTAGCAACAAAAATAAACACCGTGCAAATCTTTCATCTAACGTATTAATAATGAAAAATTATCAAGGAAAAGTAAATTCGTCTTGCCTTCTTGAGGTACTTGTTGAGAAGAGTTGGGATGTCATCTTTAGGTTTGATCCCTCCAAACAATGATCCCATTACGCATTTGCCATTTAACAGTTCATACGGTGCCATGCATAAAGGCGAGCCATGCATCTGTACTCCTAGTATAATAGTCTTACCCCAACCCTGTATCATAAAATTAAAAAGGAGAGGTTCATTTTAAAAAAATGAACTTTTATTCTCTATATTTTCAAAAGGTTGACAAAAAGATTGAGATGGGTCAAATTGGAAATGGAGGAGATTACACTGTCTAATGGGCTTTCCTTGAGCCCGGTACCTTAAATGCGAATTTGTAATAAGATTCAGCCTATTTTTTTGGATTAGGCACCGAGTAGTTCAGGGTTTAGGGTTAACCTAATATATATATATTTTTTTTTTTTTGGAAATGGGGGAGATTACACAGTCCAATTAATTACAAGACAGTGTAATGGGCTTTTCTTGGGCCCGATACAATAAATGCGAATTTGTAAATATGACTCAGCCTGAGAGCTTATATTGTTTTGGATTATCACCGGGCCTATTTTTTTTTTCTTTATTTTCCTGGCTCACTTATTCATAGCACAAGGAATATACTTTTGAGAGTTTGGTACCCTACTCTTGTATCTTTAGGTTTCATCAATGAAACTGGTGGGTTATCCTATCCCACTGTTTGGTACCAGTTGTTTGTTAAAATAACCTGACGAGAGCTTTTGAATGCATCGCTCATTAGTGATGCTAAGCCTATGCACTCAAAACAGTAGTCAGCACCGCCATTTGTCATCTCAATAATCACCTATAAAAAGGATGAGATAGGGTTAGATTGATCATTGATCGTATAGACAGTAGACAAACAAAATGAATTAAGGATTATCGACCTCGCTGACTGATTTCTCGCCAATCTCTTTTGCATTCACAAAATCTGTCAAACCAAACTTCTTTCCTGCAAATATATAGAGAATCAAATAAGAAGAAAATGCTGATTCAAAAAATAGTAACAAATTTAAGAAATCTCAGATATATTTTACTAAATTATCTCACCGAGTTCAAACTTATCAGGATTCAAATCAACACCGATAATTCTCGAGGCTCCACGGATTCGACATCCTTCTGCAACCTGTTGTCAGTTAATTAATAAATACATTAATTATAATGTAAGAAGGAAATTAGATATTAAAATTTAACAGATTGTGAACATGGCATACTGCTAAACCAACTGATCCAAGGCCGAATATTGCAACAGTGGATCCAACCTCCACGCCAGCCACCTTCCATGCAGCACCAACGCCTATTAATAAAATCAATTAATTACAACTATTGACTTACTGAAATCCAGATACACGTCACTATCAATGGAAGTAACATATTTTTTTTAATTTATCATCTTTAGAAATTAGCCATGTAGTACAATAATCATAAAAATTGAAATAATATCCCTAAATAATCAAATTTTCGTATCCCAATTTCAATTTCTAGAACCCTAACATTATTGCCTTTCTTTTTAAATAAATAATTTAATTTTTGTACAGGATAAAAAAAAATAACAACTAAATTTTTAAGGGTCACTCAGCAAAATAAGTGATGACAAGAATATGTAATTTTTCCAGTCTCAAAACAATATATTTTGTGTACCTGTTGACACGCCACAGCTGAGCAAGCATAACTTGCTATGTTCAACCGCTGCATCCAACTTGACAACCTGAGTAACATCCACTATGGTGTACTCGCTGAAGCTCGATACACCGGTAAAATGGTAAATTGGCTCTCCGTTCATATCGGTAAACCTAGTTGTGCCATCCCTTGGCATCGCAGCACTGATTTTAAATGGTAGCAGTGAGCATATGTTGCTTCCTCGTTCTGAGGTGCAGTCGGCGCACTCATGGCATTGTCCGGTGAAAACGGGGACCACTAAATCGCCCACTTTGAACTCATTTACATGCTCGCCTATGCTCTCTATTGTCCTGTCGAAGCCATTCGATTTAAATTGTGTGTCTTGTTAGTGAGTTTGTGTTGTCACTAAATATATTCAGTGAACTAAATCAACAGTCAGTACACCAAAGTGGAAAAGATGTATGTATGGTTTTTCTGTCATCGATTGAAAACAAGCTAGAAATGTGGAACAGGCTCTTTTCATGAATAGCAGGAATATTAAAACGGAAGGAGTGATTCTTCTTTTCCAAATCTCGTGTGGTAGTTTGTCACCTCATATGCTGGCCATAATATGCGCACCAGAAGAAAATAAATTTCTAGAACAGAGGCTTCATCATCACAAAAGAACAAAGAAGAAAGAAGAATGGAGAGATCTATAATAGTGAATACAAGGAAAACAAAAGCAAAACACATTGGGTTATGTTTCTTTTGGGGTGGCGCTTAAGCTGGAGTTTTAAATCATGAGAAACTAATCAACAATTGAGTTTACAGAGCACGCAACTTACCCTACAGCCTCATGTCCGAAGATCTTGGGATGAACTGTGATTGGGCCACCCTTCATGCGCCAAAATGTGATATCACTATGGCAAAGTGAGGTGCATATGATCTTTATCCTAACCTCATATTCTTTAGGTGGCGCCACCACCACCTCCTCTATCTGGAGCGGTTCCCCCGCCGCTCTGCTCACCGCCGCTGCACACGTGTATATATATGTGAAAAGTTGCAAAATTGTGTGAAAAAGGCATAGAGGAAATTTGGTAGAGTGTGATTTTAAGTTATTATGGAGACCAATTAATATTTACCTTTGCATTTGATGGGTCTTGGTGTGGCGGTAGCCATGGCGTATGTGTCCCTTGTCAAGAATTAATGTCGTTCTTTTTCTATGACAGGATTAAGGGGGGCATAGATGCTTTTGGGCTTTATATGTGTGGAATGGGGTTGGTGATGTAGTTAAATATATATATATATTTTTTTTTTGCATTAATTAGTTTTTTACTGGCGTTCTTTGTATGGATTAGCATCATTCGTTTTCTAGAACAAAATTATTATGTTGATTCTTGATGCTCCTCTGGTCTATTGCTGACCGTCCATCTGGTTCACATCTAAGGCACAGATTTGGTCACAACCACCAGCACCTAGTTATTATATTTTTCAATTTGCCAAAGAGAAAACCAAGTTGTATTTTTTTTAGTAGATTAATTAATTTGTCCATGATGAATTTTTCTGTTCTTTTATGTTTTACTGAAACGGAAAAGATTCAAATCCCAACTTCCATAAATTGTTTTTGTAGAAAGTAAATGGCAATCAAATTTTATTTGCTCGGCATCACATTTTTATAAATTCAAGTCATAAGTCATAACCATACGAAAAACACAATTAGTATAGTTGGCTAAAAGCCTAAAACGAATATTTTTGTAATAGAATATCACACATTCAAAACTCGCCATTAAACTAAATTTATATATATATATATATATATAAAAAGACTTGGCTATGTTTATATTCAAAAGTTATACTGACCCAGTTGAACTTTATTCGATCCGATCCGATCCTCACAAATTTGACCGATATGATTGAACTATTGATCCTCTCCAATTGTGCAGATACGATTGGTGAGTCCAGCTCCGTACTGACATGAGCCATTTTGTTTTGTCATCAACTTTCCAGACCAATGTGCAGATACGGATTCGTTCCGAATCCATATCCTCTGAGGTAACAAAATATTTATACTCCGA
Source organism: Carex kokanica (assembly GCA_025461125.1). Lineage (NCBI taxonomy): Eukaryota > Viridiplantae > Streptophyta > Magnoliopsida > Poales > Cyperaceae > Carex > Carex kokanica. The sequence continues at coordinate 207,307 of JAJGRX010001000.1, read as the reverse complement.
TCAAAATTCGGATCAGTTCAGTCTAGCCCTGCTAATGAGCGGAACTATGCTCAAAACTCAATCCAGCTCGGTTATATAACAAAACAAGTTCAACTCGGACTCAGCTCAAATGTGAAGGAAAAAACCTAACTCAGTTTAATGAGTTTGAGCCTTCGGCTCAGCTCAGTCCGTAACTCGGTTCAAAATCGGAAATTCGGTGGAGCTAGCTGATATAGTGATACATCGCTACCTAGCTCTCTTTCTTTTCTTTTTTTCCTATTATGCAGCTCGCTCTTCTAATGAGATATCAATATTTATTTATTATATCAACAATAAATAATATCTATTTTTTATTATTTTATTAGCTTGCTTGTTAACTTATTTTTCAAGCTGAAATTATTTTATTAGTATTTGTTTTGTTATTACAATTAATATTGTGGGTAACAATTAGAATAAAGTTGTTCCAACGGAGCTAAAATTTAGTAAAATTATAAAGTTCAAATTATAACACTAAAATTATAAAAGTAAATATTCATGTGCTTTGTAAAATCCACTAAAATCCAAAATTCACTAAAATTCAAAAAAATTACTTCCTCAACATATCATTTAGAAATATTCAAATTAATATCAAGCATTAGAAAAAAAAAATACAAACAACATATTAATCTGACACAAGATAATTTGATAACCATCTTTAATCTCATGCTCAAAAATAACAGAAGGCTTTCATTTTGCATAGCTCCAACATGGAATATTACCACAGCTCTATGAAATTCATAAACCTCATGTGCATATCCTCCAAGTATAGAAATAGAATAATAGCACTCTTTACTGCAATGAATAAAGTAATATGACACAAATATTAACGAGTTATGGAAATTTGTGAAAATAAAATAGAATTAACCTTGGATCTAACTGGTACGCATGATATCAGACCCAAACAGTATGGTACTGGCACTTTGTACCAACAGTAAAAGATGGATAAATCAACAAATAGGACTTCATACCAGTATTCACTGATAACAAGTGTACTATTTAAGGTTTGTTAGCAAAGTAACTCAAGTAACAATTACAATTACCCTCATATCAAGCATTACCACAACAACAGTAACAATTACAAAGTTACCCTCATATCAGTCATTGATTTTCTCTAACTGGTATTGTCAGTACCATTGTCAGTACCAGTGAAGGTTCCCAAAACCAACTGAATAGACGACATTTTTTACAGTGAAGGTTAGAAGAGAATTATTTTACAATGCAACCATGATTTTCACAACAGTACCTAAACATTTGTAAATGCATGATAGTAAAAGTATAATCTAAACATTTGTAAATGCATGACAGTACAAGTTAAAGATCAAACTCTTTAACTGGTACTTAAAGACTTACATAAATAAATTTGGATAAGCATACTCTTTAACCAGATGTCTAATTGAGGAACTTAACGGAACAAGTGGCAGGCACTGCAATTATTACAAAAACAAATGATATATAATCTATGGCCACCACAATGAAGAATCATATAGGTGCATGCCTATTAATTCATTCAAGTCTAATATCGTACAGTGACCATAGTGGATCAAGCATTCAAGTCGTACCAATATCACATTGGTATTGTACCAGTATAACAGTGAATTAAGCCCAAGTTAACAAATTTTTAGAATTATTTTGACGCCGGCATAAAAACAGATGACATTAGCAGACAAGTCAATTTTCAGATTTATTATTTGGAGCTGCCATAAGAACAGATGACAGTACCAGTTAACAGTTTATACCGAGGTAGAGATAACTATTAAAGAGTAAGGTCTACTACCAAAATGTCTTTACAGTACCAGTACCGTCTGTTGGTACAACAACATATTTTTTTCTACTTACGGTTGTGAAAGATGACTTGGAAGGTGTTGATATCGATCGCTTGCATCCACCAAAGATGGCTTGGAAGGTGCGACAGGACACGATGGAGAGCTGGCTGGCGCGAGAGAGAGGATCAATATCATTTTGTACCAGTAATATATTTTAATGGTATATTGTACCAGTAAGTATGAAACTAACAACAATAGAATTCAATTCATCAGATAAACAAAAAATAAAAGAGAGCAAAACTTTATTATCTTGTCAGAGCAACCTCTTAGCTAATCGCCATTGGTTTTTCACTGGATCCGCCTAATCAATAAAAGAACGGAAGAAATCAGAAAAGGGGCGAGAAAATTGCAAATAAAAAGTTAGATTTAAAAATGGTGCCGAGGACAACCCAAATCATGCGAAAACCTTGCTAAAACCCTAAAATTAAACTCTGATGAAAAAATGCGGTCTTGAGAAAGAGATCGTACCTGAGCAATAGTAGGACCGACCCAGAGGAGTCCTGTGAGAGACCGAGCAAGAGAGCAAGAGCGCGATATCTAGCAAGGTGAGAAAGCGAGCGAGAGCGCGAGGTGAGAGAGCGACAGGCGAGAGAACGAAAGAGAAGATGGGATTCGATGGACTACTCGATCGGCTCGAGACTCGGCTCTGATCGAGGGCTCAAATTTGAGTACGAGATGAGTTTGGACTTTATTCTTGTTTAGGACCTGATTCAATACAATTTATTGAACTGTTCGACTGATTAGCTCATGAACCGACCCAGTTCATTAGCAGGTCTAGTCCGGTCCGGTCCGGTCAAGGTGGAACACAAATGACCAATTTAATTGGACGATCCAAATCAAAATATAAATATTGTGTTACCTTATGTGAGTCGGATTCGTTAATAGAAAAGACCCAAGTAATTTTGGATTATTACTTTGGATTTCTTTGGATTTCACTGTGAGAGTTATTGACATGTGTTGTGAATTATGTGGTTGTGGTGTTAAGACTTATCTCATTTGATTCGTTGTGTCGAATGAATCTTAGCTGACAGCCTTGCACGGTTTGGATCATGCAGGTTGGACGAGGCAATCTCGACGGCGAAAGTTCAGATATTGAAAATCACAATATTTTGAAATCGGTTTTTAATAAGAGAGGAATCCGATTACATCTTTTTTTGTGACACACTTTGATATCTATTATTTTCAAAGTTCAAATAGTCGATTCAAACCGTTCAACATGATGGATATATTAAAATGTGCTTGGAGATCAAATTTTACATTTTTTTTGAATTTTTTTGCTATTTATTAAGATGGTTACAAAAATCGTTGTTTTCAGACCATTGAAAAACAGCGATTTTGTAACCATCTTAATGAATAGTAAAAAAATTCAAAAAAATATAAAATTTGATCTCCAAGTACATTTTAATATGGTGATCATGTTGAACGGTTCGGATCGACTGTTTGGATTTTGAAATCGCAAAATTAACCTATATAAAAAACGGTGTCACGATGTGTCACCAAAAGAGGTGTAATTGGATCCCTCCTCTTTTAATAATAAATATAATATTATTCGTATGGATAGATCGAAAGTTAAATGAAAAATCTCTTATGAATATTAAATAATTAAATAGAATAATAATTTGTACACACAGAAAAAAAAAAAAAAAAACAAAGTATCTCAAACTTTTGAATTTTCTATCCTCAATTATTTGACAATTTTATTAAACCTCTCAGTCAATTATTTATTCTAACCAATATCTCACATGTTATTTAATTAATTAACAAATCATCAGCGGATCAAGTTCTCACTGCCATTGAGGTATCAACCTCGATTCAATAAATAATGGACTCTCTTATGCTTTTATTTTTAGAGATAATACTGATAAAGATATTGACATAATTATTTTTTTAGAGATAATACTGATAATCCTGATAAAGATATGGACTCTCTTATACATTATTATTTTTTTATCTTAAAAAAAAGTCATATATTTTTTTTATTTTGTATCTATTGACCATGCACTACATAAAGTCAAACTAGTTATATCGATATAATTACCTGCATTGGCCAGTTGATGGATCTCATGTCCTGGTACGATTTGAAGTTCTCAAACAGATTCAGATTTTCGAGATTCCCAACATCATGAGACAGATTATTATCGGAAACCAAACATGTCAAAAAGATCATAAACGATTTCTTTTCTTTAAAAAAAAAAAATACTAACGTACAAGTTTTTAGTATTGTAAAATTTCGCAATATTTGCAAGTATACTTTGTATTTAAAAATAGTAAAAAAAAAAAATTCTAAAAAAAATATAAAATTTGGTCTCCAAGAATATTTTATTATTAAGATCATCTTGAGCGGTTCGGATCGACTGTTCGGACTTTGAAAACGGAGATAAAAGATGTGGAGCATATTGGAGCACAAAATCATAGTGCATTTGAACCCTTCTTATTATTTTATTATAAAAAAAAAGTTTTTCATAAAATTTTATAGTTATTGGAACTCAATTTATACTATATTAAGTTGTAAAAAATAATTGTTCTAAACTTAATCCATCATAGTTAACTAGATTCTTTTGTCTTTTAATCTCTTGATTGAGTATTAATAATTAAATATATTCTAAAACTTATAAAATTTTATGTGAATACATGAGAGTAATAATATTAATGATTATATATAAAGAATGAGGCTATGGTACTTTGCAAAACGCATGTAGATCTGTGGTATGGATCAATATCTTTTGTTTTCAAGTTTAAATAATTGATATGAACTGTTAAACATGATTTTCTTATAAAAATATATTTGGCTAACAATTTTTTCATTTTTTAGAGCCTTGGTATTAGTTTTGTAGATAGATAGAAAATAAGCTAATCTAAATATTATGGACCATTTGACAGTAGCGATATTCTACCTATAGAAAAAAATAGCAAACAAATATAATAAAAAAATTGATCAGTATTTTTTTATATGAAGCAGTTGAGTGGTTGAAATTGAATGTTTAAATCGAAACTATAAATATATAGTATTTATATAGTATGGACCAATGCGTGCATTACAAAGTACCATAGTCTCACTTTATTTAAATTTCAAATATTCAAATAAAGGTATAGCAAATGTAATAATTCGCAACTCCCGAAACTCCGACATCGAAACTTTTGTTGGAATTATAGAAGATGCCGACATATTACAAAGAATAAAATGATATTCTGTGGAAGAATATAAAGAGAGAGCCTCAGACGGTAGGAGTTGCCTAGGCAATTCTGTCTCTTCCCCCCTCCCCCCATTTCCATCTCCGCTTGTATTTTCTTCGACGCTCTGCTTTTGTAATTTTTCTCAGTCGCTTTGTGAGAAGGCACTTCCGCTTAGGATTTGGATTTTTTTTTCCTCTTATTCGACGATAGAAGAGCGAGTGAAAAAGTTGTTCTGACCAGGAGCTGACCCAGGTAGTCCCGGGGGGAGGGGGGGAAAGCTGCCCTCCTAGATTTTGAGTTTTAGTGAAAATTTATCGGTTTTGACCGACTGTGCGCCCCCCCCCCCCCCCCCCCCATCTGGATGTTTGATTTGTAATTCATATTAAATTTAGAGTTAAAATTGAAATAAATTTGTTGAATGTTGATTGATAATTAGAATTATAAGTTAGAGTATCAGAAATTATAATTCAAAACATTAAAAAGTATAAGTTAAAACATTATTTTTTATCGAGTACCCAATTAGTTAATAAATTTAAATCCAATTAGTTATTTAAACCCGATTCGATACTTTTTTGCCCCCCTGACGATAATCCTGGATCTGTCTCTGGTTCCGACTCTCCAATTGGTTTTTTTTCTCTTTTTGTCGTTGATGCTTGTTGTTGATGTTGTTTGTTATTGGAGTTTGTAGTCTATCTTTGATATTTTCTCAAAGAAAGAATTGATGAATGATTTTTATTGAAATTTGTTATATGCTTACAATAGTGCTGTACATGTGCCTATATAGGCTAAATTGTATTAGCCGTTGGAGTCTTGCCTATTTTACATGATTCTGGATTTGCTAAATCTAAAGAATAATCTATGTACTAAATTGTCTTGCTAGCTGTTAATGGTGTACTAGATTATTCCTTTCCTAAATCTGCCAATGATGAAGATCTTCTGAGGCTATTATTCTTTATTTCTCAACACTCCCCCTCAAGTTGGATTCAAACAAGTTGAAAGAACCCAACTTGCACAAGATATTCTGGAAGTTTCATTTGTCCAATGCCTTAGTGAATATGTCAGCTAATTGGTCATGACTTCTCACAAATGAAGTATCAATTTCTCCAGCTTGAACTTTTTCTCGAATGAAGTGGCAATCCACCTCAATGTGTTTTGTTCGTTCATGAAATACTGGATTTGATGCAATGTGGCGTGCAGCTTGATTATCACAATACATTTGCATAGGTCCTTTGCATGTGATCTTCAAATCACCTAACAGTTGTTTGAGCTAGTACTTGCTGTTGAAGCCATTGCTCTATATTCTGCCTCTGCACTCGATCTTGCAACCACGTTTTGTTTTTTGCTTTTTCATGTCACGAGATTCCCGCCTACAAATGTGCAATATACTGTGGTTGATTTTCTATCAAAGTTTCCAGCCCAATCTGCATCAAAGTAGGCAAGAATATTGTGAGTGTTATTTTTCTTCATCCATAGCCCTTGTCCAGGAGATCCCTTTAGATACCTAATAATTCTGTTTACTGCTTCTAAATGAGTGGTCCTTGGGGCATGCATAAATTGACTTACAGTACCAACAGCAAATGCTATATCTGATCTAGTAACAGTTAAATAGATTAACTTACCGACCAATCATTGGTACTGTCCTATGTCTTTTAAAGGTTCACCACTTTCTGGTTCAAGTTTGTTGTTGGTATCCATAAGGGTAGTGGCAGGTTTTATACCAAGTTTACCTGTCTCTTTTAGTAGGTCAAGGGTGTATTTTCTTTGAGATAGAAATAAACCTTTGCTTGAGTGAGCAATTTCAATGCCTAGGAAATATTTGAGTTTTCCTAAGTCTTTAATATCAAATTTTTCCTTGAGATAATATTTTACAATTTTAATTTCTTCTTCACTGCTGCCAGTGATAATTATATCATCCACATATACAAGGACAACTGTTGTTGTGTTATTTGAATGCTTAACAAACATTGAAGAATCTGCTGTGCTTTTAATAAAATGAAGAGATAAAAGAGAGTGACTGAGTTTTGCGTACCATGCTCGAGGAGATTGCTTAAGTCCATATTGATTTATTTAATTTGCAAACAATATTATAATCAGTCTTCTTTTGATAACCAGGTGGTAAAGTCATATACACTTCTTCTTCTAAAGTGCCTTGAAGAAAGACATTTTTCACATCCATCTGTGATAAGCTCCATCCAGAATTGACAGCAACAAATAATAGGGTTCTAACAGTGTTCATTTTAGCAACAGGAGCAAACGTTTCTTGATAATCTATCCCATAAGTTTGTGTGAAACCTTTTGCAACAAGTCTGGCCTTATACCTTTCTACAGTACCATCACTGTTGTATTTAATTTTGTATACCCATTTGTAACCTACTGGTTTTTTTCCTTTGGGTAATGACACTATAGTCCAAGTGTTATTTTTATCAAGAGCTTGAAGCTCTTCTTTCATTGCTTGGCACCAAGTTGGATTGCTATTTGCTTCTTCAAAATTGTTTGGTTCAGTTTGTTTAGAAATTTCTATCAGAAAAGCTCTATGATCAGCGAAAACATTATTATATGAAACATAATCTTGAATTGGATAACTTACATTATATGTGACAAAGTCACGCAACCTGGTTGATGATTGTCTTGATCTGGTTGATCTTCTAGGGTTCTCATCATTTGCTCCCCCTGGTTGCAACTCCTCTTGGTGTGCTCCCCCTAGTTGCAACTCCTCCGTATTTTCTCCTCCTGAGTTTAATCCTTCTCTATTTGCATCCAAGTAACTTTCTTGTGTTGTACCTTCAAAAATTGTTAGGTCTGGAAACACAGTTTCATTTCTATATTGTTTTGTTTGATTTTCTTCTTTGTTGTAGAATGGTTCATTTTCAAGAAAGACTACATTTCTAGAAATATATAACTTATTATTATTGTAAGGATCAAGACATTTATATCCTTTTTTTTTGTGATGAGTATCCAATAAAAATAGTTTTTATTGCATTTTTATCTAATTTATCTTGTCTCTTAATATGTACAAAACATGTACATCCAAACACGCGAAGGTGTTCTAAATTCATTTTTCTTTTAGTTAGTATTTCCACTACTAGAATTTTGATTATTTCCATGGGTAACTAAATACAATTGCATCTTTAAGTGAATCCCATGCAATTAATATTTTATGCATGGGTGCGCAAACTAAATTGCATGGGTTAAAAATTTCGGCCCATGCAATTAATAATCTCATACAATTGATGTAAATACCCATTCAATTAATAACTAATGTACTCATGCAAATGTATTTTGCTGACATTTTTCAACTTCAACTAATTAGTTGTGGTTAATTTCCAATTTTATAACCCTTCCAAATCCTGTGAATTTTGACCAGCCGTTCATTTTTACCTAGCACGAATCTTAAAGTAGCCATCCCTTCTAAAATCCATCTTTCTCTCCTCTCCCTTTTTCTTCTTTGTTGACTGGGTCTATCCCGTTCAAACCCCTTTTGCCCTCTCTTTCCTTTGGCACTGGGGGCTTAGGAGAAACCCTAGCCGATTTTCTCTCGCGCGTGCGCGCTGTCTTGTCCGTGGCTGTCCCGTCTCACCTGTCACGACGACTATCTCGCACTCCTTGGCGCGATTAGCGTACCCACCCCTCTGCGGCTTTGACTGGTACTCGATACTCTCTCTCTCTCTCGTTTACTCATGTGTTGAAAACTAAATCTCTCTCTCTCTTACTCGTTCTGTTTCCCTTTTTGCTTGCTGTGCTGGAAACCCTAGAAGTTTGGGGGTTTTTTATTCTTGTGATTTCGCCTCTGGTGTCTTTCTTGGAGGTGTTTCTGGTGCTGGGTGTGTTTCTTTGCTATGGTGCTTGCCTATTTGCTGAGACGGCCGTGAGGCGAGCCTCTGCCTGGTACCGGCGGAACCTTGACCCTTTTTGCGATTTGCTTCTCTCGGGTAAATATTCAAGCTCTTTTATTTTGGTTGATGTGATGGTTAGTGACGAATTGTCGTATATTTTGATTAATCGGTTGTCTCGCGTGAGTTGTTGAATTTCTCGGCGTGACGATGAATTTTTGTGATGAATGGGGAATGTTGATAGATCAAGGACGGGTTGTTGATTTTTTTGACTTAATCACGGGATGAATTTGGGGATTTTCGGGGTTGCGATTGTTTGACATGGTGCCATGCACCCTTGCTGTTCGGTTTTTCCCTTTTTCTCGGTGCCTTGTGTTATTTGTGCTGGCTGTGCGCCTTGCTTCTTTTGTAGTGTTGGTACCCCTTTTAGTTACACTGGTACGCTGTACGGTTTCCTTTTTGCTTGCTTGCTGCCTTGTTGCATTCGGATCTGACCTTACCAGTACCGATACTGGTACTGAGTTCTTTTACCTAGTTAATGATTAAATAGACATTTGCAAAGCCAGGTGGTATTTGAGCTCAAGACCTGACTCGAAATCAAATACCAGTATAAATTAACATAGTGGTTTAAATCACAGCAAGGAAAAAAGAATTCCAACCTGCATGTGGTTTTGATATGTGGTTTACTAATGTGCTATAGTCAAGGATGGTGAAATATTTTGTAGGTTACACCAGTGCTGCTGTGCATATCTCAGCTGAAAGGTGGGCTTGTTCAGGTAGCTATTGAAGTAGAAGACCCATCCCAGTGCTCAGCTATTACAACTATATGTGAGCAAGGCATGCATTTATTTCCATTGGTTGGAGGTTGTTTTACAGTTGAATTAGTATTTTAATGAAAATATCATGCTAAATTACTACAACAAAATTTAACCTGTACTGCTACTGTAAAAATATATTAATTCTATTATATTATTTCATTTAACTAATTAGAAAACTGTTTTACAAAATAACAAATCTGACTTGCAAATATCTATAATCGTTGCAGCTTGAACATTATCAAATCACTGGACTTCATGCGCCACAAGATTAAGCTCTCATACTATCTAAGAAGTTAGAATGGTGCAAGGGTTTGTGGGTTGTGTTGATATAATGTAAGTATGCTTATTGGATAAGTGTTAACATAGATTTTATTAACTTGTACTATGCGAGAGCTTGGTATGACTTGATTGTAATCTCAAACAAAGTAATATGAATACTTATGTTGATTTTAATAATTGGTTTTTATTTTATGTTTAGTGTGTACTTTGGTAATAAATGTAATGAATTGAATGAGCTTTATAAAGTGTTTGAATTTAAACAGTAATGCATATGATAAAAAAAATATTTGCGAAATTTTTCTGCATGGGTTTATTCATAATTTCTACCCATGCAGATGAGAAAAAAAATACACTTTAATAGCTAATTAAACAATGCCACGTTATGTACATATTGCATGGGTATATTTGCGTGGGTACTATATTTATAGCATGGGAAGTCAATTGCATGGGCCGCCAAATTTTAACCGATGCAAAAGAGATTTGCGCACCCATGCAATTGATCAACTGCATGGGCCCCATGCAAATAAGAGTCATTACCATCGAGGTCAATTGTATGAACCCATTTGCATGGGATACCCATGCAATTGACATCAACTACATGGGTAGCGCATGCAAATAAGCATTTTTCGTCCCATGCAAATAATCCAAATTCTAGTAGTGTTCTAACGGGCTTTTATTATTTAAAATAGAACTAGGCAATCTATTGATAAGATGTACAGCAGTTAGAATAGCATCAGACCAAAATATTTTTAGGGACATTTGATTGAAACAAAAGAGACCTAGTGACTTCTAAGAGATGTTTATTTTTTCTTTCTGAAACTCCGTTTTGTTCGGGTGTATTTATACATGTTGTTTGAGTATAAAGTGCTAATTCATTCCACTTGGCTTTTAAATCACCAAAATACTCGGTTACTATTTTGGTTCCTTGTTTTAATTGATCAATTTCTTGTTTCAAGTGAAAAATGTATGAGAAATTATGGTCTTGACCGTACATCTCTTTGGTTTCATCCCAAATTTCTTTGGCTGAGTTCATATACATGAATAATCTTGCTATTTGGGGTTCCATTGAGTTTAGTAGCCATGTCATGACAGTGGTGTCATTTTGTTGCCATTCAGGGCTTGTTTGTTCTGAACCGGTTTTTGGATCAGCTGTACCAGTACTTGAATCTGTTACTGTGCTGGTTTTTGTTGTTTCTGTATCTAGCCCATGATGGATAATTCGTGCCGTTGAGCAGCGTGTGCGTGAGTCTCGGCGTCTGTTGCATCTCTCCAGAGTGAGAATGGTGCCCGCTGAAGATCTCCGCCATTGCTGGTGTCACGCTGCAATTGCAACCTTATTTTGGTTAACAATTTTTGAATTTCTGAGGCTTTCAGTTTTGCTCTGATATCATGATATTTTCTCAAAGAAAGAATTGATGAATGATTTTTATTGAAATTTGTTATATGCTTACAATAGTGCTGTACATGTGCCTATATAGACTAAATTGTATTAGCCGTTGGAGTCTTGCCTATTTTACATGATTCTATATTTTGGTTTATTTTCTATTTTCATGATTCTGAATTTGCTAAATCTAAAGAATAATCTATGTACTAAATTGTCTTGCTAGCTGTTAATGGTGTGCTAGATTAATTATTCCTTGTCTAAATCTGCCAATGATGAAGATCTTCTGAGGCTATTATTCTTTATTTCTCAACAATCTTCCTCTTCTTCTTTCTATTCTTCTTTCTTCTTCTCTTCATTTCCTCTTCATTCTCAACCTCTTCTTCTTCTTCTTCTATCCTCCTTTTTTCACTGCGATATTCCCACTGCTCGGATGACTCGCTCTGATGACAGTTCCTCTAACCAGGGAGTTAGATGTCATATGTTGCCAACTCTATTCGACAGCTTCACAGCTTTTGGCATCGTCCTGCTAGTGTGAATAAGAGATTAAGTGTAAGTATGAAACAGGCTCTCGCAATGTGAAGTACATGGGTGTTATGTTCTGACTCATGCTGGCTTTGTATCTTGGAGCCACGTACTTCCCCAATGCAAGTTGCCAATCTGAGCAGTGTAGTCTAACCTCATCTCCAAATACAGTGTCAGTCTATGCAGATTTTCAACCTTTCATTACTGATCTTTAGTACATTTATGTTAAGCGGAAAAAAAATCATATAGCGCACTAGTCAATTAATATGAGGAGGACAGAAGACCTCTAAGTCGTTATCTCATATATTATTAATGTGCACTTTTTATTTTGATACACCACTAAAGTGTTATCATATATATTCTTCAGAAATGCATTAACAGTAATTTAACAGCGACTAGTTATAATCAATTCATGGCTCATTTCTTGCCTCAAAATCGCCTTAAATTACAGATATTCTTCCAATATCTTCTATTAGTGCTCATTAATTCTAATCGATACATCCATTTCTTTGGGAATAAATAAATTATATTGAAATTTATCCAGCGATTAGTGGGAAATTTATTCTTAAATTAATAGCGAAAAAATGAGCCATGAACTTGAAATTGAAAAAATAAATAATAACCAATTACCGATGGAGGACGAAAAAAAAAGTGTTATAAATCAAATTTAATATAATTTTAGTTAATGTTCATTCATCTTCATTTATTTTCACTACCTATTTAATTACTCTCACTACCCATTTATTTTTGAAATTAATTTATATGACTTTTCATGTACAATTTCTAGCCTATAAATATAGTAATTGTAAACATGTATGATACACACAAAAGAGAATAAAAATTCTGCTATTTATTTTTCTATATTTCTCTTGTTATTTATTTGCAACTTTATTTAATTTTACAACATTTTGGATATTATGACTTTAGTGAGGAATTTATTCCAGCGATTAGTGGGGAATTCATTAGTGCTCATTCTAATCGATGCACCCATTTACAGTCATAATAACCAAAACTCGCAAACATCCTTTAAATACCATTAACTAGAAATTGAAAAAAAAAAAAACAAATTCATATTGGTACTAGTTATAGTGGAGACATTATTTTTTATGAGAACAAATTTTTTATGTAAAAATTCATCCCTTTTGTATTCAATCATATGGCCCAATTTGAAATAGTAGGGATTACTTTTCTAAGAAGAAAAGTAGAAGCTACCAACTTCTTGGGTTCAAACGAATTTTGAACTTTATCTCCAAAAATACATAGTTATAAGTTAAGACTCGCAATTTCTACAAATGAGAGGAGTCGAAGTTTTATGCAGGTTGAACTTTCAGATTGTAGTCCAAATTATCTCAAATTTTGCATAACTTAAAAGAGAAAGATCGGCCTTTATAAATTATAATCATCTAGTTTGTATAAAATGGGAAAAGTACGTACCCTTCAGTAAGGTTATAAAATGCGGTTTTCATGCAATATGCAGAAGGCCACCGCATACAGCATATACGGTATACGGCCGCATATGCGGTTTTCATGCGGTACTTATCACTACTAGAATTTCCGTTTTTTTATGCGGTATACGGCGCTCGAGTGTCCGATTTTAGCAAATGACCACTTTTCAGAAAGCTTGTGAAAATACGCATGCGTCAATATCTACTTTGTTGGATTTTAAAATTCAGAATTGTCAAAAAACAAAGGAAGAGCCTCAAAACTTAAGTTGAAGTTTCCGATTAAGATTTTCATTTCTATTATTCAATCTAAGTAGATAAGTAAATTAGTTATATAATGAACTTGTAGAATACCAAGTTTTATTATTTTTGAAATTTTTTTACTATTTTTTATGATTTATGAAAGATGGCACAAAATCGGTCTAATTTACCATAATTTAGTGTAATTTAGCGAAATTTAGTGTAATTTAACATAATTATTGTAATTTAGCGTAATTTAGTGTAATTCAGCGTAATTTAACATAATTTCAAGTAATTTAGCGTATTTTAGTATAAATATGCTAATTATATATCAAAAAAAGTAATCTAACAAATATTTAAAAAAAAATCAAATTTTTAGTGTTAGATTTCAGCATTTTGCTATTCATAGTGTCTCTAAAAAAAAATAAAAAATTAGTACCGGCCATTAAATGGCCATTACCGGAAAAAATTGAAACCGGCCATTTTATGACTGGTATGGATATTTTTATAAATTCTCAACATTAGTGGGTATATTTATGTAATTAACTTTGGATATTAATAAAAATGTTGGAAATGGAATCAAGCACTCCAACTCACAGGTGACAGATGATGTACTTACTGTGTTCTTTATTGTTATCTTTTATAATTTCCTGGTAGTAATACAATTATGTATTTATCTATTACCAGAATAGTCAGTCAGATATAACCGTAGTAGTTTCTGGTTTGGATTTTTACAAATGAGGTCCTGAGTTTGACCCGTTTAAGAAAATGGACATTTAAATCATACTAATACGTTCCTAGTTTAATTAGGAGGTGACAAATCTGACAAATCATTTTGAAAGTTTGCGGCTCAAAAAGAACCAATTCAGAACCGGTTCAAACAAAAGCCGAACAATTCTAAATAAAGTCAGGTTCAGGTACACAGCTAATCGTTTGAGAACTATGGCTTTCATTATTGAAAATGGTATGAAGATGCATTTAGATTATATCAGACTTTATACCTTTCATATTTGATACGCCAACAATTTTGAACTGACAAATAAAATTGTAGTTATCTTTTATATTGATACATTTCTGGCAACACGCATTATCATAATAACCAGGTACAAAACAAGATACATTTGGATGAACAGTTTTAAATAGCTTGGAAAAACTAACAAAATATTTGTTGAATTTAAAAATATTTCTTTTTTATTGAGAACGGAGTGGCAAGAGAATTTAAAATTTCTTTGCTTCATTTGTCCATCCAAATAATGCATCTAAGACTCTTTCCTTCAAGAAGTAAATTAAAAGCTGTGTTTATCTCTGCTAAACCAACCTCATGTGTTATAAACATGTCAAGCTCCAGCTCCTACAAATTGTTTTGCTTTTCATTAACAGAAAATTGAACCAAATAAATTGTGTAACGAATGATAATCTAAAACGCATTTCTTTTGAAGAAGCGTATGAAGAATTACCTTGTTGAGATACTTATTTACAAGAATTGGGATGTCATTTTTTGCCTTGATCCCTCCAAATAGCGAACCCATTACGCATTTACCGTTCAATATGTCATAAGATTCTAAGCATAATGGTGAGCCGTGCATCTCCACGCCTAAAATTATAGTCTTGCCCCAACCCTTAATTGTCAACCAAAAAAGATAAAGAGAATATTAGTTCAATGAACCTATGCTGGTCCAGCTATAGCTTTTTTCTTCCTGGTATATTATATATATATAACTGGCACAGATTCAGCTAGGTATATTTCTGGTATGAACTGGCCAATCAGTCTGTACCTTCCGAGAGCTTTTAAATGCATCATTCATTACTGATGCTACACCAATGCACTCAAAGCAATAGTCGGCCCCACCCTTTGTCATCTCTATGATTACCTAATTCAGCAACGAAAAATGAATGTCAAATTAGAGTTCTGTGCACCATTATTTTTCATTTTATAGGTATGTTAGCAATACCTCACTAATAGATTTTTCACCAAGTTCGCTGGGATTTACGAAATCTGTCAGCCCAACAGTTTTTCCTGCTTATATACATATATCACATAAGAATATATTCCTAATTATCTTAACAGTAAAAATATCATAAAGAATTAATTAATTGGTACCTAGCTCAAATTTATCAGGATTCAAATCAATGCCAATGATTCGTGATACTCCACGCAACCTGCATCCCTCTGCAACCTATGAAATTGCATAAAGAACTGGTATCATGTACTCGAAATATCGAAGTACATGTAAAAGAGTAACCCACACAATTGTTGTTATCCAGTAGGAAAATTCATCTAAAGTAATTGTCTCTGTATGGTGTAATTGCTAATTAGAGCAAGAGCATGATACAGTCATACAGCCAACAGCCAACTATATTGATATGCAGTTTTCTTATTTTTGATAATTTGAGAAAAATTAAGGAATGGGTAAGAGTATTTTGTTTTGCATAGGTCTGGTACGAATTGTCATGATTCTTAACCCAGCTTCAAGTAGAGAGCCACAGAAAATAAAATTAAAAACGTCAGCATTACTAAAAGTTCAAAAATTATTAAGATACCATAGCGCATGCCATTGTTTTTTTAAAAGTTTTTTATGCATTTTCTTAACTGCTTCATCTTTTCACCTTATCTTTCTCTCTGTTTTCTATTTCATTTCTACCAGTATCAGATCTTACCTGCGTCAGGTTTTCCTTTGATTTTTTTATCTTTTTGGAACAAAATGCGATCTGAGTTTCTATGGCACGGTACCTCGCCACAATAGAACAAAGCAAGTGGGAGGAATGGGAGTAATGGACCTAAGAACCTTCAATAACGCCTTATTAATGAAATGGAGATGGCATTGGGAGAGCCCAAAACAGACAATATGTAAGCACATCATCACTGTTACTTCACAAGTGACAGACTTCATAGTTCATACCACAGGTACCACCATTCACCCACACACTTCAAAAGACACAAATTCTGGGCAATTTCAATCATGCACATACCGGGCAGTGGCTTAAACATCTCACTATGGATGCATAATTGGGGCTTTGGAATATTAAAAATAGAATTACCCAATCTCTACACACATGCACTCAACACAACAACAACACTCGTACAAGCTGTGACTACACAAGACATCAGGGGTATGTACATCCCCTGTCAACCCTAGCAGACCAAGAGTTACAAAAACTTCGACAACTTCTACAAAGCACAACACTGGACCAGCATGCTCACAATGACATACAGTGGAAATGGAAAGATTCAGGACAGTTCACGGTGAAAAGTGCTTATACAGCACTCAAAGATGGACCCAGAATCATAACGAGACAACAAAACATCTGGGAATTAAAGGTGCCTCCCAGAATCAGGGTTTTCGGGTGGTTAACATCACTTAACAGGATCCTGACGATTGATAATTTGATTAAAAAGGGGTGGACGCTGGTTAACAGGTGCCCCATGTGCAAATCAAATCTGGAATCTGTGCACCATCTCTTCAACGAGTGCCCCTTCGCAATTAACCTATATAAGGACCTGCACACGCATAATCTGCTTACCGTACCAGTGAACAAATTACCAGCAGAAGTGATATTGGATACCACAATTCAGCTCCAAACTAGATCAGCACTACTGTTAACTCAATTCATATTGTGGAAAGAGCGCTGCTCAAGGATTTTCACAGATGGAGAAAGATCGGTACCAGAACTGAGAGAGGACCTGCTGACACAAATCCATCTCATCTCGCTTTGAAATAGGGGGGGCAACATTAATCTAGAATCTTTCATTTCTTTCTGTTTTGTTTTAATATTCTGTCTTTATTTCAAAATTTATCTTTTTCTTAAATCAGGATCAACTGTTTTGAGCAAGGAAACTGTTTTTATTTTCATGTAAAAGCTTCTCACTGAATAGCTTGATTTATCAAATCGAATATGGGCGTGACCCATGTTTTTCCTCACAAAAAAAATGCGATCTGAGTTTTTATAATATTTTGAACCTTTTCTGTTTGAATTGGCTTAACATAAGAACTGAATGGTCTGCTTTCTTTATGATTCCAAATAATTACCTTTTTGCAAAGAATACCTGTCAAAATCCTATGGAAAATAAAAATACATGTAATACATACAGCTAAACCAACTGTTCCGAGGCCAAAGATGGCGACTGTGGATCCCGCCTCCACCCCAGCCACCTTCCATGCTGCTCCAACACCTGTGATACAATTAAACGTAATTTAATTAATCCACCAATCATTGAATAAAGAAACCGATAAATCCTGCTCTGTAAACATCATCCTCCGTAATTGAAGGTCCTTTCTTAGAAATCTAATTAAAAGGAAGAAATTTAATAACATTGGCGGTTCATATGTCCTGATATATAACCTAACTACATTAATTAATTCAGTCACATGTGTTATTTAAACTCTAGATTCCTGATCTCATCAATCATACAATAAATCATTATCTACCTATAAAGCACAGAAGACCATGTTACATAAGACAAGTTCTTCATTAAAATAATACAAACTAAATCATGAATTTCCGTCAGTAATATATCATTACGAAATCCAGGCAGAATTCTTCTAATCTCATTTATACCATACAACTCAATAAGAAAAATGAATAATGTCATAAATTTGTGCAGCTACCAGATGAGATGCCACAACTAAGGAGGCAGGCTTTCTCAGGTGAGATTGCGGGGTCCACCTTGGTGACATAAGCGACATCTACAACCGTGTATTCACTAAAACTCGATACACAAAGAAAGTGATTAATCGGCTCTCCTTTGGCATCAGCAAACCTAGTTGTCCCATCTCTAGGCATGCCATGTCTGACCTGAAACTCGAGTTTGGAGCACATATTGCTGCGCTCTGAAGTGCAGTCGATGCACTCATTGCATTGCGCCATGAATGTGGGGACCACCAGGTCACCCACTTTGAACTCGTCTACATGCTCACCTACGCTCTCAATCATCCTGTATAGCAGCCCGATTGAGTTTCAATATGTGAGCTTGTTAGGGAATTATTTTAAGGAAGAGAATGAACTTTGGGATTTTAAAAATTTTGGTACTTGACACAATCGGTACTGTAACATGATATCCTGAACTTATATTTACAAGGTTGTGCCTGACTAGCTATATATATACTGCTTCAGTTCTTGTTCTCTTAACCAAAAATCTTTTGACTGGTGGGATTCAATTTATGATAATATGTAACCATACCCCGCTTAGGTAGTAAGAGGAATCTCATGATTAGATTTATGTCAGAAAATTAGAGTGGCATGACGCTAATATTAACCTTTTACTCAGTTTAAAATAAAACAAAGTACGAAACCAGACTAATAAAAACTAATAGCTATAATCCATTTCACAGAAAATTTTAATAATAATAATAATAATAATAATAACAATAATAATTTAATCATTAATAAATTTTTGTAAAAAGGTACATACCCAACAGCCTCATGACCAAAAATAATCGGATGTGCTGTGAAGGGGCCTTCCTTCATGCGCCAAAATGTGACATCAGTATGGCAAAGGGAGGTGCATATGATCTTTATCCGGACCTCATACGCTTTAGGGCGCGCCACCACCACCTCCTCTATCTGCAATGGTTCTCCGCCGGCTCTGCTCACCGCCGCTACATGTTACCACACAATCAGACAAATTAATCGTTATTGCAAGCTCAAGTGTGGAAAATCAGATAGAGAGATCAGAGCACATGAGATATATTAGCATGCTAGTACCTTTGCATTGGATTGGTTTTATGGCGTTGGTGGTGGCCATGGTGTGTTTGTGTTTGGTTTTCTTTCAAGCAAGGTGAGGAATAAAGTAGATGGGAGAGGTTTATATTTATATTGTTTTTGTTTGAATTAATGGTGCATTAACAATAGCAACCTTTGTATGCCTTACACCTTTGAAAGCTTATCCTACTCCGCCTCTAAACTAAAATGAAAATGGCACTACATTACAAATAGGGAGTTGGACTTTTTAACGTTTTTAAGCTATCAAAATAGTTAGTGCGCTTAATTTAAAATCTAGTTAAATTAATGTGGACATTTCATTATAGAACCACAAAATTCTTTAGTCTTATGAATTTATGTGTTGATTTCATTTCTTTAACATATACAAGATAATATTTGTGGACTAATATATCCACCATGTTAACCATTTAGATATTTTATGGTTTTAATTGATACATCAATAAGATAGTCACATGTATGCCTATTATCAATTTGTAACCTGACATTTGCAAGATTAATTGCTCAATTTATTTGATTAAGAGCATATTTTTCTGATTATTTAATTAAGTAAAGACATCTAGATAATACTGGTGAATTACTTCTCAGACATTCAATGATTATTGTATGTTTATTGGAATTGATGTTTAACATCCTGTAACTTATGTTCATTCACAAAATGAAAACATCATATTTTACATGCAGCAACACTAATTCGCATCATGCCAACTAACTATTATAAAAAAAATTCCTTTACAATTGATTTTTGGTCACATACCTAATATTTTACATATAAGAATGTTTGGATGTGTGATATATGTTCCAATTGCTCCACCACAATGCATTAAGATGGGATCTCAAAGGAAGTTAGAAATTTATGTTGGATTTGAATTTTCATATATAATAAAGTATTTAGAACCAATGACACGAGATTTATTCACGGCTAGTTTTGTTAATTGTCATTTTGATGAATCAATTTTCCCAATCTTAGAGGAGAAAACAATTATCTGGAAAAAAATATTAGTTGTAATAAATTATCATTACAAAGAATGTGAACTAAATTTCAAAATATAATCCATTTACAAAGATGAGTTAATCAATTGCCAGACACATTTATACACCCAAAGAAAATGACCAAGTCACATGTACCAGCTGTTAATGCTCCAATTAGAGTCAATGTTCCAGCACTACAAACTAATGAAATTATGACACGCATGAAGCATGGAAGAGTAATTGGTTCCAAAGATAAAATATTCTCGAAAAAATAAAATGAGCAAAGAATTAAAATGGCTAAGTCGAGGATATGATAATTTCATATAAAACTCCAGAAGAGAATCAAATTATAAATAATATTGGAGTTCCAATAGAAACTCATATATATGAAATTCATAAAAATGAAGATATCTCAATAATTTATATCATGAATAAAATAAGATGGAACCGAGATGAAATCGATATAAATGATGTTTTTGCATATAATATAGCGCTAAATATAATAAATAACAAAGATCATGACCTGAAGTCTATAAAAGAATGTTGATAAGGAAATAATTGATCAAAATGGAAAGGTGCAATTAAGGCAGAATTAAACTCTCTTGAAAACAAAAAGTTTTTGGGCTTATAATCCTAATACCTGAAGGTGTAAAACCAGTAGGATATACATGGGTATTTACGTGAAAACAAAATGAGAAAGGTGAAATTGTAAGATATAAAACGCGACTTGTCACCCAAGGTTTTTCACAAAGACTTGAAATTAATTATGAATAAACATACTCACTTGTGGTGGATGTAATAACTTTTCGGTACTTAATTAATCTGACAAAACATGAAGGACTCGATTTGCACCTAATAGATGTTGTTACAACCTCTTTATATGACTTGTTTGATAATGATATTTATATGAAAATTCCTGAAGGATTTAAGATGCCTGAAGCATGTAATTTAGGTTCTCAAGAACATTATTCAATCAAATTGAATAAATCTTTATATGGATTAAAGCAATCTGGACACATGTGGTATAAACGTCTTAGTGAATATTTATTAAAACGTGAATATAAAAATGATACAATTTGTCCATATATTTTCATAAAAAGATCTGAAAATAAGTTTGTTATAATTGCAGTTTATGTTGATGATCTAAATATCATTGGAACTCCGGAAGAGCTTCCAAAATCAGTAAATTATTTAAAGAAACAATTTGAGATGAAAGATCTTGAAAAGACAAAGTTTTGTCTTGGATTACAAATTGAACATTTGAAAAATAACATTTTCGTTTATCAAGAAAATTATGTCTCAAGAGTGCTGAAACGATTTTATATAGACAAATCACATCCATTGAGCACTCTGATGGTTGTAAGTTCATTAGATGTGAATAAAGATCTTTTTAGACCTCGAGAGAATGATAAAGAACTACTTGGTCCTGAAGTACCATGTCTTAGTGCAATAGGAACACTTATGTATCTTGTTGGACATACAAGAACTGATATATCATTTGCTGTAAATTTATTAGCAAGATATAGTTCTTCTCACACGCGAAGACATTGGAATAGAATTAAACATATACTTTGATACCTCCAAGGTACAATGGATATGGGTTTATTTTTTTTCAAATGTATCAAAATCTGATTAAATTGGTAATACGGATGCTGGATATTTGTCTGATCTACATAATGGCTGAGCTCAAATAGGCTATTTGTTTATATGTGGTGGAACAGCTATTTCATGGCGATTTGTGAAAGAAACTATAACAGTCACATCTTCTAATCATGCAAAAATGTTAGCAATACATGAAGCAAGCCGAGAATGTGTTTGGTTAAGATCTGTGATTCAACACATTCGTCAGACATTATTATTGGGCATTATTATTGGTTAAGATCTGTGATTCAACACATTTTTAATTTGGCACGAATCTCAAATCCCAATAATACTGCCCTGTGCTATCTCGACGATTATCTATGAATATAATACTACATGTATTACTCAATTAAACGAATGATACATTAAAATAGATAGAACAAAACACATTTCACCAAAAATAATTTCACCCATAATCTTCAAAAGGATAATGTTATTAATGTTCAGCAAATTAGTTAAAGTGAGAATCTAGATAATTTATTCATCAAGGCAAATCCTACTGGAATATTCGAAAAGCTGGTCCGTAATATTGGTATTCGTTGACTTAAAGATCTTGATTAATGTTGTCATGAGATGGAGTTAATACTCATTATATTTACTTTAACAATGATTTTTCCCACTGAGTTTTCCTGGTAAGGTTGTAACTGTGTATTAAGAAGAATACTGTACTCTTTTTTCTTTACTTGATTTTTATCCCATAGGATTTTTTTCTAGTAAGATTTTAATGAGACATATCCTTATGTAATGGGCATTCAAGGAGAGGTGTTATAAATAAATTATTTATGGATGTTCATGTTGCAACTCTTCACTAATTACTTCAAAAACTTCTCTTTAAAGAAATATGTTTCATCTCTCACATTTATCAATATAATTAATTTAGATGGCTTGCAATTTACATTGTATAGCCTATAAATAGAGGCTTTGTAAAGTTGTATTATGCACACATCAAAAGCATATGAATAAAAGATAACTATTTTTATACATTTTTAATATCTTGTTTATTATTTTTTTGCTTCAATTTATAACAGTTCGGTCCATTTTCACTTAAATATTGGCACATCATTTAAGTTGATTTCTTAAAAAAAAAAAAATTGTTACGATCAATCTGCCTAAATTCAATGATCAAGATAACTACAAATGTCAATTTGTCTGACTGTTTGAAATTATAGTGGATGTAATTGCTCAAAGGTACTCCATTCATGACCACCGCAATAATTGAAGAAGTTTCATTAAAAAAATAATAATAATTGAAGAAGTTCCACCGTGTTATAAATAAATTAAGTTATGGATGTTCATTTGAAACTCTTCACTAATTACTTCAAAACTCTCCTTAATGAAGTATGTTTCATCTCTCCACATTTATCAATTGAATTAAATTAGATGGCTTGTTATTTACATTTTCTATCTATAAATAGAGGATTGTAACATGTATTATGGACACACAAGAAAAACATATGAATAAAAGATAGCCATCTTTATACATTCTCAAATCTTGTTTACTTTTCTTTTCTTCAATTTACAACACGTTATCAGCACGAGTTGCTCGGAAGAAGTTGTAAAGTTATTCTGTAAGTAATTTATATGATTGATTATTATATCTTTCATTAATTTAAATTTCATTTAAATTTTTGATTATATTTGTTTTAGTTTATAAGAATCATTCCTTGAAGTGAATGATGGAATAATAACCTGAAGTTATTATTCAAAAATAAAAGTTTATCAAGAATTTGAAATTCTTATTACCCGAAGAGAATAAAAGAATAATAACCTGAAGTTATTATTATAATTGTTTAGAACCTGAAGTTCTATTTGAAATTTTAGTATAAAATAACCAGCAGTTAATTATAAAATTAATATAATAACTAGCAGTTATTATAGGCCACTGGATGAATAATAACCTGAAGTTATTCCCAATTAAAAACCTGAAGTTTTATTAGAAATTTTCATATAATATCAATATAATAACCAGAAGTTATTATAGGTAATTGGATGAAAATATAATCTGAAGTTATTTCAAATTAAATTTTACAATTGCGCAGTCAAGTAATTTAATAACCAGAAGTTATTAAATAAATATTTTATTATAACCTGAAGTTATATAATATTAACCTGAAGTTATTGATACATTTAAATTTATTTATGAAATTTACATATTCTTTTATTTATATTTATTTATCTCCCTTTTCATAACCTGAAGTTATGATATTAATAACCTAAAGTTGTGGCATTAATAACCTAAAGTTGTGACATTAATAACCTGAAGTTAATACGTATATATTTTGTAGTACGTATGGCAAATCTTGCAAAGCTTGAATTTATCTCCCTTTTCATTTATCATAACTCGAAGTTATGTTATTAATAACCTGAAGTTGTATTTTGTTATAAATACGTATTAATGAAAAATGAGAAAGACAAACATCCTGAAGATGTTTGTTACAGATGTGGGATGGCAAATCATTGGTCACGTACCTGTCGTACGCCCAAGCACCTAGTGGAGCTTTATCAAGTCTCACTCAAGAAAAGGGGAAAAAAAATGTGAAAACTAACTTTACTGAAAATGATCCCGAAAATGAATGCCATATAGATACACATCTTGATGTATCAGATTTCTTCCATAATGTGGATGAAGAAATAAACACTTTTACTAAGGGAGAAAATAAAACATAGAAGTTTATGTTTATGTTTAATAAAAGTTTAATTTACATTTTAATTTTTATATTGAATGCAAATAAAATTATGAATAAAGGTAGTTTATTTTAATTTATTCTTGTATTCTTTTTAAAAGGAAAATGACTGACGCAATGGTAAGTAAAGAAGATCCATGTCTAGTAGACAGCGGAACAACAAATGCCATATTGAAAAGTAAGAAATATTTTTCACAATTGCATCTTGGTGAGACTAATATCCACACTATATCTGGCATAAGTAATTTAATTGAAGGCTCCGGAAGAGCTTGTATTTTGTTACCTGAAGAAACAAAATTAATAATAGATGATGCATTATATTCAAGTAGATCCAGAAGAAATCTACTAAGCTTTAAAGATATTCGAAAGAATGGTTATCATATTGAAACTATGAATGAGAGAAATTACGAATATCTTTATATCACATCTATTAAAAATGGCCATAAAATTATAATGGAAAAGATGCAAGCATTGTCTTCAGGACTATATGGTACTTATATAAGTACAATAGAATCGAATATGGTTACTAACCAGAAGTTAGTTGATCCAAAATTATTTACACTGTGGCATGAAAGATTGGGTCATCGAGGAAGTATAATGATGAGAAGAATAATTGAAAGTGCAAATGGGCATCCCCTAAAGGACCTGAAGATCCTATTATCAAAAGAATTGACATGCGAAGCATGCTCTCTTGGAAAATTAATTACAAGGCCATCTCCAAATAAAATTAGACCTGAAGCTCCTACATTTTTAGAAAGAATTCAAGGAGATATATGCGGGCCTATTACACCTCCATGTGGACCATTTAGATATTTTATGGTGTTAATTGATGCATCAACATGCTGGTCACACGTGAGTTTGTTGGCAACAAGAAATGTTGCGTTTGCTAGACTATTAGCACAAATTATCCAATTGAGAGCCAATTTCTCAGATTATCAAATTAAAAGAATCTGGCTTGATAATGCAGGTGAGTTTACTTCTCAAACTTTTAATGATTATTGCATGTCTATTGGAATTACGGTAGAACATCCAGTGGCCCATGTTCATACACAAAACGGTCTAGCAGAATCGTTGATTAAAAGGTTGCAATTAATTGCTAGACCTTTACTTATGAAATCTAATTTACCATCTTCTGCATGGGGACATGCCATATTACATGCTGCTGCACTAATTAGGTTAAGGCCTACTGCAGATCATAAGTATTCCCCGTTACAATTGGTCTCCGGAAGAGAACCAAATTTATCCTATCTAAAGATATTTGGTTGTGCAGTATATGTTCCAATTTCTCCTCCACAACGCACAAAAATGGGACCTCAAAGAAGATTGGGAATTTATATTGGTTTTAACTCTCCTTCTATTATTAAATATTTAGAACCATTAACAGGAGATGTTTTTACAGCAAGATTTGCTGATTGTCATTTTAATGAATCAATATTCCCAAACTTAGGGGGAGAAAAACAAAAGCTGGATAAACAAGTAACTTGGAATTCATCATTATCTTATCTTGACCCACGAAGTGGTCAATGTGAACTCGAAGTTCAAAAGATTATAAATTTGCAAAGAATTGCAAATGAATTGCCTGATGCATTTACGGATACAAATAGAGTTACTAAATCGCATATTCCAGCTATAAATGCACCTGCTCGAATTGACATTACAAAAATATCTAATGAATCTAATGTGCGTAGAAAACGTGGAAGACCACTTGGTTCTAAGGATGTAAATCCACGTAAAAGGAAAGAGCAGAATAAAGCAGTTGGTCTAACCCCAGAAGAGGTTGATGGTAAAACTCCTGAAAAAGTTAATAAAACCCCAGAAGAGGTTGGTAGTAGAACTCCTGAAGAAGTAGATAAAATTCCAGAAGAGATTGATGGTAAAACTCCTGAAGAAGTCAATAAAATCCTAGAAGAGGTTGATAGTAGAACTCCTGAAGGAGTTGATAAAACCCTAGAAGAGGCTGATCAAGTTCCAGAAGAAACATATGTTAATGAAATCTTTGCATTCACTATAGCAAACAATGTTATAAACGAAGAAGACAATGTGCCAAAAACTCTGGAAGAGTGTAGATACAGAAATGATTGGCCTAAATGGAAAGATGCCGTACAAGCTGAATTAAGTTCATTAGAAAAACGACAAGTATTTGGACCTGTAGTCCAAACGCCCAAAGATGTTAACCCTGTAGGTTACAAATGGGTATTTGTTATAAAAAGAAATGAGAAAAATGAGATTGTGAGATATAAAGCAAGGCTAGTGGCGCAAGGCTTTACACAAATACCTGGAGTCGATTATGAAGAGACATATTCACCTGTAGTGGATGCGATAACTCTCAGGTTTCTAATAAGTCTCACGGTCACAGAAAATCTAAAAATGCAACTTATGGATGTCGTAACAGCATATTTATATGGTTCACTTGACAGTGACATATACATGAAAATCCCCGAAGGATTGAAAATGTCTGAAGCATATAAGTCGAAACCTAGAGAGATGTACTCTATAAAATTAAGAAGATCTTTATACGGATTAAAACAATCAGGTCGAATGTGGTACAATCGACTTAGTGAGTACCTTATAAAAGAAGGATATAAAAATAATATAATTAGTCCGTGTGTTTTTATTAAAAGATCAAATCTAGGTTTTGCAATCATTGCAGTGTATGTTGATGATTTGAATATTATTGGATCTCCTGAAGAGATTGAAAATACTATAAAATTATTAAAAACTGAGTTTGAGATGAAAGACCTTGGTGTAACTAAATTTTGTCTCGGCCTGCAGATCGAGCATCTAAATAATGGAATATTTATCCATCAATCAAATTATGTTGAAAAATTACTAAAGAGATTCAATATGGATAAAGCTCATCCTTTGAGCACACCAATGGTCGTACGATCGCTAAATGCAGAAAATGATCCTTTTTGCCCCCAAGAAAATAATAAAAAAGTTCTTGGTCCTGAAGTACCATACTTAAGCGCAATCGGGACATTATTATATCTTGCAAATAATACAAGACCCGATATAGCATTTGCAGTAAATGTGTTAGCAAGATATAGTTTCAAACCAACCAGAAGACATTGGAATGGAATTAAACACATATTTCGATATCTCTGCGGAACTAGAGATATGGGGTTATATTATCAAAAGGATACAAAATCCAAATTAATTGGATATGCAGATGCGGGATATTTGTCGGATCCACATAAAGCACGATCCCAAACGGGATACGTATTCACCTATTGTGGAGCTGCAATTTCATGGCGATCGATAAAACAAACTTTAACGGCAACATCTTCAAATCATGCCGAATTGATCGCCTTATACGAGGCGGGTCGAGAATGCGTTTGGTTACGGACAATGATTCAAAACATTCAAGAAGAATGCGGACTTGAAAACATCAAGGAAAACCCTACTCCGCTGCATGAAGATAATGCAGCATGCATTGCACAAATCAAAGAAGGATATATCAAAGGAGATCGGACTAAACATATTGCGCCAAAGTTCTTTTGTACACATGACCTACAAAAGGAAGGCGTAATCGATGTTTTCCAAATCCGATCAATCGACAATTTGGCAGACCTATTCACAAAATCTTTACCGACAAAGGTTTTTGAACAACTTACAAAAAAGATAGGTCTACATCAATTGAAGAATATTCAATGATATCTAAATGAGGGGAAGCGTTATATGCACTGTACTCTTTTTCCCTTAATCAAGTTTTTATCCCAATGGGTTTTTCTTGATAAGGTTTTTAATGAGGCAGTACATGGTCCTGAAGTACCATGTTAATATTGATCCTGAAGTATCATGTTAATATTGATCCTGAAGTATCATATTAATAGCGTATAATGAAAAATGAACATCCAAGGGGAAGTGTTATAAATAAATTAAGTTATGGATGTTCATTTGAAACTCTTCACTAATTACTTCAAAACTCTCCTTAATGAAGTATATTTCATCTCTCCACATTTATCAATTGAATTAAATTAGATGGCTTGTTATTTACATTTTCTATCTATAAATAGAGGATTGTAACATGTATTATGGACACACAAGAAAAACATATGAATAAAAGATAGCCATCTTTATACATTCTCAAATCTTGTTTACTTTTCTTTTCTTCAATTTACAACACACCGCAATAATAGACCCCCGGTTTGTTTATGATTTTTATTTTTGTTTGGTTGAGAAGATCCCGTGAGGAGACTTTTCGGATCCTTTTACGTACCATGTCACGACTCACGATCGAACGAGGAATGAGGGGCAGCAGCTCGACAAGTATACTCTCCATTACTGTAAAAGATTCCCTTTCTTTTACGGTTTGAGATTAACTCTCTCAGCAGCTTTAAGATTCGAGCTAGCACAGGGCAGTATTATTGGGATTTGAGATTCGTGCCAAATTAAAAAGAACAATGCAGATCCAGTAATTGTAAAAGATTCCCTATTACAGTACCGGGGAGGATGTAAATTCGGCAGGAGCTTGGGCTGCTAGCCGAGATTTTTATTAATACCCTAAAAAAATATATATATATTAAAAATGTCCTCAGTTTGAAAAAAAATTTAAAAATACCCTAACCGCTCCATAATTGGGCGGTCCACTGGTGCTAGCAAATCGCCCTCTTTCTGGGCGGTCCACTTCCTCCAGACAACCGCCCAGAGATGGGGCGGTTTAGTATTTTGTTTTTTTTTTCAGATTTTATATATTTTTAAGATTTATTGTTGTTTGTTAAGGTATATATTTTTATAAGGAAATGTATATTGATGTATATATATTTTTAAGATGTATATATTGTTAAGATATATTTTTCTTTTTTAAGATATATATATGAGTGAGGCTATGGTGCTATGCATAGCACGGATGGCTAGTGTACTACGGCTCAATATGGTACTTTTTAAAATCCTAACGGTCGATCCGACCGTCCAATGTGATAACCATATGAATATGTACTTGCAAACTAAATTTTATATTTTTTCGAATTTTTTTACTATTTTTTCAGATAGGTAGAATTTTGATGGTCCAGAATTTTCAAAAAACACTGATTTTTCTACCTATCTAAAAAAATAGTAAAAAAATTCGAAAAAATATAAAATTTAGTTTGCAAGTACATATCATATGGATATCACATTGAACGGTCGGATCGACCGTTAGGATTTTAAAAAGTACCATATTGAGCCGTAGTACACTAGTCATTGGTGCTATGCATAGCACCATAGCCTCACCCTATATATATATTTATAAGTAAATGTATATATTGTTAAGATATATTTTTGTATTGTAGATTTTATATAAAAATGAAGAAAAGTACTTAATTTTTTTTATTGTAATTTTCAATAAAAGTGAGTTGAGTTTTGATGCGGTTATACGGCTGTTGTACTCATTGTCGATTTGGCTAACGTGGTAAACAGTGAAAAATATGTAATCTAAATCGTAAGTCCACATAAAAAAAATCCAAACTACGTAAAATAAATGTCCACAACTCATGCAAAACAGTCCAGATCGAATACACAATAGTAGAAACCTATCAAACTACAAAATATAAAAAAACCTAACGGCGAGGGCGAAGGCGACGACCAAAGAGATCCAACCTACGAGGTGGATGACGGTCCCTGGGGGGCTGTACACGCCTGACGTGAACCTCCTCCTCCTGTGCGGCTGTATCCGCCTCGGCCCATGGATCCTCCACCAGTGGGGGGATGTGCGGCATAGTAGGCACCTCCCATGGCTCCCAGGTCGATGGATACGTAGGCGGAGGAGGCGGTGTGCCAAATATAGCATATGCATAGGCATCTGCATGCTGTGCTCCACTCCCACTGGCCTCGTCATCGTGCTGTCTGGCCTCCGGATATCGTGGTATGTGGAGGCTCCGTCTCTCATCCCCGGCATAATCTCCGGTAAGGTCAGCCATAGTGAACTCCGGAGTGGAATGTCGTGGGGGAGCTCCACCCTTAATGGAAACAATGTTAGTTTTGCTACATACAAATAAGTAGTAAGTTGAATAAATAATAAATTTTTGCTACCTGTCCAACCTGCACCGGAACTCCATATTCATTGTAGTAAGCGCTCCACGCATTATTATTCAACACCCATTCGTGGAAGCCCCAACCTGATTCATCCACTGCATAATTGAAGAAAAATTAATGAGAATAGTTTTTGTACCGAGAAATAACTGTGTACGACAAAATCAAATTACCTGGAGGAGGTGGCGGCATCTCATCACCGTATATAGCGACTCTGGGCTGATCCGGATCTAGTGGTGTGGGCTCTATCTCGCGCCAGTTTATGTTCTCCCCACTGTCATGCAACATGCCAATGAGGCGGCCGTCAAAGCTGGAGTCCTCCACCATAGGAGCAGTGTGCTGGAGCATTGTACATCCCACTGCTCGCCAACCTTCTTGTGCCATGCACACCAAGCTGTGTGCCACTCCTCTGATACCGGTAAGAATCTGCACAAAGTGTATTTATTAATTTTTTAGGAAAAACTAAATAAACATTTAATGCTTTAAATATGTTAGTTTCGTAAGTAATTACCTGGGGAGCCTGGATCGGTCCGAAAGACATAAAACCTCTCGACCCTGTACGAGAAAGCCTCCGTCGAAGGGTCTCACCCCAATGGCCCGTGAGGTATACCGAGGGCATGCCCCACCTCTGGTACCAGACTAAGTACCTCAATCCCCCAGGCCCTGCGCCCAGTGTGACATCATCGGCCGTAGGAGGCTGCCACAAGTGAAAATGTGGA
This sequence comes from Carex kokanica, assembly GCA_025461125.1. Lineage (NCBI taxonomy): Eukaryota > Viridiplantae > Streptophyta > Magnoliopsida > Poales > Cyperaceae > Carex > Carex kokanica. The sequence goes on along the minus strand of JAJGRX010001000.1, from coordinate 176,034 downwards.
GACTGTGCTCGGAGGTAATGATCTGCGTGGCGCACTCTCCAGTCGATGTTAGGCTTATTGTGTTTAGTCCTGCAGTACACTTAAATTAAAAAAGAATGTTAATCAAGTGCAGAACTGAACAAGTAACGGTAAGAGAGCAATTAAGTAATTTTAACTTACTTGTGCAACTTGGTGGTCTCAGCCTCTCCAAGGTCTGGGAACTGCGGGACAAATGCGTCCAGACCAAACTGTCGGGTCACGCGATCTGGCCATGTGTACTCAACAATCCAGTAACATACACACGGCCCCCGATAAAACCAGAGATGCCTCTGCCCCAATGTCAGTCGACAAAATGCGTTCCTTTCGTAGAACTCCCAGTAGGGGAACCAGTCGACGCTGCTCTCGTGAAGCATCTGGACCTGACTCCGGACATATGAAATCCCCACAATTCTCCTCCTGCCCGTGTTCTCGTACGTGTGTCGATCGCCCCATATGGCACCGTACGCGGGACACCTCTCGGCATCCTGTCTCCTCAAGTATGGGACAAGAGACGGACGAACTGGCCGACATACCGGCAAATGAGACCACGACCATTGCTGGAGTAGAAGAAGCGGTCCGTGGATCTGCTTGTTCTTCACCTATATTTTGGACATGAGGTGAATATGTTGGTGATTATTGAACTCTAATTATTGTAATTTAAATTCCGAAATATTTGTGAAAACTTACCAAGCAAGCATGGCACAGGCTCCGATATAAGTGGGCGATCACAGCTCCGCCCCAGTTCCAGTTCGATGGCTTCTCAATTTCTGTCAGCAGAGAGAGGAACATAATCGGAACCGCGTCACCGCTGGAGTCCACGAACATGACGCTGCCACAGAGATCCAGCACAAAGGCCCTCACATACCTAAAAATATAAAATAGTAAAAATAAATTTAATGATTTTCACTGTTGAGTTCGTAACATATTTTAATTTCAAGATTCTCAATTATTACCTCCTGACGGCCTCCAGATCAGTGGTCTCGGCTATGATCCGATGCAGAAAAAAGTGATCACGGAGCGACGCTAGGCTAATGCAGTACCCCGAATACCGGAATTTCTCATCATCCTTCCTCTTCTTCTTCTTTTGCAGCGTCTTTGGATCCTCTACCCCAGAAGCTGCCGTATCATCCCCACGTGAAGTGGACTGTCGGAGACACCGCTGATAGGCTCCCCGTCGATCCGTAGACCCCATAGAGCGCTCACATCTGCTAGGGTCACAGTCATCTCCCCAAAGGGTAGGTGGAACGAATGAGTCTCCGGTCGCCATCTCTCCGCGAGCCCGCTCATCAGAGCCTGGTCGATCTGACCCTGAAGCATGGTAGCGAGCTGATACAATCCGAGATGCATAATGCATTGCTTCATCAGAGGATGACCGATGTACGGTATCCCGTAGGTGCGATGTCTCACGGTCAACATCGCCTCGTCCTGTATTTAACAATGATTTCAGTCTAAGCGACTTACTATATGCCATATTAAAAATCTGTAATTTGAATTAAATTGCTTAAAAACCAACGTACCTCAATAGATGCGAGCGCGACCCTGTGCTGAACGTGTGGAATCCACAGAAGAGGGCTGAATGTATCAGCTGCATGTGTAGCGTGGTCTACACCGAGAGCCTCTGCACCGGATGCACTGGGAGCCTCTGTGCTGGACGAACTACCGCCCCTCTCCATAGTATCTGAAGTGCACAATTTTCAAGTAACTTCAATTTCACAAATTAAACCCTAAACCCTAAATAAAACCGTATTTTAATTTATAAACTAGACCCTCTAAATTAGGCCGCAATTAAATAATTTTATTTCTAAATTAAACCCTAAACCCTAATTTTTATCAACTTACTCGCGTCGGGAAAATTAACAACCCGCACACGGCAATTCAATTTCCAAACTAAACCCTAGACTCTAATTTTTATCAACTTAATCGCGTCGGGAAAATCAACAACCCGCACACGGCAATTCAATTTCCAAACTAAATCCTCTTAATTCTACAAAAAATAAATTAATAATTTACGTAAACGTACCAGAAAAAATCCGATCGAGAGAAAGTTGGCCGAGAGAGGGAGAGAGGGTGGCCGGTGGGGGGGGCTGGTTTGGGTAGGGGGGTGGTGGAGGGGGTGGTAGCGGGGTGGGGGAGGGGTGGGGCGGCCGGGTAGAGAGGAGGAGAGAACGGGTAGAGGGGGGGAAGGGGAGGCCGGGGGTAGGGTGGCCGGGTAGAGGGGAGGCCGAGGGTGGGCGGGGGTAGGCGGGGGTGGTCGGGGGGGGGGGGGCGCTGGGGGGCTGCTCGGGTCGGGTAGGAGGAGAAATGGGGGGGGCGGGTAGGGTTAGAGGGGGGAGAAGGGGAACCAGCGGCTATAAAAAAAAAAAGTTTTCGTGCGGACCGCCCAACCACTGGGCAGTTGGATAGAGAAAGTGAACCGCCCAGTGAACGGGCGGTTAGGGCATTTTTAAAAAAAAATTCAAACTGAGGGCATTTTTAATATTTTTTTTTTTAGGGTATTAATAAAAATTTCGGGGCTGCTAGCCTGTTGGTTTTCTATTGTACTAAATTAAATGTTTTTTTTACAAAAAAAAATAAAATTAGCCGAGGCTGCTAAGCAAAAGTTGGATGACCAAATTTTTTTTTTTTTTTTTTTTAAAAAACAAGTGAAGAAATCCAACTTTGAACCTTTGGATAATCAATAATTTTAGAATCTTTTTTGTAACCAACTGTTCTACTTCTTTTTTATGTAGATAACCAATATTCACAGTCAGTTCTGCAGTGCTTATTTGATATATGAAGTATCTGCTTTGAGATTTGTGCCAAACTAAAACGGACGACCCAGATCTTATTTTACACGGTCATGTATTGCACTGGATCTGAATTTCTTTTTTCTTTTAGTCCTGTCAGATCATGTATGTATTTATATTCCTACGTTGGATTTTGGTTTTCTCTATCCTTTCTTTTAATTTTCTTAAATAATTTGGTTCGATTTAAACATGTAGAAATGTACGAGTCATATTTTAATTATTAGGACTCAATTCGAATAAAATTTTAATAAATTAAAAACTGGGCTCATTTCTCGACATTTTGCTTGTGACCATTTTTGCCGATTTTTTAATCTATACCATTAGAAAAAATTAAAGCAGTGACATTAATTAAATTCCAAAATTTTATCAAAATAATTCGGACGCTCCAATTACAATCTTTGGTTAATCGACCGAAGACGGACGTTATAGACTCAAGCACAAAAAGTATATAAGATTTGCATCAGAAAAGAAACCTCCTCAATCCTCATGATCTGAACAGACTTCACATCTCCTGAGATATCTCAAAATTTTAAGTTGATATGTGAAAATTTTGGACCGTTCTGATTCTCAAATCACGAATTTGAAGCAATTATACATTTTCTATTAATATTATCCCCAAATATTTCATAAAAAGTTTTGGTCCGATTTTAAAATAAACTGAAAAATTCAGTTATATCGGAAAAAAAATGAAATCCTCTAAACAGATACCAAGCATGCATGAACAATTTCTTGAAGTATGCGCCCAGCCCTTTTTTTTTGGGCATTTTGCTGAAATTTCTTGCTACTGATTTCTTCCGACATTTTTATTAATGTCCTCAAAAAAACAAAATATCAAATCTATCCTCGGATTTTTTTTTTTTAAATACTCTAACCACCTCCCTATGAGGCGGTCCACTATCTCAACCAAACCGCCCAGCAAGGGGGCGGTTAGCTATCCCTATCAAACCGCACCACGTTGAGGCGGTTGGGTTGTTTTGTTTTTTTTTAAAAGGCTGCCTTTATAGTAAAATACAGTTATAATTTAGAAAATAGAGAGCGGATATTCCAATAGCATCGGATCAATTTATTATGATGTAATTTTATAAGTTGTTTTATGTATTTATTGTTTATTGTTTATTGATTATACAGCTGTTGTATTAATTGTCGATTTGGTTAACGTGGTAAACAGTCCAAACTATGTAATCTAAATGGTAAGTCCACAAAATAACATCAACACTATGTAAACTAAATGGTAAGTCCACAAAATCAGACAAAACAGTCCAAACCTGACATGTAACAATCCGAATATACAATACCAGAAATCTATCAAACTAAAAACCATAAAAAACCTAACGACGAGGACGAAGGCGATGACCAGAGAGATCCAACCTATCTAGTAGGTGGATGGCGGTCCCTGTGCGGCTGCACACGCCTCAAGTGAACCTTCTCCTCCTCCACATCATCTTGGCGATCCTCCTCCACCCATGGATCACCGGCTGTGTACGCATCTCTCATGGATCGGCCTCCCAGGTATAAGGATACGTAGCCAAAGGCGGTGTGCCAAATATAGCAAATGCAAAGACATCTGCAGTCTGCGCCCTACTCCCACTGGCCTCGTCGTCGTGCTGTCTGGTCTCCAAATATCGTGGTCTGTGGAGGCTCGGTACCTCATACCTGGCATCGTCTCCAGTAAGGTCAGCCATAGTGAACTCCGGGTTGGCCTGCCAGGAAGGAGCTCCATCCTGAACGTAAACAATGTTAATTTTGCTACATACAAATAACTAGTAAGTTGATTAAATAATAATTTTTTCCTACCTCGCCAATCTGCACCGGAACTCCGTACTTGTTGTAGTAAGCGTTCCACGCGTTGTTATTCAACACCCATTATTGGAACGCCCAACCTGAGTCATCCACTGCAGAATTGAAGATAACTTAATAAGAATAGTTTTTTAACGAAAAATGATTATGTATGACAACTTCAAATTACCTATAGGAGGTGGCGGCATCTTATCATCGTAGATAGCAACTCGAGGCTGATCCGAATCTCATGGTGTGGGCTTTATATCGCGCCAGTTGATGTTCTCCCCACTATTGTGCAACATGCCAATGAGGCGCCCGTCAAAGTCGGAGTCCTCCACCAGTGGGGCACTGTGTTAAAGCATTGCACATCCCACCACTCTCTAACCTTCTTTCGCCATGCACACCAAGCTGTGTATCACTCATCTAATACCGGTCAGAATCTGCACAAAATATTTTTTTATTATTATTAGAGAAAAAATAAATAAACATTAAACTTTTTAAATATGTCAGTTTCATTTATATTTACCATGCGAGCCTAGATCGATCCGAAAGGCAAATAAGTCCTTGACCCTTTACCCAGGAGCCTCTGTCGAACGGTCTCACCATAATACCCCTCTAGATATACCGACGGCATGCCCCACCTCTGGTACCAGACTAAATATCTCAAAGTCCAAGGCCCAGTGCCCAGTCTGATATCATCTGCCGTAGGCAGGGACCATAAGTAATCCTGCGGATGACGTGCTTTATGGTAATCCTCCATGAAACACGAGCTCCAGTCGAATTTGGACTTATTGTGTTTAGTCATGCAGTACAATTTAATTAAAACAGATTATTAGTAACGTGTAAGACTAAACAAGTAACAAAATATACAAGCAACTAAGGATTGGGTACTTACTGGTGCAGCTTAGTGATCTGCTGCTCGTCCAGCTCTGGTAAGTCCTGAACAAATGCATCCAAGCCAAACTGTCGGGGCACGTAATCTGGATACGTGTACTCAACAATCCAGTAACATACGCACGGCTCCCGATAATACCAGAAGTCTTTCTGCTCCAATGTCAGCCGACAAAGAAGGTTTTTGTCATAGAACGCACGGTAGGGGTACCAGTCGACATTTGACTCATGAAGCATCTGGAGCTGACCCCGGACATAAGAAATCCCCACAGTTTTCCCCTTGCCCGTATTCTCATACGTTTGGTGACTACCCCATATGGCACCGTATGCGGGACACCTATCGGCATCCTGTCTTGTCCAGAACCGGGTCTGAGCTGGAGGAACTGGTAGACTTACCGGCAAATGCGACCACGACCAGTGCTGGAGTAGAAGAAGTGGTCCAGCAATCTGCTTGTTGTTCACCTATATTTTGGACATGAGTTGCAATGTTGGTAATTATTAAACCCTAATATTTATAATAAAGATCTCAAAATATTTGTAAAGACTTACCATGCAAGCATTTGAAATAGAGTAGCAGACTTTAACAGTCCACACAATACTACATGATAATACATATTGTTATTATTATAAATAATGATAATTTTTCAGCGATTGTTCTAGGAATTTTATAGTCGGTAGTTATTATTATTACAAACTAATTGATTATCAGATATTCAACCGTTTTAGTTTTGATATTTATTATGTTATATATAAAATGTTCAGCAATTTATGTCATGACGTAATAAAAAAATGTTTGCATCTAATAATTAATATTTCATTATTTTAAATTGCGATTTGATAAGTCTTATTAAATTATACTATAATTATATACAGTGTCCTCGGTAAATAATCAAGATCATCGACGATTAATATAATATAATTTAAATAATAATTTCAAAAGAACTTTTAAATTATGCTGTATTTATTCGCTAAATTGAGGCCTTCATTTTTCACCGAAATCTTGCATTATTTGATAAAATAGATTGATAAATTTGATAAATTTGATGTATTATAATATTCATGATATTATTTCGTCATTTGTTTTTACAAAATTTAAAAAATATCAAAATTAAAATTAATGAATATTTGATAAGTGAACTTTTTAATAATAATAAGTATAAGACTATCTACAAATTAATTTCATGATTATCAGTGAAAGGCTACCATAATTGATAATAATAATTTATGATAATAAAATATTTTTTGGCTTTCTCAACTTTGAAATCCACCATTTGGGCGGCTGTAGGAGATAAATGGCCAATGCAAGTCAGTTAAGCAGGCGTATTTGGCGTATTTTCAAATCAATGAACATCTCTTTCAGATGATCAATTCTATCAGTATATAGAAGATAAAAAGGTAGTCAACCTTTTGTACAGAAAAATAATTGCATGAGCGGCCTTCTCGTCATATTCTCGAGACACTGTATTCGACTCGAACTCAAGACTCGGTACGGATTAATTATTTTTCAATCTTCTTAAATAGTTAGGCACAAGTCTCAAGGAGGAGTCCCACTAGTTCATCATTTCTTATGATGATTAATTACAATATTAAATTATGTTGTGTTTTCTATGAGACTTTATTATGTTACTATTTTTTAAGTATAACTATTTATATTTTCTATATTATTTTAAACTGTTAGAGTTTTCAAGAGTTTGTTAGAACTTCTAAGTTCATTATGTGGTGTTAGTTTTTAAATTAAACTTTTAGTTTTTTTAAATTATTTATTATGTGATGAATATATTATAAGAACAGATGACATGTATTCTTTTTCTTTAGACTTTGATTAACATATGAAATGCTTTCTTATCTTCGTCCTTTTGTGATTTCTCTCTTCTTTGTCTAAATTATCTTCTTAAATTGTTCAATATCTCACTAAATCAAACAAAATATGTACACGTAGAGTAGAGTTTAGGACGTGCTGTCATCAAGTGGTATCAAATCAAGTTCGACAACTACTTTCGCGTATGCGTGAAGTTGTATCTCCATCAATTGTTCAACTCGACATTATCATCGCAACAACAATGACCGAACCGAACCTTGTAGCCATCCTCGAGAAAATGCAACAAAACAACCAACAAAACCTACAACAGATGCAACAAAACCACGAGCAAACACAACAAACACAGACTGCGTAAATCTAACGCTTAACCGCTCTTATGAAGCGCCTCAACCCCAACGAAAACCGCCAACATCATAATGATCCACCCTTCAACCCCAACAATCTATCTCGAAACAACGCACCTCCAAACCATAATTGATGGGATGGTAGAATTCACGTCGAAATTCCTATTTTTTCGGGAAGCCTCAAGCTTGAGGAATTTCTTGATTGGACCAACACTATGGAAAAAGTTTTTGAGTTAAAAGAAATCCCTCCCGACAAGCGAGTTACGTTAGTGACTACCTGTTTCAAAGAACGAGTAGCGATTTGCTAGCAAGATTTTAAATATTGTCGCTACCTCAACAGTTTTCCTCTTCTCAACAATTGGAATGATTTTAAATATTGCTCGCGAGTTCTTACCACTTAACTACTGACAAAGTGATAATCACGACCATCGACCAATGCACAGCTTAACGAGCTACACCAACATTTCTCCTCATCACCAATGTTACAACATCTCTAGTAATATTGTTTCTCCTTCTCCTCACCTCCGACAAATAGACAACTATTCCAAATACCTCAATCGTTTGCCTTGTGATTCAAAAGAAGAAAATTTCAATAAAGAAGATGACGAGACCTGTAGTCCCTAACGGCACCTAGAAGGGGGTGAATAGGGAGTCTTAAAGACTCTTGGATATTTTTTGTTTAAACCCTCTGAACTAACAAGTCAAACAAACAACAAGCAGGCGTGTACAAGTAAAGTAAATATAGTAGAGTTAGAGAAATTTGACACACAATCTGATAACGGAGTTCGACGTAAAATGCCTTCGTCTCCAGAGTAGAGCAACCTTGTTGGCGCCCTTTTCCAATTACCCAAAAAGAAAGAATACAACTTGTTACACGTGAGCCCAATGAAGGTTAGAAGTCACGGCCTAACTCGTGTACAAGGTGAACTTAGAAGCTCTAGTTAGATAGTCCCTCAGGATCATCACACAGCTATGGATATATTTGAGAAGAAACGCTCGAGCTAGTGAACCCCTTCAACGCCCTACAAGTAGGATGCACTAACTAGGATGAAAAGACTCTAGAACTAAATCCTAGACACTAAACTATATCCTAAGATGATAAGTTGAGTAGATTTGAGAGTGTTGAGAGGATATTGAAATTTAAGCTCACTCAACAATGAAATATTTTAAGAATGCACAATAAATGCTTTTTGAATGTGGGAGGTGACTAGCTTGGTCAAATCTGAAGTGGGGTAACTCCTTTCATAGTAGGGGCTCCAGATTTGTCATATCTATTCTAACGAAGTGATCAGTTCAGAACGAATTGTACAAATATTAAAATTAGGGTTTCTGCAATAAATAAATTAATATTAATGAACGTTTATGTCTGTTCAGGACGGTTAGTATAATTTATCCCACAAGAACTTGATAAGCATTCCAATGGATGACATCTGTCTTGGACGGAACCAAAACTGGAACTCTCTGTAATTTTATGATTTAATCTGTTCCATACGATTTGGTCTGTTCCGAACGAATTCTTCAGAAATCAACAATTCTCAAATATACTTTACTTAACTACTTAATTATTACAAATCTATAGCTTCGTAAAGTCTTGTTGATTTCTTTGGTTCTTCAAATAAGTCTTGCAATTAAGATCTTCATGAATCTTGGTTCTTCTTCATATAAATCTTGCAATTAAGATATTGAACCTATCTTTGGTTCTTCATTATTAATCTTGCAATTAAAGTCTTGAACCTACAAACTAACTCAATCATGTAAATGGTTAAATTCAACTAATGTATGTTTTGAAAATTATGTCAAACAAAGTATTAGAAGATTGCATACAACTAACAAGACCAGCCCCTTCCATGGCAACAAATTTTGGGTGGCATGTGATGAAGAGGACCGACATCAACACCCCACCCCCACCGAGCACATGTTCCCGACAGGTCACAGACCAAAAGGCCACCACTCAAGTGGAAAAGCGTCTAGAACAGCCGAATGAGCTTGAAAATGGGCTTGTCACGGTTGAAGAAAGTCAAGAGCCCAATGATGAAGATGTGGTCAACACCTTGACAGATGAACTCGAGACAAAAATTAAGTCTATTGAGAACTCTTCAAACTTTGATAAAAATTATGTTGGTGATTTGTCGATGTTTTCGTGTAATCTTGCAAATGCTTTGTCCATGGAGGTTAGAATTGATCTTTTATTGCAAACCAAACATGTGTGTTTGACCAACAATGAGTTCTGGAGGTCTAACTACAATTAATGATTCATTCTTGCAACTAAGTTCCAAACCAGAAAATGCAAGGTTTTTTTTATCAACAACACTCTTACTTTTACCATGAAATTTTAGTATGCCTTGCTAAACAAAGAAACCAAATCCGACCCGTTAAAGAATGAAGCCGACTCTAGTTTGTTGATTTCGAAAGCGGTGCAACGAAAGCATGGATGTTTATTGAAATTGTATGTTTGTGCCAAAGATCTGATGAAACACGTGTGCAAAACCCAATTTGAAAGAGGTCTATAATGATTTAATTGTGCTTGATCTGAAATTATATTGTTTTAAAGAGGTCTACAAATAAAAGAAGAATTCGAGAAAATGCAAGTTTGGGCCCTATGAAATTCTCAAAAAATTTGGTGAAAAGGTTTATCGGGACAAGCTACCAGATGATATTTCAAATGTTTTCAACATCCGACATCTTCACAAATATCATGGTGAAAACATAAGCTTAAGGTCAAGCTTTCATCAACCGAGGGAGTATGTCGAAAACCAAAATTTCGGCTTGGACTCAAACTCGAACTCAGTACGGATTAATTGTTCTTCAATCTTCTTGAATGGCTAGGCACAAAAAGGAGTCTCACTAGTTCATCATTTCCTATGATGATTAATTGCAATATTAATAAATTATGTTGTGTTTTCTATGACACTTTATTATGTTATTATTTTCTAGGTTTGACTATTTATATTTTCTGTGTCATTTTAATTATGTTAGAGTTTTCAAGAGTTGGTTAGAACTTCTAAGTTCATTATGTGTTGTTAGTTTTTAAGTTGGACTTTTAGTTTTTCTAAATTATTTATTATGTGATTGATATATTATAAGAAGAGATGTCATGTTATCTTTTTCTTTAGACTTTAATTAATATATGAAATGTTTTCTTATTTTTTCTGTGTAACATTGTGAATTTTAGAAAAGGGTAACAGTAAAATTTAAAATAAATTAAAGGTTTAAATTTAGACTTATGCTTTAGAATATTTTTGATAACTGACTAAATTGATTAAAGCATCAGATTAATTTTATTGAGTGGAATTAAAATAGAAATAATGAAATTAGCAAAGTTATAAACTAAATAAATTTGGATGCCCGAATCATGAAATTGGAAAATATATAAACTTTGAAATTTATTAATTGAAGATTTATGTTTTAATCTAAGTTATGGTATCCATTCAACAATTAAAGCCTCTAATGTTTATATGTTATTTTATTTAAATTTATATATGAAAACAGGTCCGTAGGCTTTCAGGCCTGGTAAAAATTGAAGCAGTTCAATTTAATATGATAAATGTTTAAAGTTTGTTTATTAAATCCCTATTCTCTGAGATATTTTACTTTCTACTTCTTTTACCGCTTTTACTTTCTACTTCTCTAGATTTAGTTTTTCCAATTGAAGTTGCTGACTGTGTGTGCTATTTTCTTCTCTTCTACTATTTCTACTATTAGTGGTCTATAGCACAACAACTTCCTTGCTCGGTACTGGTTCTCTGACTTCCTATTTTAGCTTATTAAAATCTTAGGAAACATTATTTATTTCAAGTGAGAATCATGGTATTATTGTTTAGAAATGGTTGAATTGGCTAATACGTTTAAGTTGCTTTTTGTTTTCCTTTTTATCCCTGGTGTATATATAGTAATTACTTGCTCTCTGTACTAATTCTTTGATTTCTCCTTCAATCAATTAAAGTCTTACAAACCATTTTAAGTTACTGTTTAGAACCTTGAGTAATTTTCTTGTTGGTACCAGCTGGTACTGAACTTGGTTTAGGGGCAGGTACGGTTTAAACCCTAGTATAGTACCAATAACTTATTAGCTGATTTTTATTGCAAATAAAGATTAAAAATAATAGGTTGCTAAATTCCCATCTCTTGACACCGGTACCATTCCGTACCAGTGTCTATACTAGGTTATGGTATATTTCAAGGTTTAAGGTTGAACTTGCAAAATCTCCCAAGTTAGTAAATTTACCATGTCAGAGGGACTAAAGTGAAAAGTGAAATTATGACCTTGAGCCTAGAAACTTTAATTAAATGGAACCTGGACCTTACAGTTGAACCTAAACTTGATTTAATTTGTCCAATGATTATATACCTTGAATAATTAATCCATACCAAATTAGATTGAATAGTTAACACATGGAAGCCACTAGTTAAAATGGGTACCAATGTTAATTAAAAGAAATGAGATTCAGGGAAGACTATAATTATTTCTAAATGAAATGAACAAGTGATAAATGAAACTGTAGAGTATACAAAGTTATAGTGAACTAAAAATAGAAAAATTGGAACTTCAATTACTGGACACGAAGTATGCATATATGCATATGAAACTTATACATTGCATTAGAAAAGTAGAATTCTTAATGTGATTTTTATACTGGATATAGAAGTTTAATTGGTGAAAATATTTTTGTAAGATTTACTTAGTTCATGTAACTTTGTTAAATAAGTACTAACTTATTTATGTTATTTAATTTAAACGTAGACCCTATTGAGCACGACTTTGCAGGATCGTCTGAGACTCTAAATCTAGTGATAGTTGATCCTCTACTCACCTTACGTGATCAGGTGCGGGGGTTCACAGGATTTGTCTTGATTTTTATTTCTAAGAACTAAAAAACTATTCATGTTAGCATGTTGAATTTCTGATTGATAACATCGTTGCATCATTGCATCATTTGCATGAAGGTAATAGCATACTTGAATTGTTATAACTGTGATGATTTATCATTTTGGTATTGTTTTATCGATTGTTTGTCCTCTCGTTTCTGATAATTGAATGGAACCACAATTATTGAATTGATTTACTTTATTATTTACTGCAAAGTCTAGAGTCGACGCTAGACTTTGATCTAGGATCCATATGCGCATACAGTGAATGACCTCAACTGAACCCAGTACCGGTTGGGTAGAGGATAATGTAAATTGTGATTGCAGGAATAATAAAACTGTGGTATATCGATTGTTCTATTGGTCACTTCTGGTAAGGGTGACGATATCTTGTATTTTATTGATGAATGTCAATGTTAATTTGAATTATTGAATTTATGTGTTATGTTGGACTATAAACTAGACCTAATAGAATGGTTTAAGCCAAAGATTGTTAGATACCTTATATCTATCAGTGATGACCTGATCTAGTTATTTTATCGTTTAGATCCAAATAATTTGAATTATGGTTCTTTGATTATCTTTGAATCTGATATATGTTGAATCTCGTTTGTTATCAATTTTGAGCATTTGCATTCATTATTATTGAATAATTAACTTGATATTGTAATATTGAGATTATTTAGTTCTGGTAATAGATTTCTTACAAATCCAGTAGCCCAAATTAAATTCTTCACTGAGAAACGGTCGACAAGTTTCTCACCTCTCTTCCCCCTTATGAGTTTTTATTTCAGGAAAACAAGAATAAGGGTTGAGCGTGACAAGTGAGGAGTAAGCCGTGTAGATGTAAAATATGCCATGTTATCGTGACAGCTTTTGTTCACTGGTTGAACCATTGTATATTGTTTTGTTGTACGGCCTTTACAGCCATATCTTGTTGCTATGTAAAAATTGTGAAATACTGATTAAAAGTTTTCGTTTGATTGTAAATCACTGTTTAAAGGTTTCGTTTCATTGTAGATTAGAAACAGTTTGTTTAATGTTACTGTTATGGTAATTATGGCATGATGAAATATTTGTTTGGAGTTAAGTCTAAGTAATTGCCTTGTGGGTACATGAGAAACTGTATATTCACGGTGTAACTGCACATTCCCATGTTTCGGGGTGTGACACTCTCTCTTGTGATTTTTCTCTTCTTTGTCTAAATTATCTTTTTAAATTGTTCAATATCTTACTAAATCAAACAAAACCTGTATACGCGGAGTATAATTTGGGACGTGTTGTCCTCATTTAATCTGCAATGTTTGTGTTTATTTGATGAATACTGAATTGGCCGATACAATGGTTCTATAATTCTATTTGTGTCCGTGTGCAACTTGCCGGATGGAATCCTCACTACTATGAGATTTTTAAAAAAATTATCTAAACCGTAAGATTCAAATCACGGTCAAGAATCTCGAATTCACTAATATGGATTAAATTTGGAATTGGCCTATGAAAATTTCAGATCGTCCGAATCTAATCCGTAAATTGTAAACGATTCGAATTAAATTAAAAAAAAATCTAATTTTTAAACAAATTCAAGATTTAAGTTATGTGAGAAGATGCACACTCCCCTACGTTTATTCATGCCTTGATGGCATGAAATGATGAAAGCGAATCTGAGTGATATTGTCTTGTTCACGCCCAAAACTACCGCCGATACAAAGGCCGAAATTGTGGGAGATTAACATTATGATAAGAATTGTTGGGCTTTTTACAACTTAGGTCCTTATTATGTTGAGTCATTTATGGAGACTGAGGAGGCTCACTAGTCACTACATTAATCTAACACAGCCTAATTTTATCTTCTTTTTTTCTTCTATTCAAAAGTCCTACGACTTTCTAATTAGCTGGGCTACCGCCTCATTCTCGGTTTCTCTCCTCTCTCTCTTTCATATGAGTTGTGTTGTGTGTGTAGACTGTGGAAGCATGTCTTGCTCACTGGCTCATATGTATTATGCGATTCTGATGAATGGAGGGTCTTTTTGGGCATAACGGGTCTGAAAACTGAAAAGGTCCTACTCCTACATCTACATGCAATTTCTGCAGCTTCAGGATTTTCGGTTAAAACAAGGTGATTTGGGGAATTTAAACGCTATTGAACTTGTTAAGCAAGTGTGATGATTTTTCATAAAATCTGTAATGGGTTCAAAGAATCATCATAACCCAATCATTACAGATCGATTTTTATGGGTTCAAAGAAACAAAAGAGATGATTTTTTATACTTCAATACCCCCCAAAACGTGATTTACAACATTTGGATTTACTTTAAATCCTGAATATTTGGTGCATTTAATTTCAATTTTTCTACAACTCACTGAATCACTGTTTCAGATCTTCACAAATTGAGAAACGTTTGTGGTTATAACCCATCTTCATTCTTAGTCTCAGTAGTAAGTTGTTGTTTCATTTGAACGAAGGTGTGATGGACAAAGTTCCTGGGATTTATTTCTTGCATTGAACAAATTGGATCATTCTTAGTCTCCTTAATTTCCTTGTTTATTTAGGAGGGTGAAGAATAGTCACTAACTCGAGTTATTACTATTCCGAACTACTATTCTCCGTTTGAGTGTGTTTCCATTAGCAAATATGAACTATTTTTTGTTTGTCTTTTGTGAGTTTTCTCACTATTATACTAATCCAATAAAATATTAAATTAGCTACTATTCTCAATCTTGAAGTTAACTCTATTTTTACTCTATTCCTTGTTTCATCTAAACGTCCCCTTAAGAGTCCCAAAATCTCAACATATATGGAGAAAAAGTGCGGAAGGCATTACAGATGAGAATTTATTCTATTATCTGCACTTCATGATCTGTACCAGCAGAAAAGAAAGAATGATGCGTATTGTGATTTATAGGGAATTCTTATGTTTCTTGCTGCCCACTATACACAAGAAAGAAAGAAAAAGCAAAAAAAAAAAAAAAAGTGAAGTACGAAAATAAGAGGGATAGACTAACCCGTGATTTTTATTAATATCCAAAGTTAATTAGAAATTAATAAAAATGTCAAGATTCGCTGGGAATTAATAAAAATATCTACACTGGCTAAAAAATGACCAGTTCCTATTTAAATAGAGTACCGGTCAGAAAATGGCCGGTCCTAAATTTTTTTTTTTTTAAGGGACAAATAGCAAAAATGCTGAAATCTAACACTAAAAAATCGAATTTTTTTTAAATATTTGTTAGATTACTTTTTTTTTCATATATAATTAGCATATTTATACTAAAATACGTTAAATTACTTGAAATTATGTTAAATTACACTAAATTACAATAATTATGTTAAATTATGCTAAAATACGGTAAATTACACTAAATTACATATGAATATGGCCGATTTTGTGCCATCTTTTATAAATCATAAAAAATAGTAAAAAAATTTCAAAAATAATAAAAATTAGTATTCTACAAGTTCAATATATAACTAATTTACTAAGCTATTTAGATTGAATAATATAAATGAAAATCTTAATCGGAAACTTCAACTCAAGTTTTGAGGCTCTTCCCTTTATTTTTTGGCAATTTTGAATTTTGAAATTTAACAAAGCAAGCATTGACACATGCGTATTTTCGCAAGCTTTCCGAAAAGTGATCATTTGCTGAAATTGAACACTCGAGGGCCGTTTTATGGCCATTTGAAGTTTCGTCGTCGTTTTTGCCTTCTCAGTGAAGATATCATCCCTATTCATATGTAATTTAGTGTAATTTACCGTATTTTAGCATAATTTAACATAATTATTGTAATTTAGTACAATTTAACATAATTTCAAGTAATTTAGTGTATTTTAGTATAAGTATGCTAATTATATTAAAAAAAAAAGTAATCTAACAAATATTTAAAAAAAATTCGATTTTTAGTGTTAGATTTCAGCATCTTTGTTATTTGTCTCTAAAAAAAATAAAAAAAATAAAAAAAATTATTTAGTACCGGCCATTTTCTGGCCGTTATGGACATTTTTATTAATTTTCAGCGAATCTGGATATTTTTATTAATTTCTAATTAACTTTGGATATTAATAAAAATCACGGTAGACTAACACGAGTAGGGGTGCAAACGGATCGGATAATATCCGACCGTATCCGGATCCGTATCCGAAAATTAAATACGGATATCCGATATCCGAATATCCGTACGGATACGGATACGGATATGGTTTTACATTTTAATTATTCGTATCCGAATAGTAGATATATACCATATAATTTAATATATATTATGACAATATTTATGTATATATCTACGGATATCCGATATCCGATCCGTATCCGTACGTATCCGTCTAATATCCGATCCGTATTCGTATCCGAAAAATAAAAACAGATACGGATATGGTTTTACCACTATCCGATCCGTTTGCACCCCTAAACACGAGAGACTGTCAAACCGTAAAATGTCTAAAACCATATAATGCCACAATTTTTATCATAATCTTTACTTTGTTTATTTGTTCCCTTGATTCTTTTCAGACTATTCCACGAATTCTCAGAGCTTGCTCAGCTTCAGTACACATTGTTACAAGGTGCAAATTGTGGTGGAACATAATAACATGTCTGCTAGATTTTATTATACATTTTAGTAACTCGCCACGATTTTCTAATTTAAAGGGGATAATGATTGAAGGTCATCCGGCAGGATTACTATATAAATTAATAAAATGGTATATGTTCATTTTTTAATTAATTTGCTGGTATTTTTTTTATTTTTTATTTACTTTGCTTAATATTGGGTTATGAAAGAATTAGGCATAGATCTCTTCATCTCACAGTAAATCTTATTGTGCAGTGAATTAAAGCAATACAATTTTATTAACCAAGTCATCTCTCTAATAATTTGTTTAATTTTATCATATCTCTTAAAAGTATAATAGTTATGTTTAACATCTTAGGTTGGATGTAACTCTAATTGTTTATAATTACTTAGTCATATTGATAACCCAATTATTGTAACAGTTCTATCTATTGTGATAATTAATTATAACTATTTTGATTCTTTACTTTAAAGAGTAAATTACAGTAATGGTCCTTAAAGTATCACTCGTTTACCATTTTGGTCCTTAAAAGTTTCAAAAGTGTATCACTTTCGTCCTTAAAGACTCACTTGTTTACCATTTTGATGTTTCTATTATAAAAGTATCATTTTATTCCTTAAAATATTTCATTTGTAACAAATTAGTACAATAATTGTAGTATACTGAAAGTATCATTTGTTTATCATTTTATTCCCTTAAAAGTATCATCTTAGTTCTGAAAGTATCACTTGTCTCTCATTCTTTCTATCTATTGTTAGAAAAAGAAAACGAGAGATGTCCTCCATTTTATAGTATATTAAAAAGTTTAATTTTATATCTCTCAAAGAATAAGTCAGTGTAATTTCTAATACAAAGTGTATAGTATATTAAAAAAAAAAAAAAAGAGAAAAAATGATATTAACTTTTAATGGAATACCAATTTTTTTGATGTTTTGATGAAAATATGGACAATCAAAAAATTGTAATAGGTACAATAACAATTAGCTCATTTTTTAAAGTTATTTTTCTCAATTGACAGCTGTCTCCACATCAACAAAAAGTAGTAACTCATATATAGCCGAGATTTTTATTAATACCCTAAAAAAAATATATATATATTAAAAATGCCCTCAGTTTGAATTTTTTTTTTAAAATGCCCTAACCGCCCGTTCACTGGGCGGTTCACCCTACCCACCCAACCGCCCCTTCACTGGACGGTTCACTTGCTCTACCCAACCGCCCAGTGGGTGGGCGGTCCACACGAATTTTTTTTTTTTTTTAAGGCCGCTGGTTCCCCTTCTCCCCCCCCCTCTAACCCTACCCGCCCCCCCCCATATTTCCTCCTACCCGACCCAAGCAGCACCCCAGCGCCCCCCCCCCCCCGACCACCCCCGCCCACCCCCGCCCACCCCCGGCCTCCCCTCTACCCGGCCACCCTACCCCCGGCCTCCCCTTCCCCCCCTCTACCCGTTCTCTCCTCCTCTCTACCCGGCCGCCCCTCCCCTCCCCCACCCCGCCACCACCCCCTCCACCACCCCCTACCCGAACCAGCCCCCCCCCCCACCGGCCACCCTCTCTCCCTCTCTCGGCCACCCCCTCTCTCTCTCTCGGCCAACTTTCTCTCGATCCGATTTTTTCTAGTACGTATACGTAAATTATTAATTTATTTTTTGTAGAATTAAGAGGATTTAGTTTGGAAATTGAATTGCCGTGTGTGGGTTGTTGATTTTCCCGACGCGATTAGGTTGATAAAAATTAGAGTTTAGGGTTCAGTTTGGAAATTGAATTGCCGTGTACGGGTTGTTGATTTTCCCGTCGCAATTAAGTTGATAAAAATTAGAGTTTAGGGTTCAGTTTGGAAATTGAATTGCCGTGTACGGGTTGTTGATTTTCCCGACACGAGTAAGTTGATAAAAATTAGAGTTTAGGGTTTCGTTTGGAAATTGAATTGCCGTATGCGGGTTGTTGATTTTCCCGACGCGAGTAAGTTGATAAAAATTAGAGTTTAGGATTCAGTTTGGAAATTGAATTGCCGTGTGCGGGTTGTTGATTTTCCCGACGCGAGTAAGTTGATAAAAATTAGGGTTTAGGGTTTAATTTAGAAATAAAATTATTTAATTGCGGCCTAATTTAGAGGGTCTAGTTTATAAATTAAAATACGGTTTTATTTAGGGTTTAGGGTTTAATTTGTGAAATTTAAGTTACTTGAAAATTGTGCACTGCAGATACTATGGAGAGGGGCGGTAGTTCGTCCAGCACAGAGGCTCCCAGTGCATCCGGTCCAGAGGCTCTCGGTGTAGACCACGCTACACATGCAGCTGATACATTCAGCCCTCTTCTGTGGATTCCACACGTTCAGCACAGGGTCGCGCTCGCATCTATTGAGGTACGTTGGTTTTTAAGCAATTTAATTCAAATTACAGATTTTTAATATGGCATATAATAAGTCGCTTAGACTGAAATCATTGTTAAATACAGGACGAGACGATGTTGACCGTGAGACATCGCACCTCCGGGATACCGTACGTCGATCATCCTCTGATGGAGCAGTGCATTATGAATCTCGGATTGTATCAGCTCGCTACTTGTTCAATTCTGCACGTGATTAACATTCTTTTTTAATTTAAATGTACTGCAGGACTAAACACAATAAGCCCAACGTCGACTGGAGAGTGCGACACGCAGATCATTACCTCCGAGCACAGTCTCCACATTTTCACATGTGGCAACCTCCCACGGCCGATGATGTCACACTGGGCGCAGGGCCTGGAGGATTGAGGTACTTAGTCTGGTACCAGAGGTGGGGCATGCCCTCAGTATACCTCACGGGGAACTGGGGTGAGACCCTTCGGCGGAGGCTTTCTCGTGTAGGGTCGAGAGGTTTTGTGTCTTTCGGACCGATCCAGGCTCGCCAGGTAATTACTTACGAAACTAACATATTTAAAATATTAAATGTTTATTTATTTTTTCATAAAATAATTAAAAAAACACTTTGTACAGATTCTTACCAGTATCAGAGAAGTGGCACACAGCTTGGTGTGCATGGCAAAGGAAGGTTGGCGAGCTGTGGGATGTACAATGCTCCAGCACAGTGCTCCTATGGTAGAGGACTCCGGCTTTGACTGCCGCCTCATTGGCATGTTGCATGACAGTGGGGAGAACATAAACTGGCGTGAGATAGAGCCCACATAAACTGGCGAGAGATAGTGCAGAATCAGTTCAGCATGCAGGATTCTAAGAAAGGATTCCTGCCAATGAGTCATGGTGTACAACTTAGCAAGACTCAGTGTCCTTAGACAACTGATGAGCAAAACGCAATGAGTAGAGTGCCATACGCTTCGACTATTGGCTCTATCATGTACGTCATGTTGTGCACTCGCCCTGATATCTCGTACGCTTTGAGTGTGACGAGTAGATATTAGGCTAATTCAGGCTTGGAGCATAGGAATGCTACCAAGAGAGTTTCTGGATCAAAAGGTCCTTAGCGAACTAGGAGTGGTTTCAAGTGTTCAAAGGCTCTGTGGACCTCTATTGAGACAACAATAGAGCTATAGCTCAGGCCAAGGAACTGAGATTGCACTCGAGATCCAAACGTTCTCTACGACATTATCACCTAAAAACGAGATATCGTTAAAATAATAAGATGATTATAATAAATTATAAAATATATAATTAATATAAAGGTGAAGTAAAGATTTGCAAAATTGACACAATCAGCAACACAACTGATCCACTCATGAGAACAAGCCATGCACCGGATGCATACTGCTTCTATGTGCTTAAGACACATAGGAGATAGGTTGTGAGATTTTCTTGAGATCTATGAGATCTTTTAGAATAAAGAGACTTGTATAAAGTAGGGCCTACGATAATTGGCTCCTAGCTTAAGTGGGAGATTGTTAGTGTAATAATCTAGAAGTCAATAAAACGATAAATGTATCATATATATTTTGTTCATGAATTGGATGATTAATATCATCTTGTTGCCTTGAGTATTATTGTATTTATGAATCATTCATTTATCTGACTAGAGTCAATGAATGAAATTGTGAAACTTCATAATAGATGATATATATTCTTAAAAGTCACTAACCAAGGTAATTAGCAGGAACACTAATTACCACTACAAGGTTAGTATGTGGATTAAAAGATGATTAAGTTTTACAAACCATTGACAAGAGATGACATTTTAATCACATAGATACATGTTCCAGAAACATGGTATTTGACAGACCCCGAATGAAACATTAAATGGAATTGTGTTCGTGTCATTAATATTTTCATTCAGTGTTTAGTTCTAAAGTATGAGGTATTCATCTTTCCTACTAAGAGATGTGTATGTGTGACTGTTACCTAACGCTGTCGGTAAAACGCAGTTATAACGGTAGCTCTTCGGTATACATATCTTAGCTGAGGTAGTGATGGTTTACTAAAAGTACTATTGTCCCTCGTATCTCTATACGAGTTATAGTATCACTGGGCCCCTTGATAGAATAAGATTATCTGCATGCGGTATAATTACAAGAGTAATTATATTTGGTAATCTGCTCAAGATCAAGAAAAGATTAAGTTTGCAAGGATGACACACGCCTACCTTGAAACTGATCTGATAACTATGAGACAAAAGAATTAACACGAGTAAAATAGTTTACTGGATCGTGATATTGTACAGTACAGCATCATCTGTGTAATTGGATAGTCATGATGCGTTATGCCAGATGCCTCTCATGATTATAGAAGTTAAAATAGTTTTAATTCTATTTACCAACATAACACAGATCCTATACGGTCACACCGTATAGGAGTTAATTGGAGAATCTTACTGACTAATTATAAATTGATTATAATTAATATTAAGATGGTTATAATTAATTATACTTGATATAATTAATTATACGTCATTTAAAATGACGAACAAAAACACTGGTTAGTTTATAAATGTGTTTGACGCGTTGTATAAAAATTACCGTACGAAAACCGCAGAGGAATATAATTGTATATGACAATTATATATTTGATTTGGATATTTACTATACATAATGGGTTTGGGTTAATGGGTTTAGAATCCATTAAAATAATCAAACCATTATGAAGAAGTCAAAATCAAATTGATTTGGCCCAAGGGCATTTTGGTAATTTCGGCCAAATGACAATTTTGTAAATACCACAAAAACCGAGGGCATTTTGGTCATTGACGAACCTCCTCATTTGTCTATAAATAGAGGGGTAGGGGTAGAGAGAAAAACACAAATTTCTGAGATGTCGAATCGTCTGACCGGATCGATAATCTAATTTCTCTCCCAAATAGTGTCTGCGGTGAATAGTGTTCCCGTGAAAGTTCGTGAATATATTTTGCGTTTGACGTAAATTAGTTTTTACTAATTTCGTGGTGAATAGTATTTTTACGGGATTCGTGAATAATGTTATTACGAATTTCGCGATATTTCTGTTTTTGCTTATTAGTGAATCAGAATAACTGCAAGTTGTGAATAGTGTTTTTACGCCCCCGTAAATTCTGGTGAATAGTGTTCCCGTGAAAGTTCGTAAATCTGTTTTGCGTTTGACATAAATCAGTTCTGACGAATTTCGCGGTGAATAGTGTTTTTGCATAATTCCGCGGTTTACGGTATTTCTGGCAATAAGAAATAAACCGCTCTCCGGTTAGTCCTGGTGGATAACTGATAGAGGCACCATACGTTTGGTGCTCTGAGGCGAATCATTCCCAGGTGTAGCTCTTCACGCTCGGTCTGCTTTCCAACTGAGATTTGGAAACAAGGTATAAACATGTTATATTAATCTATTTAATTGGTAAATAGATTAAAGTTTTAGAAATCAATCATGGAGTAGATCTGTAAAAGAATTAAAAGGGTCCTTGCAATGAGAAGATGGGAATGGGATCACATTCGATATTCTCTCCGGCATACCCCTTTTAAATCCTTGGCTTAAGTTAGAAGTAAAATTTTTGTTTTACATTCTTTCCGCATCTTAAGCAAATAAATGGGTTTGAACAGTCAAAATCCCAACAGACTTAATCAATGGGTTTGAACCGTCAAAACCCAACAGCCCATCGCCCCACTGGTGGAGGATCCATGGGCCGAGGCGGATACAGCCGCACAGGAGGAGGAGGTTCACGTCAGGCGTGTACAGCCCCCCAGGGACCGTCATCCACCTCGTAGGTTGGATCTCTCTGGTCGTCGCCTTCGCCCTCGCCGTTAGGTTTTTTTATATTTTGTAGTTTGATAGGTTTCTACTATTGTGTATTCGATCTGGACTGTTTTGCATGAGTTGTGGACATTTATTTTACGTAGTTTGGATTTTTTTTTTATGTGGACTTACGATTTATATTACATATTTTTCACTGTTTACCACGTTAGCCAAATCGACAATCAGTACAACAGCCGTATAACCGCATGAAAACTCAACTCACTTTTATTGAAAATTACAATAAAAAAAATTAAGCACTTTCCTTCATTTTTATATAAAATCTACAATAAAAAAATATATATCAATATATATTTCCTTACAATAATATATATCTTAGTAAACCAAAATATATCTTAAACAATATATACCTCTTAAAAAAAAATATACCAATATAAATTTCCTTATAAATATATATCTCTTAAAAAATAAAAATATATCTTAACAATATATACATTTACTTATAAATATATATATATCTTAAAAAAGAAAAATATATCTTAACAATATATACATCTTAAAAATATATATTCATCAATATACATTTCCTTATAAAAATATATACCTTAACAAACAACAATAAATCTTAAAAATATATAAAATCTGAAAAAAAAAAAAAAAAAAACACTGAACCGCCCCACCTCTGGGCGGTTGTCTGGAGGAAGTGGACCGCCCAGAAAGAGGACGGTTTTCTAGCATCAGTGGACCGCCCCATTATGGAGCGGTTAGGGCATTTTTTTAAAAAAATTCAAACTGAAGACATTTTTAATATATATATATTTTTTTTAGGGTATTAATAAAAATCTCGGCATATATAGCCTGCCATGATGAGGTAACCAAGAGCAGTATTTTTATTTATAAAAATAATCCATCTATCTACATTATTGTAATATTATTTTTATAAATAAAAAATTCTGAACCAAGGTCCAAGTTTTGTACTCCATTTCTACATATAATTGAGAGGTCACTAGCTAATTGTGAAACAGGTTGCTCAACAACTATCCATTCTGATTTTTTTTCTTTCAAGGCTCACCTGATAGTTGCTAACTTCCCATGAGAAAATTTTAACAAATTCCAAATTTTTAATAGCAAAAAAAAAAAAAAGCATCCACTGCTCTTTCTTCAATTTAGCATGGCAATGGTGGCTGAAGCTTCTGCAGGTGCCGTAATCGGCAAACTCGTTGATACGGTGCTGACTTACGCGAACGGCTCCTGGTGGCTGGGTGCAAAGGCCATGAAAACAGAGGCACAAAAGCTGCAAGCAGCACTTCCTCAGATCAAGGCAGTTCTTCGAGCAGCAGAGAGAGGTAAAATCAACCCAAGGGACCGAGATCTTGAGGCGTGGATGTGGCAGTTCAGAGATGCTGTGGAGGAGGCTGATGATGCACTCGACGAGATTGAATACTACCAGCTGGAAGAAAAAATCAGAGCCAAGGATAACAGGGTCAGTGGTGCTGTCTCCGGATGTAAAAGAAAGCTGGTTGATTTCTTTAGGAATGCATTTATTAATGATGGAATTCTGAAAAAATTGGCGGAGGCTGTGAGGGTATTGGAGACTGTCGCTACAGGTGTCGGACCGTTTCTTGAGCTGGTGAGAGGTCTCAATCAGGAAGTAGTTGGGTACAATTTCCGTAAGACTGGCCCGCTGTTGAACGACATGGTAATCGGCCGGGAGAACGAGAAAGAGATGGTTCTAGAATGGTTGACAGTTGCACATGATGGTGACGATCAAACACTGCTCTCGGCATTTTTGATATATGGTGCTGGTGGAATGGGAAAGACTGCTCTTGCTCAATTAGTTTGTAGTGATCAAAAGGTGAAAGAGAACTTTGAGCAAATTGTATGGGTGTGCTTGTCAGATAATGATACTGGAGTTGATGCAGCGACGGTCATAAAAATAATCATAGAAGATTTTAGTAAGAAGAAATGTGAATTCAGTAACTTAGGTACTCTCCAAACAACTCTACAAGAGATCGTGGCCTTGAAGAAATTCCTACTGGTATTGGATGATATTTGGAGGGATGAGACCAGTTCAGAATGGGAGAAAATTCTGGCTCCACTGAAATACGGTCAGAAGGGAAGTAAAATATTGTTGACCACCCGAATGGAGTCGGTGGCTAATATGATTGCAGGGTTGATAGAAGGGAAAAAGAAAAAATTGAGATTAGAAGGTTTAGAAGAGAAAATCTTCATTGCACTGTTGTTTAGGTATGCATTTGCTGGTACAAACCCCAATGAATACCAGCATCTCCATGAAATTGGCAATCAAATAGCAAAAAAACTTTGGGCATGCCCGCTAGCTGCAAAAGTCATTGGTGGTGTTCTGAACAATAGCATAAATTTTGACTATTGGAAGAAAATTCTGGAAGAAAATATTTCAGATGCACAAACAAACATGGATGGTATCATGAAAATATTACAATTGAGCTATTATCATCTCCCTCCACATCTCCAGTTATGTTTTAGGTATTGTGCCATATTTCCACAAGATATGGAGCTCGAAGAGGGATATTTGGTTAACAAGTGGATGGGTTCAGGATTAATCACGCGGCATGAACACGGAAAGAGGCCGGAGGATGTTGCGCACGATTATTTGGAGCAGCTAACAGCAAAATCATTTTTCAGCAAGGTAAGTTTACCTCCGGGAATCCATGACCATCACATCACACGTATAGGATCCATGATCTTTTACATGATTTGGCACGATCTATTTCTGGAGGTGAATGCTTGAGAATTACAGATGATGCTACATACATCCCACCCACAACACGTCATTTGTCTATTAAAGTAGAAAATGTTGGCATCCTTAGAAAAATCCACAATCTTAACAGGTTACGCACTTTTGAGATTACTTGTATTGAACAAGATTTGGATGATGACCTTGGTTTAAATGAAATTTTAACAGGGATGACAAGTTTACGCTTACTAAGTGTAAACACAAAAGCAATAAAAAACCTACCCAGCAGAATTGGAGATCTAATACACCTCAGATATCTATCATTTCAAGGCTTGCGTCGAGGCTCGAAAAGTAATTTTTGCAGTCTCCCCAAGTCATTTAACAAACTTTATCACCTAATTCTATTTAAATTAAGTGATAGCATTGAGATTAAGGATAGTAAATTAGAGGGTATGTGTAACCTGATTAATTTGCGGTACTTGTACTTGCATTGTTCTGGCAAAACAGCGATTCCCCAGGTGGGAAATCTACATTCTCTTCAGGAATTGAATCACTATTATGTCAACAAAAAAGAGGGTTACAATATAGCCGAACTCAAGCACCTTACACAGCTTCATAAACTATGTATAAATAATCTTCAGTACATAAGCAATCCTGATGATGCTTCAGAAGCTAACCTAAATCAGAAAAGACATCTCAAGTCACTTGGCTTATGTTGGGCCAATGGCGAGAGAGATAAAGATGAACAAGTAGCTGAAAACCTAAAACCACCAGTCAATTTAGACGAATTGGTAATCTACTGTTATTCTGGTATTAGATCTCCAAATTGGTTAATTGATCAATCTTTTTGTAACTTAACTTCCATTACCCTAAGATACTGTTATAGATTGGAACACCTTCCACCTCTTGGCCAAATAAAGTCGCTCAAGTATCTCTCTTTGGATGGTTTGAAAGTAGTAAAGCAAATCGGCAATTCGTTATACAGCAGCAATAGCACTTCTACTGTCTTTCCATCACTGAGAAACCTAGACATTCGGGACATGCCAGAATGTGAGGAATGGACTGGAGTCGACAGCAAGCTGTTATTCCCTCACCTTGAAATGCTGCTTATTGCCAACTGTCCTAAATTACGAGAAATACCCAACCTACCTCCTAATTTAAAGAGATTCAAAGTTTCTGGTGCAGCACTACACACCCTTCCTGGATTTTATCCACTTCCTAGTGATAACAATAAAGGTGCATTTTCTATACCTTGTGCTCTTGAAGGTTTAACGATAAGAAATTGTAGAAGCTTGTTATATATGCCGATCGAACTCTTGGAGGAACCCAACTTTCTTTCAAGTCTACATGTCTCTGATTGCCCAAATCTAATAGCAAAAGCATCATCACTACGATTGCCAAAAAGGCTAAAGCACCTTTGCTTTGGAAATATTGGTCATCTTGAGCCTCTATTTATGAAATCACTTCAAGATCTTACCTCTCTGGTGGAATTGACAATGAATGGTTGTGCAAGCATACGGTTGCTTCCCCCCGATAAGGTGTTCTCAAAGCTGACAAAATTGAAAGAATTACGTTTATTACATTGCAAAGGGCTAGCATCTCTTGGTGGAATAGAAGAGCTGGCATCCCTCAGAAAGTTAAGTATCCGGAAATGTGATAAGCTCATTGAAGTTTCATTGCTTCAGCAGGCCCTGATCACTGAGATTAATAATCAAGCGAACCTAGCAACCCGTCATTTAAAGCTTGAAAACCTTTCCATACTCCAAATGGACCACAGTTCACTCCTGTTGCTGGATCCATTGAGAAATCTCAGACTTGTTCGAAATTTGAGAATTTACAACGGTTTCCAAATCACATCTTTACCGGAGCAATGGCTGTTACAGAATCGGTTCTCCCTCCAACATCTCACGCTCCATGGAGTTTCCTCTTTGCAATCCTTGCCCCGAAGCGTAGGAAGCATGTACTGCCTACAGGATCTGAGTATCTCCGGTGCCATACTAATAAATTCCCTGCCAAACCTTCCAGCTTCATTGAAATCTTTGACTATCACAGGATGTCAACATGAGTTGAAGAACATGTGTCAAAGGGACAATGGTTTTTACAGGCCTAAGATCTCGCATATACCAGAGGTGATCATTAAATCAGTTGATGAAAAAGAAAATCAGTAACTTTGATCTACAGCTGTTGATTCCACTGTGAGTGCCATCTATCTTTTCTATTTCCTTCTTATTTCGATTATCTTCCTCTTTGATGCTCCCTTTTTTGTAAAGAGGTTTCTTGGGATGCAATTCTTACTCATAACCTTGAATTGACTTTATTGTAGAAGGGTAACATTTTGAAGAGCGTATACTTGTCTTATTTTTTCAAGGAACAAAGAATCAATCATTAAAATTTAGGGGGAATTTCATGTATACCCCTCAGATACATCAAGATTACGTATTTCGCCCTCTAAAATTCATAATATCATATTTACCCTTCTAAATTTCAAGAACTCACAAATTTACTCAATTTATTGATTTTTTCTATTAAAATTCATTTTAAATTTATAAAGTACCTATTTTACCCTTTATTAAAAAAATAAAAATATGTAGTCAGTGCAAGAAAAATGTTTTGCCTTCTAACTAACAAGTTTCCGAGGACAATATGGTTCATTTATCTATTTGTGATGCATACATGATGGCAATTAGACATGCTTGTTTCACTCAAAAAAAAAAAAAAAAATTAGACATGCTTGTGTGTGCGACACAAGTAGAAAAATGAACCATTGCTCTCAAAACTGATCAATTAGAAGACTAAATATTTCTCTTAAACATGTTACATATTTTTTTATTTTTTCATAAATGGTAAAATGTGTACTTTATAAATTTAAATGAGTTTTAATAGAAAAGTCAATAAATTAGGTAAATTCGAAATTTTGAAGGGTAAATATGATATTATGAATTTTAGAGATGAAATACGTAATTTTGAGGTTTTTAAGAGGCATACATGAAATTTTCCCTAAAATTTATTACTGGACCATTTCAGGACTTGGAGGTTCTTTTTTTCCAGTTTTTTTTTAATTTAATGCAACTAGATTGTTGTAAATTTTAGTTGTGTAAATGCTGGTAATCAACCAAATTACTTGACCCAAAATACAAATGCTGTTTAAGTTTTTATGCATTGTTGCTGCAAGATAGATTACTAACAAGGGAGATGTTAAATAGGAAGGGATGTGATGTGGGACCAGATTGTGTTCTATGCGGAGGGGGGCAGATGGAAACAAGCTTTCCACGTGATATGGACTTGCAATTTCTCCAAACAATTCTGGAGGGGCCTGTTCTCAGCTGTAGGTGTTGTACCGGCCAGCATCACAGCTTACCGACTGGTACGATATCTGGTAGGACCGACCACGGCAAAAAGCGACAGCGCACTGGGAGGCTTCAATAGGATACGACATGGACTGCAGGAGCATGGGCATTATGACCAGAGAGAAACAAGAGGCCGGTACAGTGCATTATCAATGATACACAATATAGAATAAGGCAATGGAGTCAACACTGGAAAGGAAAATGCATACTGAGGACTTTCCTGGAGGAGATGACCATGCGAGGAATTACAGTGCTTTGATTTGCTCACTATTCTCAATTTGAGAAATAATGTAATTAGCTAGGATCCGGAGGTGGTGGTTTGCTAATGTACAGAGAGTAGGATGTAAAAACTTTTTTTTTTATCTCTAATGCAAATGTCTGAAAGCTATTTGCCAACTAACCTAGGGCTGCTAATGAGTCAAGCTCGGTTCAAAACTCAGCTCAGCTCGTCATATAACTAAATAGATCCAACTCGGACTCGTCTCGGTTTTGAAGAGAAAAGTTTGGCTTAATTTAATGAGTTTGAGCCTTCAACTCGGCTCAAACTCTGCTCATAACTCGTGAGCTCAACTCATGCCAAGTATTAGAAAAAACAAATATTAAAATCTAGAACTAAACATTCATGTGCTTTGTAATTATAACACTAAAACTAAACATTCATGAGTTCCGTTATACTATCTAAAACTAAACACTAAAATCTCCGTTATATCACGTTTCAAGTTCAAATTATAACACTAAAACTAAACATTCACGTGCTTTGTAAAATCTACTAAAATTCAAAAATTCACTAAAATTAAAAAATTTAACATATCATTTAGAAATATTCAAATTAATACCAAGCATTAGAAAAAAAAATACAAACAACATATTATACATTGTTGTTGCTTATATATGTATATCCTTTAAAAAAAAGTCAAGTCTTCTTAATTCACAAGACGAGAAACTCTTACATTTCCAACAATTTGTAATGTTGAAACAAGTGCAGATGGAGTCCTCAAACAAATCAAATAACATGGATTATGGATACAATATATACTTATTTATTTATGACATCAAATATTAAATTTGTCCGTGCCGTCATAAATTACGTACCGAGTAGGTGCTTTGTGTAAGCATTTATGTCTAAATCTCAGCTTAAATTTGTACATTAACGAATATAATAAGCAGGTGTGTAGTGTACCATATATGTTGTAATTAATGAGAAAATTGATAATAGTATCCAATGAAAATAAAAATTCTTTTATTTTCATTTCCTTCCTTCCTCTACTCTCCATCCAAACAAAGCGTTAAGTGTTTTATTCTTAAGCTGTCAAGCAAAAATAACTTGGTGTTTTTAGATGGAATAAGAGTTAAATTAAAATGAAGTTAAATCATATTTTCAGATAAATTAACTTATCAGCATGTGAAATAGACAGTTAGAGGGAAAAAAAATTCCAATTTCTCTCTCCTCTTTTATTGATTTTTTAAGTCAAACTTAAGTAATAAATTCCAATCAAACTAAAATATTTTAAGTTAATTTAACTTGAAGTAACCTACTTAATCCTCCTTACAACTAAACACGATCGAAAGAAGACTTCTGTTTTAGTCAGTTATGCCTAGTTATAATGCAGCTTTCTATGGTTTTATTATGACCACAAATGCATGTCCTAAACATGTTGGGACAATTTCAAAGAATCGCAGGGACCTGCTTTTTCGAATCCAAATATTTATCTATCTTGAGATTCGTGCATACCAATCAACTGCTTTTGAGATTCATGCATTTCAACAAATTAATGGTTGGATTTGAAAAAAAAACAAAACAGGGTCCCTACATGTTCACCTTTATGAGGTTCACTACAATGGCCGCATGAGATCCGGAAACAAAACCCAGTCTCATGAATTCTAAGTTTCTAACAAACCAAGCTTATCTAGAATTTTCAGACTTTACAACAAAAAAAAAGGAACAACAAAAACTGTCTCGGGTCGGGTCCAGTTCCAGTCAAATGTACGCACTCTTCCTACATCACTATTCACTACACTACAGGGCCCTATGAGCATTGAAAACGAATCGCAATGAAAACGAATCGCAATGTCAGTGTCCTTGTTCTCCCCAAAATGGTTGGAGCCGGAGGTCATCAACATTGAAATTAGAATTATTAGGTCCTTATTATATATGTTGAGTCGTTAAAGAAGGAAGACCCCGTAGATCGATTAATCTAACACGGCCCAAGTTTTATCTTATCTTCTTTTTCTGTCCAAAGTCGAATCAAATCAACCAACAGCAAGTACATTAAACTGGGTTCATTTCATTAACTTTGGATATTAATAAAAATGTACCTTGCTTGAATTCCGATGACAGTGTTAGAGCATCCAAAAGCAAAAGGACTTTTATTTGTCGGGTTGCGAGTGGGAAGCGCGACTAGCATGAATGGAATCGGGTTCTATAAACAAATCGCTTAATTAATTTCTCATGAGTCATGACAAAACAAAACGAACAAACCGAACGAGTGAAGGGTTTTGATTCCTGTGGTCTATGTCTGGTTTTCAAATTATAAAACTATCCTCCCTTCGAATTTTGTCAAAATTCGGGCTATCAATTTTCTTTTCTTTTGTTATATATCCAAAAAAGAAGAGCTGCAGTGGAAATTAAATTGTTGTCTAAGGATTTGTACTAATGGGGCATGATCCCACGCACTCCGAATGCAAAAAAAGTAACACCGGTCAATTTTGTTACGGTACAGTACGGTACGGTACACGCTGTTCACATGTTGTGACTCGTGTTCCATACTGTGATCATTCACGAATTCGTATCCTCTCATATATCTCATATGTTGCATGACTTTTTGGAAAATCCCAAACGTTCAAATATGTTCTGCACGAGTCTCAAAGCTCAACTAATACTAGCCCCCATGCACCATCCCCGAATAGGCACCGGACACGTCAGTTACGCAAAATATGAGATATCTTAGAGGATACGCACTCGATCATTCACACGATGTGATTATTTTTGAAAAATTGATATGGCACGTCATGCAAAAGATTTGATCATAGTACGACATATCACGTGGTCACGTGAGTCACACATGATTAGGACCATTAAATCTTTGATAGAATGGTGAATCTTGAATAAACTAATTTAAATCATGAAAAATGTGACCAAATGTGACCAATGTTTAGACACGTTATGTGTGGTCATAGCGTGACTAACGTACCATGACCATTGACGTGACGTGACGTGACTATCTTTCTGAATTAATCACGACACGTAAAAATTTG
Organism: Carex kokanica; assembly: GCA_025461125.1. Classification (NCBI taxonomy): domain Eukaryota; kingdom Viridiplantae; phylum Streptophyta; class Magnoliopsida; order Poales; family Cyperaceae; genus Carex; species Carex kokanica. The sequence continues at coordinate 143,498 of JAJGRX010001000.1, read as the reverse complement.
ACTTGATCACAGCACGTCACGTATTTAGAGTAGAACTAGGGTGTGACGTGCTCACCAAACTCTTTGGTGAACATAACTCCATAATTTATTAGTATTCACTTTAAACGGGATGAATCCAAACCGTTGAAACCGATGTACTTCACGAGTGATGTGCGTACATGCAAAATTATATAAATGCAAAAAATTAGAAAAAAAAAAAAAGAAAAAAAAAAAAAGGGTAGTCACGTATGATCGCCAAAAAAAGAAAAAGGATGAATCAAAATTTTGCATGTACGTGCATCACTCGTGAAGTAGATCGATTTTAACGGTTTAGATTCATCTCATTTCAAGTGAATTCGATAAATTATAGAGTTATGATCGCCAAAAAATTTGATGAGCACATCAAACCCTAGGTCTACTCACGTATTTACATCCCTACCATGCAACTTTCTTTGTTTTTTTTATCATGACTTCAAGTGCGTGTCCTGGACACGTGCACCTTTACGGGGTACACTACATTGGCCGCATGGGATCCGGAAACAAAACCCAGTTTCATGAATTCCATGAACAGAGCAAATCCAGAATTTTTTATTCGTAGAAATTTGAATTAATTATTTTAAAATTTCGATTCATAGAAGGAACCCAATAGACAGTTTTAATCATTTAGAAATAAAATAAGAATAGTAAGGATTGACTGAACTATGTAGGATGGCCCAGGCGGAGCCAGACATTCAAAATTAGGAGATCAATTATATAAAAGTTTCTGTATAAAATGGGAGCTAATTTGACAATACCATAACATTTTACTATAATTTATATAAAAAATGATATATAAATGCAAAAAAATAGAAAAAAGAAAAGAAAAAAGGGTAGTCAATTGACCCCCTACTTTGTTCCTACATCTGTCTCTGGGTGGGTCGATGCATTAAAAGAATTGAATTATTGATTACTGAACTAATGATTCAATATAATTTGATTTCTTGTGTGATATCGATATTACTTTCTTTTCTTTTGTAAACCATGGAAGTATTGCTGTCATTCATCTATTTTTATATCAAATTTAATTAGTTTCTATAAATAAAAAATTCCGAAGCACATGATTGAGTTTATTAAAGTCTGGCCGTCTGTTTTTGGCGCTGTCCGCTCATGGTCATGGTTCATGGACAAAGCCAAAGGGGAGGTCTCAGGTCTCAGGTCTCTCCTCCTCCATCATGGTTAGTGGACCTTGGGGTGCATTTGCATTTGATTGCTGGGGTATATATGATTATGAATGTATGATAATTCATTTGCATTAACTAACAATTATATATATTCATTTTTTTGTCCGGTATAGATCGATGAGTGCATGTTAATTAGAACCAAATTCTAATTCTAATATTTTAATATGAACAATTTTATTTTATGTTTGTATACAGACTTCTTAATTTTCAAGTAGGAAATAAAAATGACAAGTTAGTTTTTATGTTTTTCGTGGAGGTTAATTTGCAGGTTTAAAATAAACAGCTAGAAATTTTGTGTGTATATATATTAGAATGAAATAAGAGTAAAAATTGATGAGCTTAATTATATTATGTTTAACATATAATGTACAATGTAGATATAGATAGATTGGTATCGAATATGCAACCATATATATATAGATATAAATGGAATGGATATATTTTCTGTTCTGACACATAATTGAATTTATAGACGAATTAATTGAGTTTATAAATTCGACACCAAACACATTTATGGAATTGGACGGTTTAATTATTCCATAAATTCAGTCCAACTCCAATATCATATATATCAACGCTTAAGACTTATTTATATTAAAATTAATTTGTATGAACAATTTCGAAATTCACGCAAATTAAGTGTTCCAAGTTCCAACTTCCAACACATGCATCGATCAAACTGCCCAGATATTAATTGATATAAGAGTTTATTAAAATAAAATTGTGTGTAGATTTGGACTATATATGGTCTATGGGTCGACTCGCGTGAGCCATTTACCCACTGAATTATATTGGATAAGGATGCGAACCAGTTTGATTTAGATCTGAACAGAATAATCAGAGTATGCATCCAATTTAATACGAGCTTTTGAAGAATTATTTTTTGAAATTTTATGAAGAGCTAAAGAAAGCGTTTTATAGAAACTAGAAAGCATTATACGGGTTCCAGTCTGATAGGGAGAAAATCTGAGATGTTCCCCGTGTAATATATAGTGTGGCGATCATAAATTTGTTATGTGGCAACTTCAATGTGTTCGACATGTGGATATCATCACATAAAGATCTTGCCACCTGCACAATATGCAAAAAAATTAATCAAGTCGTTATCAGTTTTGTGACGTTATGTCATGTGTGACATTGTGATCAGTGGTGTAGTCAGAATTTGAATAAAAAATGGATAATATTTGGATTTGGGTTCGAGTTCGAATAAACTAACGAATCGCATCGGGTGAGATCTTTTTTTTGAATCGCGCTTTGCGCACAAATCGTATTTGGGATCGGATTCAGATTCTTCGTAGAACGTGTTGTTAGTGTTTTTTTCTTAAATATTAAGATTGTATGATTTTATTTTATGTACCAGATATTGGTGGAATCATGAGAAACAAGAAATTAGTATCTTTTGAATCAGGGATGAACAAACTATTTTTTCGAGTGGAGCAACAATTCAATAATTTATGGATTAAAAAAAAATTCAAATTCAAAAATAGACAACTGTTCGTTCCAACTATAAATTGGCTCCGCCTCTAACTATGATTAGAAGCGTAATCAAACTTTCAAAGAGATCAAGAGCGTATGAGGTTAATCATATAAATTTTTTATGCGAAGAATGAGAATCAATTTTACAATATCATAATATTCTACTCAAAATTATATAAAAAATCATACCTAATTAAAAAAAAATGGAGTCCAATTCATATTTACTTAAATCCGCATCCGCCTCTGCATGTAATCTATAATAAGCTGATTAAATATTGGCACGTGTAAGTGTAATACTCAGGATTCGTATGATCTATTTTATTCCTTAATTGCACTTTTGTTTTTAAAATTCTACAGAAATACAATTTTGGACAAAATATTAAATAAAATAAAATTATGGATGATAATCTATTTTACTTTTCCTACTTGCGTAAAAAAATCACTGCATTACGAAATATCATAAACTATTGTCTTGAAATACTCAATATGTTCTAATTATTTTTGTCTTGCAAAAAGAAAAATATATATATAAATCACATTTAATAATTTTATTTCTACTTGAGTTTTCTATTATCTCGATTAACTAACTTTTTACAAAATAATGCATAAAGATGAAAATGTTTAAACCCTCATGTGATAAAGTGTTGTGTTTTATTTCATGGCATGAAGATGAAGATGAAGATGAAGATGAAGGTTCGTTCATGCGGTCATGCCTGACATTTTCAGACTTGTGGCATGAACAAACAAAAACTGTATCGGGTCGGATCCTGTAGGTCGGGTCCAGTCAAAGGTGAACCGTTGGAGTCTTTAAGCTTTACAAAATGAATCATCCACAACTCAAGTGCCAAAAAGAAGAATTTAATGGATTCAAAAGAAAAGAAAAACATAAAATAATTATAGTCCTTGTCGCTACATGTCTCTCTCCTCAGTCCTCACTTGTCATTTGTCGTTTTCTCCATCCGAAATTTGCACAAAGGACCCCACTTGACACTTATCAAGAAATTCAAAATAAATAATTAATTTATCTTTTTATATTTATTTGAATATTATGTTAATTTTTTTTATCTGATTTGAATTATATTCGTATTCGTATTTATTTAATATTCAATTTGTATTCATATCATATCCATTTAATAGCTAAAAAATAATTATGAAAGAAAGTTACAGATATAATTTTACCACTATCCAATTCGATATGTTCATGATTCTAAATAGTTAGTAATAGCTACGTAATAATTTTTTCAGACCTTAAAAGTTATGACGCTATCAGCCGCTTATTCTGTGATAACACGATAATCATTTATTTATTTATAATCTTGATCTGTTTCCTAAATAGAAAATACGTTAATGAAGAGACGATTGTTCATTCGCAAGTAAAAAAGAGTAGCCAGCCACTTGAATATATAAAATGAAGCTATGTCCATTTCCATTTCCATTAGATAGAATGATAGATGGTGGGATTGAGGATTCGTTTTATCCTCAGATAAATAAAAAAAGGATTCGTTTCACACGTGACTACGTGAGTACATGACTCGCGTAGTTGCTAAACTACCTTGATTTGATTTTTCTTACTTCTTACTTCTGACACCCCAACTTTATTATATTCTCATACTCATAGCATAGCATAAGCATAGCATTGACTTTAATTTGATTCAAATTTAGTCACCGTGTTCATTACTTCATTTCAAATTTCTACAGACAAATTACAGATTAACATTTTAAATATAATCGATATTAAGTCACAATTTTTGTAATGCAAATGTGTATAATATAATCTCGTATTTCAAAATTCATACAACTTTCTTTTCTTTTCTTTTCTTTTCTGTCAAAACAAGTAGCCAGTAGTAATGTATTTGTTTGTACCAACATATTAATTTCAGAAACTCAACGCAGCATGTAATTCATCCTTCAAAATTTGATTTAACATCACAAAAGACGAGCCTTTTAACGAAACACGGTAAGTCACGATCGAACAATCCTTAAAAATTAATTTTGATTTATCATATTTGATTAAACTCAGAACAGTGGTTTGTCATACTTGGGATTAATTTGGAGTCCTGTTTGTTCAAATAGTACTAGTTTTCAACAAAAGCAAAATGACTTCTTTTTAGATCAACATCTTATTTGAGTTTGATAAACTCGCAAATGAATGTCTAACAAAACTGGCCATTTTCTTTTTCTTTCAATTTATAGAGATTATTTAAAACAAAATATAAATTAATAGATGAATTGCATTCATATTTGAATCTCATTAAAGGAACCGATTATTTTTCCGATTTCGCATAGTACCACACCACAAAAAATCCATATCGTTAAAGAAAACTTTAAGTGTAGTCTCTATTTTTTTTTTCTCCTTTCTCCTTCTCCTGAGCCATTTTTCAAATAGAAAAATTACGGTTCTTAGTGTGGCCAAAGACGTGGTCAGTTCTACATAAACTGAAACAATTGTCTAATTTCTTTAAGATTTCCTAAAACAAATGCAAATTTTTCCGGTTTCTTCTTTGATATCAAATATGGATGCAGTCTATCTGATACTCTACATTATTTTATAATAATTTACATAATAAATATTTAGAAAACTGGCAACCACCGGAGTCAATTCGTAATTAAATTTTCTCTAGTGTTTTGAAATTTGAACTTTTTACAAATGGTACAAAAATGTTCTTTTTTACTTTTGACTGGAATCAGTACGCAACTTCAGGCAAAGTCACGGAGAAAACATCGCTATTATCATATATTGAATTTTGAAGTAGTATGTATTTTGAGTAGAACTAGGGTGTGATGTGCTCACCAAACTCTTTGGTGAGCACAACTCTACATAAATTATCGGATTCACTTCAAACGGGATTAATCCAACCGTTGAAACCGATGTACTTTACGAGTGATGCGTGTACATGCAAAATTTTGAATTTTTTGAATTCATTTAGTCTTAAGTCAAGTGGTCAAAATTGATGAAAAATGAATGATCCAAAATAAAATTTGTATCCTCCTATTCCTATTCCTATAGAAACTGAAACAGTTACATCGTTCACGTTCAGTATAAATTACATTTGAATCAGACGTTCCGAATATCTCCATCTTATTTTATCCATTCTACATTTCTACATCCTGGAGTATTCGAGAGGATACAAGCAAGCTCTCCTCTTAATCTTATTAGTTGGAGTTGGAGTTGGAGTATTCTAGAGGATAAAATATAAAATTGGTTGGTTAGCAGTTAGCACGATACAATACAAACAAACCATGGTTAGCATGGTTAGGAGTTAGGACTCTCATCAGAGGAGGGGAGGGGGTAATTTGTTGGTTTTCATTATTAGGAGGAATAGGAGGTAAGAATTGTAAAAGATCCCCCCCGCTTCAATCAATATTAACTTTCTTTATTTAATATTTTGCCCCCATTTATCATTTTTCTAGCTAGACAGACCCCCTGGTCCCTTTCCTTTCCTTTCCTTTCCTTTCCTCTCTCAAAGTCTCAATCATCAACCCCAAAATTCTCAATCACCTCACCTCTCTCAAGTCTCAAGTCTCAAGTCTCAACTCCCTTCCTTCCTTCCTTCCCCAATGGAATCAAATCCACCAAATCCCTCGTCTCACTCTACCACCTCTTCCGCCGCCACCACCACCACCACCACCGCCTCAGTAACAACATCAAATACACAAATCGAATCATCCCTCAAATCTCTCAACAAATCCTCTTACAAAATCTCCAAACCCACCAATCGTCCCTCCCCTCCCCCTCTCCCAATTCCAACCCCTTCTGAACCCACCACAAATTCCAACCCAGATCCCAATCCCTCCATTTCCGCCTCCAACCTCTCCGGGCCGGTCGCGCCACCGCAGCCTCCAGTCTACAACATAGACAAAAACAACTTCCGTGAAATCGTTCAAAAACTCACTGGCTCCATCTCTCCAGTTCCTCCTCGCCCCACCGCTCCACCTGTCTCCACCCCTCCAGTCCCTCCTCTCCCGCTCCCGCTCCAGCTCCCGCAGCCCTCCAGTTCCTCCCGTCTCCACCGTATAAGACCCCCTCCTCTGGCCAATCTCTCGGCCAGACCCCCTTCAGTTGCTGGTCAACAGGCTCTTTCACCTCTGCCGCCTCTCCCGAGTGTAGGAGTCACAGCTGAGTCGCCGATCTCGGCTTACATGCGCCGTTTGCATAGTAATAGTACTGGTATGGAGCCACTGTCTCCTCTTGGGTTTGGGTGCCTACAGTCTCCTCGTACTGCGTACCAGATGATGATGATGATGTCATCGGCCGGGTTGCCAACGTCACCTGGCGTTCCTCCTCTTCCTGCGCCAAGTCCAAGAGGGGAAAGGTAATGGAAATGAGGGTGAGGGTTTAGGGTGCATTCAATTTCAAAGGTTGGATTTGCTGTTTTTTGGTTAGAAATTCTCTCATCTTTGGGAATGTAGATAAAGAAGTGAAAGGCTTATAATTATTTATTTATATTAGCGGAGTTTTAGACGAGATCTGGGAAAGATAAGAAAGAAAGAACAGCGTTGACTGTAAATGGATCTTTGAAACTCTCAAAGAGATTATTTGTTGTCATGTCATGGTTTGAATTGAAATGATTATCCTGAATTCCTGCATCTTAGTATTATTTGTAGGTTTAGCATTGTGTGAAGTGAAGAAACAGATACATTATGTTATGAATTATTCTTTTGAATTATTTTAAGCGTATTAGAGAGAAATCACAGTCTATCAGTGGATTATGGTTTTATTTATGGTTCAATAAAATGGCCTGTTGCCGGTTGTGCTCATAAATCATAATCATTGTTTGATTTGTACGGACATTCGGCTCTAATTCAAAATCAGTTGACGCATCCAAAATTCCAAATCAGAAAAAAGGAAAAAGATCTTCAGAGTTTTATTATGTTTGATCTGTGTAGTACTAGTGGCCAAGTAGCTAGCTCTATTGGCACTGGATTACAGTTCAATAAGGTTACCTTTGGAATAGAGGCTATTTTAGAATATTAGCTATTCGGAATAATAATATGCATCCGAATAATATTTTTGCTATTTGGAATAAGCTAGAATAGCTGATATTTTCTATTCTTTGTAAATATTAGAATAACTACTATTCGAAAGTGTGAAGAGAAAAAAAATACTTTATTTTCAGATTTCCATCAACACAGTTCTGAAATGACAAATTTTACACCACTTCTGCTATTTTTACGTCGTGACAATTCATTTGAATTTCACTTGCCTATACCTTGTTAACACTATTCTTTATTAGTTACAGCTATTCATTATATTACATATACAATCCAAATAATATTTTTATTAATTCGAATAGTATTATTTTCACACTAATTTAAAAATCACTATTTTATCTCTATTCTTATTTATTATTCTCAAATTTTACTATTCTAACTATTCTAGTTCTCATCCAAACCTATCCTAAAAATATGGCAAAAAAAATAAAATAAACCGAAACTTAGCTTTCTTTGTTGTAGCTTTCTATCTTCATTTGATAAGATTACGTAGACTATTACCACTTAATATTGACTATGATATCTATGTGATATAAAATTTTGACATTTTGCCGACTTCAAAGAAAAAGAAATGCAAACTTCCTGTTGTCCGCGTAATTGTTTTTTTTTTATTTTTTTTCCAATAAAACAAATTTAGTAGACATTTACAACCTTCCTTCGGCTTTTTTGCTTTAGTTTTGGTACCATCAATTCTTTTCCCTCATCGCACATTTGCAGACTAAAACATTTCTTGTACTTGTACATTAATTAGAGAGGAAATCAAGAAATAGTTCTATTATCCATTTTGAAAACTTTGTAGCTGATTTGTTGATAATTATCATACACTGGCAATGGAAATCACATATTTCTATCAATACTAAACAAAAATAACTGAGGAAAACAGAAAACTACAAAATTAAATTCCCAGAGGTCGGTCCTGTTTCATACGCTTTTGCATTTGTCAATATATATAATGGAAACGTCCCCAGCACTAGCTAAATCTCCTACAAGTGACGAGATATAAATTTGTCATGTGGTACCATTTATTTCTTTGCATTAAAACATTAAGCCAAGTTTTGGAGACCTTTTATTTCCTTCTCACTTCAATTGTTATCATCTACAGGCAAGAATAAAGCACTAAATGTACAACTTTTTTGGTACTTAAACCGCCTTCAAACTGCTGATATCAGAAATACTATATTGACAATGCTGGTGTAGTAATGATGTCATGCAATTATTTTACTTGGCCAAAAACAATCCAGAAGCTAGAGCTACTCCAAACAGTGCATGTAATCTCACACAGTAATATTTTGCCATGAAGATCTTCACCTTGTCCTGTTAATTCATTTTATCAGCCTAAGTTGTTATTTAGTATTTACACACATATTTGTGTGTAGCGACGTGCTGTCAGCACATGTTCCGACTAGGATGGCGTATTTATGTTCAATATACCAACCTGCCAACAAGTCTAAAAATGTTGATCAAAGCTGTCAGGATGGTTTGCAGCAGTCTGGTTGGCTTTAAATCGATGGTTTTCAGTATCTATTGGAACTTATTATGTATTTTCTTAAGAATTTCTTAATAAAAGATTAAGATTTAAATATTAATATTAATTTAATTCAATACTATAGGACAAGGATGTAGTGAAGACTCGAGTCGGGTAGAATATTCCCTGACCAACTAGCTGGTCAAGAGCTGTTGAACTGCATGGTCAAACCTGTCTAGTTGACCTTAACTAGGATTGTTCGGGTTGACCTATTAAGGAGAAACAAACCTTCTTTTCTCTATTTTGAAGTAAAGAATAGAGGGATTCTCACCTTGTGATTTTCCTGGACAAAGTCAGACACCATTTTTCCTATTGGAGCTGTCAGCACACATAATAACTGCAATGCGCAAAGATGTATTAATATATCGAAGATTTAGGTCTCAAATCTTATGCACGGGAACAAAGTCTACAATGTAGGCTTACAAGAGATGCAGCTGGAAGAACTTTGGAGATGCCGAATACTGCTAGAAGAACATATAAATATATGACCGCAATTGAAACAACTCTTGATCCTGCTTCTGTGCCAATTCTGACCTGCAGTAATATATTTTACACCAAAAAATATTTTCAGTACCTAATTAATGTGTATATACCATTAGAAGGGAATAATAACGATATACATGTTTAGGCACACAAAGATCTTAAATGCTAAAAAAATACAAGATGCATACCAGAGGAGACATCTTTTGTACTGCTAGGTCTTCTTCAATCTACAAATGCATTAGAAAGATTAGCTCCATTTTGCAATCTTTTACACAAAAAAAAAAAAAAGAAATAGTAAAAGTGAAACAACAAGCTTTCAAGTTCTGGGTAAATAACGAATCACTTCTTCATACTTGTCGCCAGTGTGCAATCATGGTAAATATCTTCACTATAGAGAAAATGAGTTGAAAATACGGTAATAGATTCTTTACTTTGAAAGAGAAGTTTGTACCTGATGGAAGTGGCTACAAAATAGAATCAAAGTGGTTGTTAATCCAACAAGCACGGAAGCTGCAAGTACTGTTGCATTTAAAGGAAGAGGACCTGTTCCACTGACAAACTATTAACTCAGTTTCCAAACAAAAAAGGGATTAATAATCAAATATGTTGCGACGTAGACAACAAGCAACTAGCAAACATACTCTCATTAGGATTACCTTGCAAAATAGAAGGCTGTGGTGGCAAAAGGACCAAATGCTGTGAAGCAAAGTGGCTCACCAAGTCCTTGGTAACTTAGTCGAAAAGGAGGACACTAAAAAAGGAAATTTGTAGAGAAGTTACTGGTACTGACAGTCATCACCAAAGCCTATTTCACACGCAGCAACAACAAGATAATCTGCATAATTACTGAAACAGTACAAGGCTTGTAGAACAAAAAAAGTTGCAAAGATCTTGGGTGTGCATGTTAAGGATCTCGCTACCTGGTACAACAGCTTTCCAGGTTATGACTTGTGGTAAAGTTAATATCTATTGCTCTTCCCCTCTGATTCCGCGTCTTATAATTGACTTTTGTTTACAAAAATACACTCCTTTATTAGTGTTTAGTGCAAAAGTTCAAGATGGACAAATACAACAAAAACATCTACTGAACTAAGAAGCAAAGCGTACCTGATAACAGTATCCACAAAAGATAGCACAAGTCACCAATAAAAAGAAGCGCACATCACTTGCTTGTAAAAATGCCCAAATCAACCCAGAAAAGCCGAGACAGAGACAGATGATTGCACCAATTTGGGTGGCACTTCTACTACTCAAGATCAATAAAAGCAAAGGAAGAGAAAATATTCAGGAGTCTTGACATTTGTAAGCTATGTTAACTTTGAGAATTATGAAGTACCTGCCAACAATGTTAACCACAGATTCTTTTTTGTTTTTATCGGCCCCAGTATCAAAATCATAAACATCATTGCTACAATTTAAGCAGAAGAAGAAAATTAGTTTAATTTAGTAGTGAAATACAAAACATAGTGAATTTTCGATTATCTAAATTGAGGACCTTTGATGTATCTAAACTTATTTTTTGCATCACCATGAAGGCATGAATCATGGAAGTAACAAAACTTTTTTCCTTTTTACTTTTCATTTTGAAGTAACAAAACTTGTGGGGGTTCGTTCAAACAGGAATGAATTTGATGCATTATAAATAAGGCACCTCAAATTGAGCCAAGTTATGACAAGGACTGATGAAAACAAGAGAGTAAAATATCTTTTAGCAAAGAATAAGCCTGTTTTGAAATAAGCTGCGGCCGCACCAACCTGTTATTTACAGAGAAACCAGAATTAAAGGTTAATTTGTAGTTTATATATAATAATCTCGAATTGTTTAATGCTGACTAGACCAAACTTAGTAAAACTTGTACAACTAATTTGTATAAAGTGCCCATTGGTTCCATTTACCTTTTGGCTAGTTTTATATCAATCAGTGTTATTACTTGTTACCAAGTCAAAGCAAAGCAAAGCACAAAAAAACTTTGTTAAAAGAATTTGACAATAAAGCACTAGGTTACATACAGTCAGAGGAACCAAGGCGACAGAGTAAATAGGCAGCTTGACAGCCCTCCATATCAATGTCGCTCGTGAGACCTCATCGCTGGACGAATCCAGTGAAGATGTGGGGGATGAACTGGAGCAGCACGGGGAGTCTCTTAACCGGAGAGAGCTCGAGCTCGAGCTCGGTCTAGTTCTGACTGGAAGAATTGATCGAGTCTTGCTAGAGACAAATAGAGAGGGGCAAAGAGGGAGGGGAAGGAGCGAGAGCGACATTGATGGACCGACGTGTGTGCGATGAGGAGAACGGAGTGGATAAGGTTAAGGAGGCTTGACCGCTTGAGCATTTCATTTCGGGCCTGGGCTGTTATTGGATCGGATTTGATTGAGAGCACTTGAGCTGGTAACAAGATCCAAATCCATATGCTGTTAAGAATTCAATGAATCATATGCAAGCACAATAGAGCCTGTTCATTCAGCCATAATTTCATAATGTATCTCATAATCTCATTAAGAAAAAAAGATGAACATTAAAATAAATATATTTAGTAATGTCTATCCAAAAGTTCTATAATACCTACGTTTTTGGATCTTCATCTTGTTGATTCGCAATCCAATCTTTATACTTCAAAGTTCAAAAAGCTAATGAACAGTTGGTTGGCCTGGATGAGGATCTGTTAGTTAGTGTCACAATTTGGATTGGATGATATCAGCTAACCTATATATACGGCTATATTCACAAACCGAAATGTTGGATCAAGACCTGCAACCTTTTGTTCAATTTTTTTTTAGGCCAGGAACACTGAATAGTTTCTTACCAGTTCGGCTCCTACCCCTCCGAAAGAGAACCTGTCTATTCTTTACACAAATGTTGTATCAAGACCTGAATGCGTCACACAAATTCATAGCAACAGAGATGTATGACATAATACATTTTTTTGGACAAATCTAAGAATAAAAACAAGAGCTGCTAAAAATAACTGACAAATATGATATATCAGCATAATTATACAGTAATATCTTAAATGACATCAAGCTGCCACAATTTCAAAATTGAGCATCACTAATAGTCAGTCAGTACACACTAACAGAATTTGTAAATGAATGAATATCACAAGTCAGATCAATAATATCTCCAGAATTCATCTTTTGCTCCCTCGTTACATTCAATTTAGTGCATACAACACACACTTTGCATATTACTCACATATTCTCATTGACATGAATCGTGCATAACAAAAAAAATTATATAATCCCAGAAAAAAAACATAGTAAACTCCTAATCCATGATTGAGCTCATCCTAAACATCAACTTGTAGCGGTCCTAACCTAGAAACTGATTGTGTACCAAAAAAGAGCATAATCAACAGACAACAATACAATTGATTTGACCAAAACAAACCAACCCAGAAACCCAAAGATACAACAAAGCAACTCCCTCCTCTCTATGCTTGACAACATGTCTTTCCCTTTGGCACCTCCTGAGTGGGCCCCGGCACGACAATCTTCTGACCAGACAGTGCTGTGGGCCCAGCACCCCCATTTCCTTGACCTGATGCAGTGACATTCTTCTTATTTACCACATTAAAAATTTCAGTCAAAACAGTCTGAAATGCATTTTCAATATTGGTAGCCTCAAGAGCCGAAGTTTCTAGAAAGAAAAGAGACTCTTTCTCGGCAAACTCTCGGGCATCATCAGCGGATACAGCCCGCTCGTCCGACAAGTCGCATTTGTTGCCAACCAGCATGATCACGATCTGACGGTCAGCATGGGCTCGCAGTTCATCCAGCCACCTTGCAATGTGATCAAAGCTTTGGCGTTTTGTGATATCATACACCAATAACGCTCCTACAGCACCTCGATAATATGCACTAGTTACTGCTCTGTACCTTTTTAATTTAAAAAAGGGAAGAATAAGTGGTCTTGACTCTTGATAAATGTAATTATCATGATGGTAATTGTAACTTCAACTCAGGGTCTCTGACAAAGGGTGGGTTCATTAATACTCTATAGAGTTGGTACTTTACTGGCAACATACTGTGCCAGACAGGTTAGTACTAATATGTACCAGTTAATAATGCGCTGATCTATGTCAGATACTTTGTTTAGAATAGATTAAATTTGCCAGAGAAGAGGCAGTTTAATGCAAATGAACCATAATTAAACACAAAATCGTAAACCCTTTCAATAACCCTTCCTTTGTTAGCAATGCCATAAAGTGAGGTTAAGACTGTAAATGAGCACAACAGATCTAAACGCACGAAAAGCTAAAAATGCGAGCAGCAGATCAAGTACTTAAATTGAACTAAACTAGTAAAAGTAGAAAAGGACTATGAAGAGAAATACCTTTCCTGACCAGCGGTATCCCAGATCTGAGCCTTTATATTCTTGTTTTGAATCGATAGAGTTCGCGTCTGAAACTCCACCCCAATGGTGGCTTTCGAATCGAGACTGAACTCGTCGCGAGCGAACCGAGACAAGATCTGAGACTTGCCAACGGCGGAGTCGCCGATCAGCACCACTTTGAACACATAATCTATCTTCTCCCCCGCCATGTCCCGATTGAGGTTGGGTTTGATTGGAACCAGGTAGAAAGGAAGTAACAACGACGGGGAGGGGAGGGGAGGGGAGGGGAGGGGAGTGTGAAAAGAAGAAGATTTGGTAGATACTAGAAATGAATACTAGATAGATAGAGTTTTGTACGAGGCCGAGGCGGGCGTTCCAGGGAAATAAATATAATATTTTTATTTATGACTTATGAGAGAGAATTCACAGTTCACAGATTAGATTTTGTAGAGTAGAAGCACGGAGTTACAATTAATTAAAGCAGGGGTTGGTTGGTTTTAATTTTTAAACCGAATTAAAAATTATTCAGCTAAACTTAAACTTAAACTTAAACTTGGTGGGTGTGTAAATGTTAATTAATTATCAATGATATAAATGTTAATACGATACGATGCCGTAGTCTTTTTTGTTTAGTTTATAAATATATAGTTTTGAATTGTCAAAACAAAATAATAAATTAAAAATGGAACTATAATTGTATAAATTGTATGAAGGAAGCAGAAGGCAAAAGGGTTAGCCAATTGTTTATCAAAGGAGGCAATTAATTTGTTTTGCTAGGTTTTGTTGAATAATTAATAGAGCGAATAACTTAATCCTTTGTGAAAAGTGACCATAAGAATATTAATAGAGCAAGCATCTCTGTATCTGTGATCATCAGAATTTGATATATGCATTATACAATTCTTAATTATTTTCAAATTGTATATGCATTATACGGACTTCAAATTTTGTATTGGATTTCGAACTTATCACAATATCTATTGACCACAGTTAAATATATAAGAAAAAGATCAAACATCTAATTGGCAATGAAAGTTCAGAATTTAAATTTAAAAAAGTGATATTATATTGAAACTTATCACTATATCAATAACACCCCTGTTAAATAAAAGAAATCATGTTCCAATTAATTGGTAAATTAATTAATAAAAACAAAAACATACCTAGCTTCCACAAACACCTTGACATCGATCGTCCTTGCTGAGTCCCGGCATCTCGACTTAATTAATTTCAGATTAAGTGATCGACTTGTCATCCTCCCTAGCTAGCATCCCAAAGGGACATCCATAAGTTGGTCCATGAAATTTCAGTACCTGGCTTAGAGTTCTACCAGGGTTAAACGGTTCCCACGGATCTGAAACATATATACATACAACTATACAAGCAAGAATTTAATTAATAATTTATAGAAATTGCTTCTGACTAGCTATTATATATATATATATATATATATATCTAAATTAATTAATTATACCAAGGAAACTACTACGGCCGGGTATATATACCAGAGAAGAAGGCAGGCAAAAAAATCATCTCTACAGCCACCCTGTTATTTTTTAGAGTTTGAACACTGAGGAGAAAACAACATGAATCTTTTCTATATTTTTCTGTTGTATATTTTACAGTATAGATTTTCATCTATATATTACAACTTTCCAACGGTTAGAAATATTTTACCGTTGGTACCTATTCTAATTACTATTTGATACAGCTCTACCTATTTACACTTTTGCACATATACCTTTGATCTATGATAAAATTATTTTCTGATATCATTCTTCAACACCCCCCTCAAGCTAAGATTGTAGATGTCGATTAATCCTAGCTTACTTGTGATTTCTTCAAATGGTTGAAGATCTAATTCTTTTGTAAAAATATCCGCTAGTTGATCCTTACTTTGAACGAATGATGTTTCTATTTTCTTGGCTTGGACCTTCTCTCTAATAAAATGACAATCAACTTCTATGTGTTTGGTTCGTTCGTGAAATACTGGATTTGATGCAATGTGACGTGCCGAATTGTTGTCACAATACATTTTCATGGGTAGATCAAGATTTAATCCCATATCTTTAAGCAATTGTTTGAGCCATATTAGTTCGCTTGCGGTTGATGCCATGGCTCGGTATTCCGCTTCTGCGCTTGACCGTGCCACGACATTTTACTTCTTGCTTTTCCATGTGACTAAATTCCCGCCTACAAATGTGCAAAAGCCGGTGGTGGATTTTCTATCAAAGCTACCGGCCCAATCTGTATCGAAATAGCCATAAATTGCATTAGAATTATTGTTTTTCATCCATATGCCCTTTCCAGGATTTCCTTTTAGATATCTCAAAATTTGGTTTATGGCATCTAAATGTAGTGTTCTTGGTGAATGCATAAATTTACTAATTTGACTTACGAAAAATGAAATATCCGAACGAGTTACCGTGAGATAAATCAATTTTTCTACAAGTCTTTGAAATTGGTTTATGTTTTCTAAGGGTTCACCATCCTCGGTATTTAATTTATACTTATTATCTATTGGTGTAGAGGCCGGTTTACAACCTAATTTACTGGTTTCTTTTAACAAATCTAAGGTGTATTTTCTTTGAGAAATTAATAGACC
The DNA here is from genome assembly GCA_025461125.1 of Carex kokanica. Lineage (NCBI taxonomy): Eukaryota > Viridiplantae > Streptophyta > Magnoliopsida > Poales > Cyperaceae > Carex > Carex kokanica. Next base: position 126,885 of record JAJGRX010001000.1, on the reverse strand, counting down.
TTTGTTTGAAAATGCTACTTCTATTCCTAGCAAATATTTTAAATACCCTAAATCTTTAATGTCAAAATTTTCTTTTAATTGAGATTTGATTTTTCTAATTGCTTCTAAATTATTTCCGGTAATTATTAAATCATATACATATACTAACACAAGGGTTGTATTTTCTCCTTCATTTTTGGTAAACAATGAGTGATCGACATTACTAATTTTAAAATTGCAAGAAACTAAATATTGAGATAACTTGCCATACCATGCCCTTGGAGATTTTTTAAGTTCGTAAATTGATTTGTTTAACCTACAAACAAGGTTAGTATTTTTTTTTCTTTTACATGACCCTGTGGGAGGGTCATATAAACTTCTTCCTCAAGTGTTCCTTGAAGAAATGTATTTTTAACATCCATTTGATATAAATTACAACCGTTATTTACGGCAATAGAGAATAAACCCTAACCGTATTCATTTTTGCAACCGGTGCAAATGTTTCATTGTAACCTATACCATAGGTTTGTATAAATCATTTGGCCACCAATTTGCAAACCCATTTGCACCCAACGGGTTTTTTATTTTTTGGCCACCATAGGTTTGTGTAAATCCTATGGTACCATCACAATTATATTTAATTTTGTAAACCCATTTGCACCCAACGGGTTTTTTATTTTTTGGTAATGGAACAATTACCCATGTTTCATTTTTTTCTAGAGCTTTTAGCTCTTCCTTCATGGCTTTATTCCAATTTGGTTTATGGATGGCCTCTTGGTAATTTTTCGGTTCTATTTCTTTTTCTATAGAAGTAAGAAAGGTTTGGTATGAAGGCGAAATTTTTTTATATGAAATAAAATTTTGTATAGGGTATTGGACGGTATAAGTCACATAATCTCTAAGTCTACTCGAAGGTTGTGATACTCTAGATGTTCGTCTAAGTCCCGAATCATTTACTATCTCAGTCTCATTTATATTATTACTATTATCATCTATTTCTTCTTCGACATCACTTGTATCATTTCCTTCTATATTATTTTGAGCAATGTAGGGTGTTACCGAATTTAGTGTTTCATTTTGAATTTGACTAGACATTTGAAATTTTTTTGAAATATGGCTCATTTTCAAAAAATATAACATTTCTAGAAATAAATAATTTTTTATTAATAGGATCATAACATTTGTATTTTTTTTAAATGATGAATATCCTAAGAAAATTGTTTTAGTTGAAACAAAATCTAGCTTATCTTTTCTTTTAATATGCACAAAACTTGTACATCCAAATATTCTTAAATGGTCGAAGGTGATTTTTTGTTGGTAAAGAATTTCTAGCGGGATTTTGTTTTCTAACTTTGAACTTGGTAATCTATTAATTAGATGTGTAGCGCAAAGTATGGCATCCGACCAATATATTTTAGGGACATTGCTTTGGAACATCAATGTTCTTGTCATTTCTAACAAATGTCTATTTTTCCTTTCCGACACTCTGTTTTGTTCGGGTGTATTAATACAAGTAGTTTGATGTATAATTCATTTTTCTTTAAAAAACGTTGAAATTTTTTTGTTTACAAATTCCGTTCCATTATCCGACCTAAATATTTTTAATTTGGCATTAAATTAATTTTCTATGAGACAAAAAATTATTTAAAGATACTAAAGACTTCATTTTTTGATTTGAGTAAGTATAACCAAGTGGTTCTTAAAAAATCATCAATAAAAATAACAAAATATTTAAATCCATTATATGATTCAATTGGGGCCGGTCCCCATACATTCAAATGAATTAAGTCAAACATAGCTTCACTTGTGCTATTGGAATAAGAAAAATGAAGCTTAGTTTGTTTTGCCAATTTACAAACTTCACAATTATCACAATTTAAATTTTTACAATTCAAAATATAATTTAAAATCTTGTTGGAGGGATGCCAAATCTTCTATGCCAAAGGCCTTTATCGACAGATTTAGCGGAAGTACAATTTTTTTTTGAATTCAAAAAATAGTGTCCATTTTCATGAAATCTTTCACCAATCTTCGTCCCAGTTTTTCGGTCCTGAAATACAATATTTTTACGAGAAAATATTACATCACAATTTAATTCTTGTGTTAATTTTTGAACCGAAAGTAAGTTTATAGGAAAAGTATCTAGTTATAGCACATTGAGTATTTTTTTGTTAAAAAATATAGTTTCACCTATGCCATTTATTTTAGCCTTCATACCGTTAGCTACCATGACAAATTGGTTGTTTTTGGTCATGTCTAAATTTTTTAGAAGTGCTTGGTTGCCAAACATATGATCCGTAGCACCACTATCAATGATTATTCTATCTAATAAATTTAAATTTTTTGAGTGTGTAGAAATACCATAAAACGAATTATTTTGTTGGACTAGCAACACGGACATCTGCTGCATCAATGTTTGTAATTGATCTGCTGCCACTGTTGACCCGCTTCCACTTGATCCTGACCCGCCAGCAAAATAACCAGACCCGTTAGCTGACCCGCCAGAAAAGTAATTGGAATTGGGCTTAGATCTGGCCTGAGTTTTGCTTAATTCACGCGCCTCACTCGCTTTGACCAATTGAAGCACCTCACCCAATTGAAGCACCTCACGGGCAATCGACTCATAGGCAAGCGCATGCAACTCTGCACCAATACGCGTTTCATTTCTTTCACCTGCATGCGGTTCCCTTTCATTCGCATGCGGTTCAGTGAAATATCCCCCACGCTGTATCTCACGTGTCCCTCTTTCTTTTCCTTTATTCCAATCTTCTCTTCCTCCAGCGGAGGTCCCTTTTTTCCAATGTTTTGGTTTTAAATGAGGATGAAGAAACCAGCAGTTCTCATGAGTGTGCCCCTCCTTACATCCCGTACACATCTCGATTTCACTGTGATTTGAGCGGATTTGGGATATAGGGTTTTGGCCGAAATTTGAAAAATTGAATTTTTTGGCCACTGCGAAGTCGTAGGTCTCGTGTCCCTCTTCAGTTGCGACTTGTGGACCACCTATGGCATCTCTTCTGCTTTCTTCTTGTTGGATCATATTCTTGACTTGAGAGTAAGACGGAAGTGGAACGGTGTTCATAATCTGAGCTCGCACGGCCTCGTAGCTAGAATTTAGACCAGCAAGGTATTCAAAGATATCATCTTCTTCTTGCCGTTTTTTTATTACGGCCAAGTCGGTGGTCGGCGGCTGATACAATCGGAGCTCATTTTTTTTCTTTTGAAGAGCACCGAAGTACTCTACATTCTTTCGCGTGTCTTGCTTTTCTTGCTGAATTTCTAATTTTAGTTGATAGATACGGGAGCAGTTGTTTTCTTGCCCGTACATATCTTTCACGGCTTGCCATAGATCAAAAGCCGTGTCAGCAAGAAGAAACAACTCTGAAATTGATGGCTCCATGGAATTTGTGAGCCAAGTTATGATTTGTCGTTGTGAGTTCGCCATTTTTTTGTTGCGTTTTTTCTTCAGTTTCGGTCAGCAAATTCGAATTTGCCAGTTTTGGTTCTTTATTTTCTCCCATGATGTATTCCCGCATCTCTCGACCGCTGAGCGCTTTAGATGCGGCCTTTGCCCATGAAAGATAATTCTTGCCATTGAGCAAAGTATTTGTGAGCTTAAAGAATTGATAGCCTCGTGTTGCCTTTCTTGAGCCATTTTTGCCCTTTGTAGTTTTTTATGGTTGTGGATTTGTTGGTTGTGAAAACCAGTTTACTGGTATCGTATGATGTTTTTTTTTTGTGTTCACATAATTTTTTGCTCTGATACCATGTTATTTTTGAGAGTTTGAACACTTAGGAGAAAAAAAACATGAATCTTTTGTGTATTTTTCTGTTGTATATTTTACAGTATAGATTTTCATCTATATATTACAATTTTTCAACGGTTAGAAATATTTTACCGTACCTATTCTAATTACTATTTGGTACAGCTGTACCTATTTACAATTTTGCACATATACCCTTTATCTATGATGATATTATTTTTTGATATCATTCTTCAACACACCCCGTGCCGGCGCAGGGGCTGTGGTAGGACAACGGTCAACGTTTATGCTCTTTTCATCACTGGTTGCAGCGATGGAAGAATTGGTAGTCAGGGGTTGATTCGCAACAACACCCGAGGCAGCACCAACCGTCCGATTGAACGAGCACCGTCACCGACCTAGGCTTTGCAAGAGTGTGTTGGCTGTGCTTGTTCTATTAATTTGACAGTGCCGGCCTTAGCAGCCATGGCTATAAGATATGTTCAATTGGAAGTGCATGCAAAACTTAAACCTGACTGTTTTTTAGTAACAGTGGATCATGAATATACATGGAGCCATGGAGGAACGTTTGTAAAGAAGAAAGAGCGGTGTGTTAGTTGTACTGTTGCGTGGTGTGACGAGGAGCAAACACGTGTGCGTTATAATATAATAATAGGTAAATGCCTGCTAGTTATATATAGACTTGTATATATGAGTAGAACTAGGGTGCTCCTAAGCTCACCAAGCCCTTCGTGAGCGCGACTCTAAAATCTATCGAATTGATTTCAAACGACATTTCCAAACCGTTAGATGTTCAATCTATATTAAAATGTACTTGGAGACCAAATTTTACATTTTTTGGAATTTTTTTACTATTTATTAAGATGGTTTGAAAATCGCTGTTTTTATTAAAATTATGCACCATTGGAAAACAGCGATTTTCAAACCATCTTAATAAATAGTAAAAAAATTCCAAAAAATGTAAAATTTGGTCTCCAAGCACATTTTAATATAGATTGAACATCTAACGGTTTGAAAATGTCGTTTGAAATCAATTCGATAGGTTTTAGAGTCGCGCTCACGGAAGGGCTTGGTGAGCAGAGCACCCTAGTTCTACTCTGTATATATTATCCGTAGATCTCTGCTTAGGTTTCTGACAAATTTATATTTTCTACTAAAAAAATATACCTCGTTTTTTTTAATGATTTATCTGTGTAATCTGTCCGTTCCCCATATTTATATTAAATTAAAAGAAAATTGAAAACTGTGTATATTTATTTATTCAACACTTTTAATTTTTTTTAAATCATTCAGTAAAAACTAAAAAGTGATATTTTTTTTTTGTAAATTAGATATAAACATTTTAGATGTCGTTTATAAGTAAATTGTATGATAAGTATAATACTTTTGGAGTGTAATAAAATATACATAATATAAGGTGTAAGACGGGTGGATCCAAGTGGGGTGGGGATTTTGAAATTTTATGGAGATCTATTGATTCGGACGAACTTTGTTCCTTTCTGAATTTTTTTCTCCATCTGTAATTCTATATGTAATTTGAGTTAATTTTAGAGTTAAATTTAGAAAAACATCTTTCAATTCTGATTGATATTGGAACTAGAAGTCTGAGAATTGAAAATTTAAAAGTTAGAGTCCGAAAATCCTGGATCCGCCTCGTGTAAGAATAATTTTACTCTTTCTAATTAGACATATAATTTGTAAATAATTTCTGTATTTAATTAATATTTCATAAAAATGGTAGAATTGCAAGACTTTTAAAACATACCAAGTCATCAATTAATTTCAAATATAATATATGGCTTGAAATTAAATTATTTAATTTCTTACCTTTCACCGATGCGTTAGTTATTATATCCAATTTAATGTATTATATTTTATTTTATGGTATTTATATTAATTAAAGAATTAATATTTTTTAATTTTTGAAGGAAAACCCAGCCAGAAACAAACCTCGACGATTCGTGGCAAGTGGCACCTGCTAAACGTGCCGCAAATGAGGAAATACCGTCGGATCAAAGACCTGGACACTGGACTCGCCAATGATTGCCGAAACTGGAGAATCCAAATTTGGAACGATCGGTATTCGGTGGATAAAAAGAGCTCTTTGTTCCTTGCTCCTTTTCTCCAGTCCTTGGAGACTCAAAATAAAATAAAATAAAAGGGGGTGATTTGTGGAGGCATCATTTTTTAGAACAGAGAGAAAAGGCCGATGGAGGATGAAGAGCATGAGGTGTACGGCGGTGAGATCCCAGATGTGGCGGAAATGGATGCTGACGGTGACATTAACGGTGGTGAAGTGGATGGTTCCAAGGTCTCTAGCCCCTCGCAAACCCTAATAGTCACCTTAACTCGATTCTCTTCAATTTCATCAGTTCGATTTCATTTGATTTGATTTGGGTTTTGTTTGAAATTTAATAGATTCAAGAGTTGGATGAGATGAAAAAGAGATTAAAGGAGATGGAGGATGAGGCCAATGCCCTCCGTGAAATGCAAGCTAAGGTGGAGAAGGAGATGGGATCAGGGCAAGGTTAAATTCTTATTTGATTGTTGATTCAGACAACAACCTTCTCTTGACTTCCTGGCCATATCGTTCTATGCATCATTAGTTTATTGTTATGCAATATATTAGGATTGTTCTGAATATTACATATTGCCTTTACTATATTGGCTGAGGCTTGTCCACATAGGGGTGAAAACGGAGCTGATAATATCCAATCTGTATTCGAAAAATTAGATACGGATATCCGAATCCGAATATCCGTGTGGATACGGATACGGATATGGTTTTAAGTTTTAATTATCTGTATCTGAATAGTAGATATATACCATACAGTTTAATATATATTATGAAAAAATTTATCTCATTCACCATTATAATTAGATAAATATTATGAACTTTATTATTTTTTAATAAATATCCAATCCGATCTGTATCTGTATAATACCCGATCCATATCCGTATCCGAAAAATAAAATCGGATATGGATACGGATATGGTTTAACCACTATCCGCTCCGTTTTCACCCCTATGTCCACATGTTGATTTAGAATTAGTATCTTTTATGTGAGACATTTTAGTTTTTTTTTTTTTTTTCTTTTTCTGAACATGATATACATAAGCTATTCATGGAATTGTAAAGGTCCATACATAATTAAGGATTTACAAGGATATAAATGAATGTTTTAGTTTTGCTTCTCATTGTATGTGCAGATCCTGGAGCTGAAGCTGCTAGTCAAGCTAACAAAGAGGAAGTTGATTGTCGCTCTGTTTTTGTTGGCAATGTAAGTTATATGCATATCCAACTTATTTGTTCATGCAAAAGTACTTTTGGTAATAGACTATTTAAATGAAAGAAAAAAGGTTGATCATCTACGATATACTAAAGTAATGAATATATTTTTCTTTCTATCTCCTTGTCTTTCCAAAAACTTAAATGTTATTATTGTATTGTGCCGCTGATTTCTTTTCTTTGGTATTGTCGATCTTATGCACCTTTCGTGCATTCTTGCATCTATTATTTTGGGGAAAAAAAATCATTACAATAGTAAGAAAAAAAGAGAAAAAGAAAAAGAAAAAAGAGATAAAAAAAAGGAGGTGCTAAGCAGAAAATAAATAATATAAAAAAGAAGTAAAGAAAAGATGGAGCTAAGAAAGATGGACTTTTGATGATAAGAGAAGAATAAAGCAAAGAGTAGTAATGGTTGTAAAAAGGAGATATAAAGGGGGGCAAGAATGCACAATATTGGGTTTTAGTGCAGGCTGAACATTTACATCTTCAAGGGATTTTGCTATATGTGCCCAGATTGTATGCAGAAGCTACATCGTGTGAAGGATGCAGGCGTGTGATGTCACATGGTAAAGGGTCCATCTCTTGATCCTTATCTCGATAATGTTTGTTTTGCTACGATTTTCTTTTTTCAAAAGCAATAGAATAGTCTGACATCAGAACTAAACACTTGGATGATAAATTTAACACTTCAACAGTTGCAAATATCTTTTTTAGTTTTCTAATACAAGATCTTAGGTTATTATTCTGAGTATTTTTGACCCACTTCCCCTGGGGAAGAAAATCTCTTCCCTACACCCTGGAGCTGAACTTAGCCTAAACTGAATTCAACAGATTCCTCTTCTTGTATTTTTGGTGGAAACCGTGAAACACGCTTATTAGACAGCCTCATCATGATGATCAGAAGGTGCAACAATAATATGGGGAGAAAGAGAAAAAAGAAGAGCAAAAAGAATGACAAAAATCTAATATATGAATAAAAATGGTGAAGTTGGAGGTACTGAATACACAAGAAAACAGGAAGTAGAACGATATTTACAAATTGTGCAAACAAAAAGAGGAGAAAAGTGTTTTCGACTGATAAAATGATTGGGAGAAAATAAAGGGAAGTGAGTAAAATTCTGATCTATGTCAAAATAGTGGGAAGTGCATTGCTTCAGTATAACATTATTTGAACTGGCTTTTTGAGTTTTTATTGCATGTTGCTGTGCTAAAACTTTTCAGTTAGTTTTTGCTACATCTGAGCAAATGGATAGATGATAGATCTATTCCTCATAGAAATAACAAATTGCCAAATGCCAATCCAAATTATCTATTACAAACTCTTTGGCATAGTTTTTTTTATGATGCACTGAGGCGGTTCCTCCCAGCACTTAATACTGACTAAAATAATAAAAATTTGACCATGACCCGTATGTCGGTGCCTAATAACAAGGGCAGTGCCTGGGGGTTTGTAACAGAGAATCTGTGCTCCAAATTGCTTGACCATTTCAATCTATAGTATGTATCTTCGATGCAACATTTTAATAAATTATTCCTCATTTTAAATGCACCTTCTTTCTGTCACTTGGTTGTGATTGCTCCTTTTTTGTTCATTTATAAAAATTCTACTAGCAGTAACTCAAGTACTCCTACAAAGGGGAGGTAGCACAGTTGGCTAGGAAAAAGTCCTAGGATTGTTGGTTACCCAAAGGTCGAGAGTTCGATCTCCCCTCACAACTTCGCAGCCTCTACGGAGGTTTTAAAAAAAAGAACTCAAGTACTGCTACAATTTATGAGACTGTATCCTGATAAGTTACAGTTAACCTCTACATAGAAAGTTTTAATACCCTCTATTTTCTTGTCTTTTGTGATTTTAATACAGGCTCAACCAAGGTCTTGTTGCAGTCAGTACAAACAGTTACATAAGTTTCTGAAAAAAAAAAAAAAAAAACTAACCGCCTTATAAATATGAGATTACTGATGGGGAGATATAACATGCAGGTGGATTACGTGTGCACACCAGAAGAAGTGCAGCAGCACTTCCAATCATGTGGAACCGTCAATAGGGTGACAATCCTGACTGACAAGATGGGGCAGCCCAAGGGTTTTGCCTATGTCGAGTTTGTCGAAACAGAGGCTGTTCAGGTTGCTCTCCAGCTCAACGAATCTGAACTCCATGGCAGACAGCTCAAGGTTTCGATCTATTCAATATCTATTTGCTTTTTGTTTGTTTGTTTAGTTAAAAATGACACCAGATATTTTATTAATGTGTACAAAATTGCAATATTTGTTGAAGATATGCTAAAAGAGAAAAAGACATTTTTATTTTTTTATTTTTTTCCTTGACAGCCGCTCTCAAGCTTCTCAAAAAAAAAAAGAAGAAAAAAAGACATTTTTAAATGCACCAGGAGTGTTTTAGAGGAGTATTCAATTTGCACTAGGGTGGTTTTTTTTTGTCTTATTGGATGATTTTACCCTTTTATGGACTTCATTGCTAAATAAGCATCCTGATTTCTAAAACCATTTTGGGTGTCTAGTTATTCTGAGATGTTCTTGGGAAGTTCTTCATTATGGTTGTGTTTGAAATGCAGGTTATGCCCAAAAGAACAAATGTACCAGGAATGAGACAGTTTCGAGGAAGGCGGTTCAGCCCATTTCCGGGGGGTTATCCCTACCCCAGGCCTTACATGCCTCCTTATATGGCATCCCCTTATGGATATGGGTATGCATTTCTTCCTTTGATCCCTTAATCAACAATATTTGTAATTTTTTTATATACATGTTTTCCGTTTTTTATTCCTGCAGGAAGGCTCCGAGGTTCAGAAGGCCCATGCGCTATAGGCCTTACCAATGATCTCTATTCCATGAACAGGAGATTGCTTCCAAGTTGAATCAAGTAAAAAGACCTTCTTAAGTGGCCTTTCTTCTAGCAAATTATCTGTGAACTTGTTGCTTGTAGCTATAAAGAGACATCCCAGTTGTTTTGTTTTGGATTCTCCTTATTATAAGCAGATTGTCTCTATTTAAACATTTATGTTTAGACTTAGTAGTGTTGAAGTTGAACTGCTTGTTTTGTGTGTTCTGCTTCTGCATAGTAATAAATATGTTATGTAATGGAAGTTTAGTGTCCTTGTGATTCTCTGAATTCTGAGGGAGAATTTTAGGTTCTCGGACAGACTATATCTATGTGTAGCTAATGATGTGGTTTGACATCTGTAATATAATTCGGAAATTTTAATGGCCAATAGTGCAGCGAATTTCAGAATAAAATTGCTAAACATAACTTTTGAAAAAGCTGCTTTTGCAAAAAGTGATGTGGTTAGGTCTTAGGTGTATGATGCCTACGGGCTTTCGCTGAGTTAATTTGTTAATGAGAAGTGAGAAGTAATTGTACTCGCGTAGTTTGCTGTGGTATAGCCGATAAGCTGATTCACAAATGTGTGCTGCTGCTGCTGCTGCTAAGATGATTGACAAATTTTGAGGAGATGAAAAAGTTAAACGAAAGTATGAGTTGAACTGTTAAACGTAATTCACTGATCGAACTAATCCGGAAGGGTAATAATTTTTCCATGAAGTAGTTAAACGAAGAATATCAATGCTTTACCTAGAATATAATATAATATAATCTGCTAAACTCCGATTTTTCTAGTCAGGCGCTAAATTTATGCCACGTCAGCATAACCATATCCTATGACTATGATTCCTATCTATCCCTGATCCTTCTTCTCCGTCAGTCTTCAGTCTTCACCCTTCACCCTTCACTAAGCATGCTCTCACCTCAACCAGCCTCTCTCCATAGTATTCCTCGCAGTTCAACCCCCAAAGCCACCACCACCTCCTCCCCAAATCTCAACTCCCCTAATGGCAAAGTCTCTTTACAATTCAACAATAACCTCGAGCGGCACCTTTCTGACCTGGCGTCTGACATTCGTCAGAAAGCAAGGGAGAAGAAACCATTTATAGCCCTGAATCTCTTTCGCTCCATGGTTTTCTCTAATCAGTCCGAAAACCCTAATACCTATCCAATCTCAACCATTCTTGGATGCTGTGCTTCACTCCGAGCCGTCCGATCAGGAAAGGAAGTACACGGTTTTATGATCCGACACAGCTCACACGGTTTGTGCACGTGCGCTTGCGAAAGTGCACTCGTTGATTTCTACTCCAAATGTCGGATGTTTTCAGCAGCCCAAAATGTGTTTGACAGAATGCCTGTGAGGGATGTGGTCGCCTGGACTATAATTCTCACAGCCTATTCTGATAGACGCAAATATGAAAATCATATGATGGCATTGTTCATAAAAATGCTATATGACAGAATTGAGCCAAATTCGTATACTATTACCGTATTACTAGGTTGTACCACATTGCAACGAGGGAAGCAACTGCATGCATATGTTCTGAAGAATGGTTGGCATTCAGATACCTTTGTTGGGAGCTCTTTACTTGACATGTATGCTAGAAATGGCGAATTGAAGGCTGCCAGATTGGCTCTAGACCAAATCAAACACAAGGATGTTATATGTTATAACAGTTTGTTATCGTGTTTGGGTCGAGTTGGTTCAATTGTTGATCAAATTGAACTTTTTATAGAAATCTGTAGGTTGGGTTTTGACCCGACTCAAGCCACTTTAGTAGCACTTCTTAATGGGTGTGCAAATTCTGGGTTCACTGGCCCATCAAGACAATTGCACGGCCAAGGGATCAAAAGAGGATTTAGTTTGGATGATATTGTACAAGGGGTGATTGTAGATATGTATGCTAAGTGCGGAGACCTAAAATCTGCCCGTGCAGTCTTCAATCGAATAAAGTTTACGAAAAATGTGGTTATTTGGAACACCATGATTGGTGGTTATGGTAAACATGGATACATAAAGGAGGCCTTAACCATTTTCTCTCTGATGCAAAGTTCTATGGTAAGACCAAATTATATCACCTTTATATGTCTATTATCAGCTTGTAGTCACGCTGGTTGGGTCGATAAAGGTTGGAGTCTATTCAGTGCAATGCACAGAGACTACAATATCCGTCCTAGGAATGAACACTTCTGTTGCATGGTGGATCTATTGGGCCGAGCAGGGATGGTACGCGAGGCGTACCAGTTCATTTGCTCCAACAAGTGCGAATATAGACCTTCAGTGTGGGGTGCTCTATTGAGTGCATGTCGGGTCTGGGGTGATACTGACATAGGAGAGATTGCTTCCAAAAGGTTGATTGAATTGGAGCCTTATAACTCTGGATCTTATGTGGCAATGGCTGGTATATATGCGGCCAGCGGAAGGTGGGATGAATGTAATAGTGTGAGAGAAGTGATGGATAGTCACGATATAAAAAAAGATACCGGATATAGTTGGGTTGAGGTTCAAGGTAAAGTTTGTAAATTTAGAGCGGGGGATAGATCAAATAACACAACTTGGTTAGATGATGTTTATTCAATCTGTGAAAGTTTGAATGCAAGTATATCAAATACGTGTATGATTGATTGCTTAGTAGATTGGGAAGCTCAAATTCTATGATAAAGATATTATGTGAGTAACAAGTTCCGAAATTAGTTCTTTTGGCAACTGTATTTTTCTTTTACTTTCTGTTTTGAGGGTGAGTCGTCAGCTAAAGATGTTCTATTAAAATGTGATCTTACTCCTAAAGAGTTAGAGATTGTACATCAGTTGGAAGCTTTTAGGATGAGGTTTAAATTCTGTGACAATTTTATTTGTTAGCCCATGGGCTAAAAAAACCTATTAGCCCAAGTCATGCATGCAAAATAGATTCTAATTGCACATGAGGAGGAGAATTACTTCATAGTTCAAACTTCTCCTCCCTCCCTCTCTCCTTCCCTTTGCTTGTACTACTCATGCACTCAATTCCTTTCTCCATTATTCCAATCTCTTTAATCTCTCTCTCCTACATTACCCCATTCCCTGGGAGCCCCACCCTATTAGTTCACCACAGAAGAAAGGAAAAGAGAGGTGAAAATAAACAATGTCTTTCTCATCTCCATCTTTTCTCTCTCTTCTCTTCCTCTCCTTGATTAAACTCTCTCTGGCATCCCTGTACCAACCACCAGTTACAGTCCTAACATACCACAATGGTCATCTGTTGCAAGGCCACATTCCTATTTCTCTCTTTTGGTACGGCTCCTTTACCCTGAAACAGAAATCCATAATCACTGATTTCATTCTTTCTCTAACACCCCACCACCCAAACTTAGCCTCTCCACCCCGCTCACCAACTGTTGCCAAATGGTGGCATACTGTGGATTATTACGTCCAAACTGCGGGTAAAACCGAAACCCACATCTTACTAACAAACCAATTAACCGACGAGTCCTACTCACTTGGCAAGCTACTCACTCGTTCTGACCTCTCCTCACTTGCCACACGCCTTGGGGTGTTGCCGGGTGGTATAGCACTGGTGCTAACCTCATCTGATGTGTCAGTTGATGGTTTCTGCATGAATACATGTGGATTGCACACACCAGAGTATATATGGGTTGGTGACTCTTCAGGGCAATGCGCTGGCAAATGTGCGTGGCCATTTCACGCTGCTGAATTTTATGGCCCGAATAGGGGGGTTGTGGTGCGACCCCCAAATGGTGATGTCGGGCTGGACGGGATGGTGATCAATTTGGCAACTCTGTTGGCAGGTGTGGTCACAAACCCGAATGGAGACGGGTATTTTCAAGGGGATGCTGCTGCACCAGTTGAGGTGGCTGCTGCATGTCCTGGTGTTTATGGTCGTGGGGCATACCCGGGATATCCCGGGCAGCTTAAAGTTGATAGAGTTACAGGAGGTAGCTACAATGTGGAGGGGAGGAATGGGAGGAAGTTCTTGGTTCCAGCATTGATCGACCCATTGCAGCATTCGTGCCAGATAATAAGCTGATTTGGGTTGTTTTGAGATTTATCAGACTAAATTTGGTTATAGATACGTCGTGTCAGTTTGATTGATTGTGGTCAGTGTGGCCAGTTGCTATCAATGGCACAATTGTTATGGGTTTGCTTGCTTTTACCATAATATTTTTTTCACTGATTTACCAACACCAACTTAAATGTCTCTACCAAGCATTTCCAAAAAAAAAAAAAAAAAACTTAAATGTTCAAGCTCTGCTTTTGGAAAATAAGAAATAGGACTATAGGAGGCTTTAATGTAACAAGTACATTCTTTAACCTAAATAAGGTCTGGTAGTCCCTTTTATTGCTCTGTACTCGGAAAAAATTAAAGCCCAATATATATGGGCCCATAAATTAACTATTGTTATTACAAGGGATACTCATTTGGATGGTGCCAAGGGCTGTGCACGCAATAAATCAGGCCCATCATATGTCTTTTTAAAATCTATCAATTTATGCATCCTGACCGTCCATTACCTGAATTCGTATTATCAGTATTTTTATAAATAAATATTATTTCAGAGGTGACAAGAGTGAGAAGACCCAGAATCAGTATAAAAAATGCCCAACTCCAACTGCCATTTTCTTTACCATTTTAGTATTTCAAAATTTCATAGTAATAACTAATGGCATTGCCTGCGGCAACATTAATTTTTTTATAGTGCTGGTAATTCTGAAATTTTAAGATATTAAATGGTAAAGATAAAAGAAAACAGCTCCAAGCCTCCAACTGTTAATCGTCAAGATTCCACAAAAATAGTTTTGAGTGTCACAATAATTATTGTGATAAAGATTTTATCAAAGTACTTTTGGGCCACATCAAATCAAAACAGCTCTATTAAAATATTTAGACCAGACCTAACTATTGGGAAGATTGTTTTTCTCATAGAGATTTACATTCGTAAACTTTTCTTTCTATCATTTAAATTTTGTCGTGGGATGATGGAGTTGAACCACATTTTTTGATGTAAAATTGCATGAATCAATTTTTTTCCTTAACTTTGTCCTCCAGTCCTGGCAAGAATGTGTGGCTTTGGAAAAAAAATATTAAGGTTTGAAATTCAGTTTTCGTCACTAAAAGTAATTATTTTCAGAACTTTGATTTAAACTCACGCTGGAAAAAATAAGAATAAGAGTAACAGGGTTAAGTGGTTGCTACAATAAATTATGATATGTAATAGCTGTAATAAATTTAAATCTTTTTTGACATATCATGCATCACAAAGATTGAAAAAATTCTTTTGTTTGAAGAATAGGAAGAATTAAGCAGAAAATTTTAAATTGTTCTGCCTTTTAAAAATTTCAAATTAAAATTAAAATTAAAAGAGAGACATTTTGTTAATAATTTTGGAGTCCCCTTTATTTCTTTTATATTCTGCTCCTGCTCCTGCTCCTTCTCCATATGGAGCTAATAATTTTTAAAACACAGTTACTTTTTTTTTGAGGGTAAAAACACAGTTACTTAAAAATGAATTTCATGGAAACTGAAACAAACAATCTGGCTTCTTATCACTAATTAGTCTAGCTGTACTTGTAGTTGTAGGTCATACCATTACCACCAAAAAAAATATTTTGGATTCTTATCACTAATTAGTCTAGTTGTACTACAGGTCATACCACCAAAAAAATATTGGACCTGTTTTGGTGGCACTCGTGATTCGCGCAATCGAATATCTAGTATATTACCCTTGAGATCTGTGAAAAGAATCAAAAAAATATTAACAACTTGCTTTAATCAGATCGGAGCACGAGGCCTCACTTTTCAAGAATCAAAAGATGTACAGTACAGATGTATATCAAACCTTTTTCCGTTCTTTGTTTGAACAAGAAAAAAAAAACATGAAGTACAGGCTGTTCATATTCCAATGCGATGAGCTTTTGAGTTTCGAGGATCACAATATGTGAACTTAGCCTCAAAATTTATATTGAATTCAAATCATTAAATTGATTTACTTCATAATTCATAATTGATGCATTTATATGTCAAATTTATAATTTTCGAATTAATTTAGTATAAATTAAAGTGATTAATAAATGATGAAATGTGATCTTATTAAAATTTACTTATAAACCTCTGTTTTTTACCACTTGATTTTGTATTAAATTAAGTCGAAAATTTATAAATTTGATATACAAACACATCACTCACGAAGTAGATTATATTTTATCGTTTGAAGTCATTATGATATATTTTGGAGTTAAATTCACTAAAGAACTTGATGAGCTTAATTCTAGTTCATATATATAATAACTATATGCGAGACTGTTTTCTTATGGAGATTTACATTCATAAACTTTTTTACTATTGTATTCATCATTTGATATTATGTTGGACTTTAAATTCAACGCATCCTCGAGTGGAGTTGGTAGTTGGCACATATTTTTTGATAAAAGATTGCATAAATTAAATGTTTTTCTTTTCTTAAATGCAGTTTATTAAGTGTATCTCATTAGAGGTAGACTAAATTGGAAAGAAAAAAAATTAGGCTTAGAAATAGACAAACTTGTTCCCTAGAATTAGGCAATAGATCAAAAATGCATTAGGAGTATGACAATTCACAGCTGCTTCCCTTGAGCCTGATGAATCCACATCCCCTCAGGTTACCTAGGTATAATTATTAAATTCAGACTAATCTTTAATCTGACACAAATCTCATAGCAGACACCCTATAGTTACAAATTACAATAGGCACTATTTCTTTTGGTCCGATTGAAATTAAATGTGAGTTGTTCCTATGTACATTGCATATGCATGTCACAATGTTAGAAATGAATAAATAACACAACTCCCGTGAAACTCTCTTTCCACTCTAGTTTTATTTCATTGATAACAATCTCTTTTACATGAGAAAATATTTTCTGATAATAACTAGAAGACGAAGAGACCTAACTATATATGTTGCTGGTTTGCATTGAGAAAAACATAAAGCAATAAATAAAAAATAACTTTCCTGTTCTCTCTTACCCAAGAAATAGAAACAAATACAAATAAAAATAACTTTCCCTAAAACACAAGATTTCTTATTTATTGCCAAGTTCAGCACACGCCAACACTCCCCCTCAAGCGGGCACATACAAATCTGTCATGCCAAGATTATCAAGTGTGCTTTTAAAGAACTTGCTTGATACCCCTTTCGTAAGTATATATGCCAGCTGACTTTTAGATTTAACAAACAAAAGCTTTAGTATCTTTGAGTCGATACTTCAACATGCTTTGTCCTATCATGTAGGACCGGGTTATGGGACATGTCCAGTGCTGCTTTGTTGTCCGAGAATAGTTCCATCTCCTCCTGTGGTTCAAACCCAAGTTCACTCACTAACTTTCTTAACCACAAAAGTTCACGTAACTAAGTTTACTCGAAACTTGGCTTCTGCACTCGAAAGGGCAACTACATTTTACTTCTTGCTGCTCCACGTAACTAAGTTTCCTCCTAAAAATGTAAAGTACCCAGAGGTAGATCTTCGGTCACTTAGGCTGCCTGCCCAGTCAGCGTCTGTATACCCTGCAATCCTCAAATGTTCGTTTTTTCGGAATCGTAACCCTTTTCCAGGTGTTCCTTTCAAGTACCTAATTATACGCACAACTGCCTCTAGATGTTCTTCTTTTGGAGAGTGCATGAACTGGCTCACAACACTCACATCATATGCTATATCAGGTCTAGTGTGGGATAAATAGATCAATTTTCCTACCAATCTTTGGTACCTTTCTTTATTCGTGGGAACTCCATCTGGTAACTCTCCTAATTTATGGTTTTGACTTGCTGGTGTATCAACCGGTTTGCACTTAATCATTCCAATCTCAGCTAACAGATCAAGAATATATTTTCTTTGAGACAAGACTATACCTTGCTTGGATCGGACCACTTCAATTCCAAGGAAGTACTTCAAGCCTCCTAGATTCTTCATCTCAAACTCCTTTGAGAGTCGGTCTTCAAGCTTCTGTATCTCCTCTCGGTCATCTCCTGTAATGATCATATCATCTACATAAATAATCAAAACAGTTAGTTTCCCTTGGTTTCTCTTAAAGAACAAAGTGTGATCCGAGTCACTCTACATAAAGCCATATTTCACTATGGCATTTCTAAACCTTCCAAACCAGGCTCTTGGAGATTGCTTTAAACCATAAAGTGCTTTCTCCAGTTTACACACGGATCCTTGGTTTCCCAAGCCTTCATATCCAGGGGGAAGATCCATGTAAATTTCTTCTTCAAGGTCTCCATGTAGGAACGCATTCTTTACATCAAATTGATGAAGATGCCAGTCTAGATTAGCTGCAAAAGAGAGTAAAACTCGAACAGTATTTAGTTTTGCTATTGGGGAAAAAGTTTATTGGAAATCAATGCCATAAGTCTGAGTGTACCCTTTTGCAACCAGTCTCACTTTATATCTCTCTACACTGCCATCGGCACCATATTTCACAGAAAACACCCACTTACACCCAACAATTTTTTCCCTTCTTTAAGTTCTACTATCTTCCATGTTTCATTCTTTTTCAAAGCTTCCATCTCTAATTCCATAGCTTCCACCCATTTTTTTTTAGGGAGAATTAGTTCCATGCCACTCTTAAAGGGGAAATTTAGAAAAATGCCACTCTAAATATTTCCTTATGCTAAATGCCACTCCAAATCTCATTTATTTAGAAATTTGCCATACTTAACAAATTATTATACATTTGTAATAAAAAATTCACAGAATATAATATTTTTTAGGGAGTATTTTCGTATATTCCCAAAATACCCTCCCCTTTCATTTTTATTCTCTTCTTAGGTCCGATATCTCTTGTTCGTCTCCTCTCTTCCTGTCTCCTCTCTTGGGTCCGATATCTCCGATATCTCTTCCTGTCTCCTCTCTTCCTGTTTCATTTTTATCCTCTCTTCCTGTCTCCTCTCTTGGGTCCGATATCTCTTCCTGTCTCCTCTCTTCCTGTTTCATTTTTATCCTCTCTTCCTGTCTCCTCTCTTTCGTCGAGCCTCTCCTCCCAGCCGCAGCCTCACCATGTTCTCCCAGACGCTGTCGTCCGCCTCTCCTCCCCGTCGCAGTCACTCTAGCGATTCTTCCTTGCCGAGTATGAGGTGTCCGGACTGCGGGAAACAGTTGCTAAGGCTCGTGAGCGGTACAGACGACAATCCAGGGAGGGTGTTCTACAAATGCTTGGCTAATAAAACGGTACCGTGTTCTAATCTCAATTTATAGGGTATTTCAAATTGTTGGTTGTAAGTGAAGTCGACAGCCTCACAATTTATTCTCTAACAGTGGAAATTGACATGGTTTAGGGTTTAGGGTCTCAATTTCTTCTCCGATTTATCTGATTCTAGGGTACTAATTGAGACAGGGTTAAGGGTTAAGGGTACTAATTCTCCCATCATTTTTATACTACTGCTCAGGGGCTGAATCCAAGTAGAAGACCTCATTAATTTTCTGAGGTAGTTTAGGTCTGTATTAGATTTGTTCAACCACATTAATTGAATTGAGGATAAAGACTAAACCACATCAAATCCAATTAGGGTTTAGTCTTTTATAATGAGGGTAAAGCCCTATAAGTTTAAGGTAATATAATATAATTAATTTATACTAAACCCTAAATTAATTATTGGACTTGGAATTAAATTATGTTGCTTAAGATTAGAGTTAAATCTGGTGGCACTTTGACAAATGCAAGAATGTATCACAAATGCAAGAATGTGCCCTTGTTATTTGCAATTGCCTTCCTCATATAATTTTGATTTCATTTTAATTTGCCTTCCATTGTCTTGTAATTGTTTTTTAAATTAAAGCGGATGCCAAAATGCAAGTTCTACATGTGGGAAAACGAGTACGAGGCATTTCTGAGCGAATTAGAAGTTGTGACATTGCGTAGGGGTTCGGATGCATTTCATGTGGGAGGAGTACGAGGCATGAACGAAACTCGATCGGACGACATGCGAGAAATGAAGAATCAAACTCCCCAGCTTGTTGCATTAGCGAAACAGATTAAACTACTTGTTGTTATGATTTTTATGATTTTGGTTGTGATGATTGGTATCTTTATTGTAATAATTTGCAACTGATGCTTAATTAAGGGTTTAGTTTTCTTTAATTTATTGCTAAATCAAACTCTAGTTATTGTAATTGAATTGAATTGAATTGGATTTGATGCTTAATTGGATTTGATCATATTGATTGAACATATTTGGTCGTGCTATTTGGAAAAGACAGTGTTATGACTGTGTTATCTTCCATTAATTACATTAATGTCGCGGCTTCATTTTTGGATCTAGACACTAATGCAATCAAATGAAACATATATTCTCCACTCCAGTAACAACACGTACGGTTTACACACCTAACTAGCTAGTATACACATGATTAAACAGTACAATACCGGACATGTTACAGCGTTATTTCCTTTCCAAACAAGTACAAGTTTCAAATTTAGCATTAATTATTATAAACGTGGTGTTCAACGTAGACCATATATAAACCCAACCTTTTTCTTCAACCGGCAATTTACTTTTGTTGTTGTTGTTGTGAGAAAAATAGAGGTTTGAGTATTTTAAATTCTAATGTTTTTTATTTGAATCTGCAATATTTCACACTGAGAAAATTGTTTTTTTTGTCACTAACAGGACGGATCCATTCATATTGAATAACACAGTCATAATACAATAACACAGTCATAATATTCTACAGAGGCATACAATAACACAGTGGCATACAATAACACAGTCATACATTATATTGAGTAAAAAGGAAAAGAGTACAACATGCAAAAACTATAACACAGTCATACAATAACACAGTCATGCAAAACTACCCTTAAGAAGTGTAAAAAGTGCAAAACTACCCCTAAAAAAACCCAAATGCTTGGAATGGTCTCAGGGTCATACTCAGCATCCCTAACTAGATACTAAACTCTGAGACTGAACCATCACAAAGTAGTATCAAGGTTTCAGCTGTTCTGGTTTTCTACACATCATCGACCAAGCAAAAACACTGGCAATTTCTATCAATAATCATTATGTCACTTATGCACTAAATGATTATTCTGATTTTGACCACTTTGGTGATTAACAAAATCATAAATCTCATGTGCATAAATGACTTATAACACATACTTTATGTAAAACAATCAGTCACAGAACAATTACTTTTATGCCCAAATTTCAAACAATTATTTTGTACCAGTAAATTTTAATCGTGCAAAGTCAAAACAGTAAATGATGCACGAAAAGACCCTAAAAACTCTGAGATTGTAAAGAATGTTCGAAAACTCTATATCTGACGGTCGGATCGGGCTGAAAAGTAAGTTAGCTTGGTTTTGGGGCTGTGGAGCTCATGTCAAAATTTCAGCCCGATTCGACAGACGGATCAAAAGTTATGCCCTTTTTTGTGAAGCATGCACATATTCCTCCAAACGAGCTCCTCTAATTGAACAAATGAATACACGGCATGAATACATGGTAACCCACTTAGTTACCACTCTCGACATGTACACTCTTGTTTGTCCAACTCAACCGCATGCCTCCAAGCTTTGCCGTCTGAGTCTATTCCACTCACCTCTCACAATGATCACCACCTCTACTAAGACTAACCTTCCCACAATTTCTACTCTTTGCATTCAATTGTTGCATTACACTAGGAAGAATCACACCCTTACGTTTACTCCCTACTATCCTCCTTTTGTCGAAAGTCACCATTATACGTCAACGAGATCAATGACATGCATATCTTTCAAGTCCTTAATCCAGCTATTGAAGCTCTCTGATATGTTATTATTCACATAATCACATTTTGAAAGATCAGCACCAATGTTGCTTTTGATTCTTCTCGAGATATTTGATGGCATGGGGTGATGCCTCGTTAATCTTACTCAAATGAAACGCACACTTTTCTGTGGTGTATGCCTTCGCTGCCGGCCATATGTTATTTGCAAATACCTCACCATGAAACTTCTTTTTAAAATTCTCCATCAAATGGCGCATACATTCCCTGTGTTCAGCATCGGGAAATATACTTGCAATAGCACCTGCTAGTCCCTTGCACTCATCCGATGAGACGGCTAAACCCAAAGGAGTTCCTATTGCCTTTCTCAACTGCACCATAAACCACTTTCAATTTTCAATTGTTTCTAAATTGAATACTCCATACGCAACTGGGTACAACCAATTGTGCCCGTCAATTCCAGCAGCAGCTGCTAATTGACCCTTGTACTTGCCTGTCCAAAGAAAATCACAATTGGTCAAAAAAATGGTTATTTTTGGTTCTTGCCTGACAAGCTAATATACCCCTAAAAACTGTTTTTGGTGGCTGTTTTTGGCTGTTTTCAGCTGTTTTTGGTGGCTTTTTTTTGGTAAAAAACTGACAAGCTAATATACCCCTAAAAACTGTTTTTGGTGGCTGTTTTCAGCTGTTTTTGGTGGCTGTTTTTGGCTGTTTTTTCCCTACAATCTAATATAGTAAAAAACTGACCCGTCAAATGAGTCGAATCAACACCCAAATATGGTCTACAATCGTGTATGAATCCATCTATGCATGGTTTCAGTGCAACAAAAATCTTGCTGAAATACACCTTATCACCAGCCCTTGTGCAATCTATCTTAATGATACTACCGGGACATCTCCTCTCCAATTCTGCCTTAAAGTTGTACATCAATTGGAAGCTTTCCTCCCATTTTCCTTGGATCTGATCAAGAGCAGCTCTCCTTCCCTCCCAAGCTTTGTTATAAGTTACTTTCACATGAAACTCATCTTCTAACTTCCTCTTGACATCCTTTGCACCGGCCGAATGATTCTTTCTTAACCAATCTCCCACCCTTTCCGATACCCAAGAACTAGAAGCCATTTTTCCATCGACCATGCTAGTAGATGGACACGTATGATCATGTGGCAACATCTTCACCTGCAATTACAAAAATTCTATAAGTACATATTTCATTGCATATTTCAATCATAAAATCAAAGTCGTGCATGCATACCATGAAGGTTTTATTATCTTGGAGTCTAGAAGCATGAATTCTCCAAGGACAATCGAATTGTTTGCATTTTCCTATGAACCTTTTCTTGTCCGACTTCACAATACGAACTTCAAACTCATTTTTTATTGCAAAGTGCCTTAATGCCCTCCTGAAGGCATTGACATCGGGAAATAACGCATTCACCGCTATATTAGGATTTTCAGGGTCAAGAGCAACAGCCACTTCACCCTCCACTACATCTTCTACAATTGGCTCCTCGGCCACATTATCCTCCAAACCCATTCCTGAATCAGTTTGTACCTCTTGGATGGCGTACATATTCTCATGAACAAATCCATCCTCACCATAGGAACCATACATATTCTCCTCATCAAACCCGACATATTCATCGATATCAGCAACTTCAAGGTGTTGTCCAGAAAAATTACATCCCTTATTGCTCCCAACTTGGCTACCAAGTTCATTACTTGGTGATGTTTGAGACGGAGTGCGTGGGTTAGTGGCATTTGTCCCACTACACTTTGAACTTCCATCAGAATCACACACTACTACAAGAAGTGTGATTTTCCTTTCCTTTTTGTACATCTCAAAAATATGTGGGATTTGAGACTCGATTAAAACTCCTACATCCTTATTCTCATTTTTGTCAAACACCCAAATCTTAGGTGTTTGAGAACTCCCCCAAGTTATCTCCTCGGCTAAATCACTAAGCAAATTACACAAAGAAAACCGATCGGAATCCACCACCCTATTTAATACTTTTCCCTTTACATATTCCTTTGTACTACCATTTTGCTTGTTCCAATATGCATCAATCCTAACTTCTATTCTAAAAGCAGTTTCCGAGTCAAACCTATACAAAATGGTCGAATTAATTATATTAGATTACCATTAGGTACAGAAACCCTAAAGTAATACAGAAATCCTAAATACAGAAACCCTAAATTATAGGGTAAAGACTAAACCCTAAATTAATTATATTAGATTACCTAAACTTAACTAACTTTTACAGAAACCCTAAATTTAGGCAAAGACTAAACCCTAAACCAATTGAATTGAAATATAAAATTGAATTGAAATACATAAGTAATGCTTACCCACTAGGTACCCAAGACAGATCCATGGGTGGCAGAGAGGAGGGGAGGGCTCACAGGAGAGAAAGGGCAGAGAGGAGAGGAAGGCGGAGGCGGAGGCAAGGTTTCACAGGAGAGAAAGGCGGAGGAAGGCGGAGGAAGGCGGAGAGGAGAGAAAGGGCAGAGAGGAGAGATGAGGGGAGGGCTGTACGCGAGCGGAGAGGAGGCAAGGTTTCCCTTAGACGGGAGAGGAGGCGAGATAGAGAAGCGACATTCTTACGTTTAAGAAATCGTGTTTTGGTGAAGACGGTGAAGAGAGAAATGAGATTTTGGATCCAAATGGCTGCTGTTGAAGAAAACAATTTTAAACATCAAGGCTAGTTTGGTCAATTTACAGATGCTGTAAATGATTTAATTAAAATTATTCATTAATATGGTATTTGTGGCAAATTTCTAAATACATAAGATTTAGAGTGGCATTTAGCATAAGGAAATATTTAGAGTGGCATTTTTCTAAATTTCCCCTTTAAGAGTGGCATGGAACTAATTCTCCCTTTTTTTTATCTTTACATGCCTCATTTACATCTTTTGGGATTTATATGGATAACATTTTATTTGTGAAGTTCTTGATTTTTTCTGGTAATCGTTCAGTTGTCACATATTTTGCAATTGGGTATTGTACTTCTTTACTTGTTCCATCCTCCGAAACATACCTTCTTGGTGGCCTCCCGCGATTTTCCCTTTGAGGCAAAGTAAAGTTAGTGTCTAGAGAACTTACCTCAGGATATTCTTCAGGAGAAATTGGGTCTTGTGGTACCTCTTCTTGCTGTATCACTCTGTCTCGGTTCTCTTCATTTAGATCTATCCATATTGTCAACTCTGGTTTAGATGAAGGCTCAAGGTTGCTGACCCGAGTAGGACTCTTAATTTCCCTACCTCCTTCATCTCGAGATGGGCTTAAGTCTTCTCTGTCTGACTCGACCTGAGCTGAACCTGTGCCTTTTTTATCTCCATCATTCCCACCAGCCCGAGCTGGACCTGCTGTGTCAATCCTCATACATTATGTCCAAACTGAGTTTGGATTCTCAAATTGTGCCCCCTCAAACCACAGTTCCTTCTCCACTGTGTTCTCCCCCTGAGAAGGACACTGAGTTTCTGAAAAATATTTTTCAGTTTCTACAAAGGTTACATCCATGGTTATGAACATCCTTTTAGTCATCAGATTGTAGCACATGTATCCTTTCTGGTGGAACCTATATCCTACAAACACACACCTCATGGCGCATGGTTCAATTTTGGTCCTTTGATTCTTTGGTATATGAACATATGCGACGCATCCAAAAATCTTGGGAGAAAGGTTAAGGATTGAAGGGATAGTCACAAAAGTGGACAACGCTTTGAGGGGTGTTTTAAAGTCAATTATCTTGGAAGGCATTCTATTGATTAGATAAATGGCAGTTGTTATGGCACAATCCCAATAAACCTGTGGCATATTATACTCAAATAACAATGATCTAGCAACCTCAAGTACATGTCTATTTTTTCTTTCCGCCACTCCATTTTGTTGTGGAGTTCCCACACATGAAGTCTCATGAATAATCCCTTTACAGGTGAAAAACTCTTTTAAGTTTTTATTAATAAATTCTCCTCCATTATCGCTTCTAAAATATTTAATTTCCTTGCCAAATTGTTTTTCAACCATGTAATAAAACCCTTTAAAAATATTTGTCACCTCATCTTTTGTTTTCAGCAAATACATCCAAGTCATTCGAGTACAATCATCAATAAACAAAACAAACTATTTATATCCAAGAATTGAGTTTACTGGGGATGGTCCCTAAATCAAAACAGAAGTTAATCCGACTAGTACTAATAGAGTATGACACCCAGTGACTTTTAGCTTTAATATATGTCTCACATTCAAATACAGATATATCTAAACCCGAAAAAAAATTTGGCATAAGTTTTTGCATGTACCCAAACGACGGGTGTCCCAACCTTCTATGCCATTTCCAGATTTTTTTCCTCACAGCTTGTAGATATACTTTTAGTCAAATTTACGCTTCCATCTTTCCAATTATCCAAGTGATACAACCTTCCCCTTTTAGTACCACGCCCAATTATCTCATTCGTTAGAATATCCTAAAAAATGCAAAAATGTGGATACATGATTATTACACAGTTTAGATTTTCTGGTAATTGTCCCACTGAAATCAGTCTAGTAGAGAGAGAGGGAACCACAAGTGTATTAGACAACATTAGAGAGGGAGAGACCTGCACATCTCTTGCATCTGTAACTGCACACATGTCCCCATTTGCATTAAGAATTGTATCCCTTCTAGGTTTTCCCTTTCCCACTAAATCCTTCTTGGAAAAAGTCATATGATATGTGGCCCCTGAGTCTATTACCCATGTACTTGGCCTATGCTTGTAAAAATTATGTGATAAATTTTCCATACCTGCTGGTTCGGTTTTCACCTCTGACTCACCCAATGGAAATACTGAATATTTTTCAGAAACAACCACAACAGCCCTTGCTTTTCCAAATTCTTTCATTTTCTTCTTTAGCTCCTTCCACCACTCTGGATAGCCATGAAGTTTGAAACAAGTCTCTTTTGTATGCTTGGGGTTTCCACAAGGAGTACAACCCACACTAGTGGCAGATTGGGACTGGTTCCGGGTCGAATTCAAACTGAACTTGGTGCTGGAATTACTTACCTCGTGTGGTGCAAAACCTTTTGAGACCATTGCCATCGAATCTGACACAACCTGACTCTTACCCAACATTACAGACTGCCTTACATCTTCTCACCGAACTCGAGCATATGCTTGCTCTACAGTTGGCAAGGGGTTCATTTGAAGTACATCAGCCCACACTCCATCAAGCCTGTGGTCAAGGCCGTCGAGAAAGGTGTAGACACGGTCTTCTTGCACGATTTGGTTGTATTTTTTGATGTCCTCCTGGCACTTCATTGGATTAGGTCGTCGAAAATCGATCTCCTGCCACAAAGCTTGCAAGGAATTGTAGTAATCTTCGACTTGCCCACTCTAATGTTTCAGCCGGGAGACCTTTTTCAAGTCATAAACTTGTGATGTATCGCTGCCATCAAAGAATATGGTAGCAATCGCATCTCACACGTCTCTTGCTGTTGGAAACGAATAAAATTTCCAATTAAATTTGGTGTAAGTGAATTTATGATCCAACCTTTCACGATAGAGTCATCGATCTTCCATTTGTGATAGGCCGGATAGTCTGCAGATGGTTGTGGTAGTTCCCCGTTCAAATGCCCCAACTTGTCCTTGCTGAGCACAAACATCTCTACCACATGTGACCATAACCCAAAATTAGTTCCATCGAGTTTGACTGTGATCAGTGCAGCAGCTCCTTCAAAGTGAGTTGTTGGTGTTGCCATCTGATTCTTGGTTATGATGAGTTGTGCGAGTCTCTCCAAGAGTGCATCAGTTCCACTCGACTCCCCTGACTCTACCTTGTCTTTGTCAGATCCAAACATGACGGAGATTTAGTTGAACCACTGGTATACTTCTCAAGAATCAATAAACACCCCAGGTGTGCTCTGATACCATGTCACAATATTAGAAATGAATAAATAACACACAACTCCCATGAAACTCTCTTCCCACCCGATTATTAGAACCAACTCAATGTATAAATTGACATAACAATACTGGGTTTGGGCAAGCATACTTTGGTTATAAATACATCTCCAACTCTGATCGCACACGATTTCTATTTTCTCATAATAACGTCGGGCTGTTGTACCAACATTAACCATGCATGTGCTTTTAGGTTGTACTCGCTTTCAGAATATCCAAGTTGACGATAAATTTCATCTTTCATATCATACCAACCTTGGTCATCAATCACACTCAATGAGAATTGAGGACTTATACTATACTCTACTCCTTTATGGTCGTGTCGTATTTCACCACAGAAATGAATCCTCAACATTAACATGATTAATTATTTTTATGAATTAATCTACACAATAATGAATAAATTACATATAATGAACTATTAATATTAATTAATCAATTATCATACAATAGTTATTAAACATTTACCTATTTGAGATGCTTCTGTTTGAGATGTAGTACTTCACCACTTCAAAAACGTTCTTCACTTTCCTAGTGTTGATGAGGTGAGAATTGTATCAATACCACTTCATGTCTCAAATAAGCCAATGACCTTATATAGATTGTCTGTTTTTTTTTTTTTTTTTTTTTTTCCGCTAGGTATGGGACGGGACGGACTAAGCCGTCCGAGAATTTTTTTTTCCACTCCAGGGACGGTACAATCCATAACGTCCCGAGTTTTTTTGTTTTGATAATTTGATTAGTGGGGTGGAGTTGGATTAGCGAATCAGTAACTGGACGGGTTAAAATTTCACGTCCCGTCGGACGGGATTAAGCATCCTGGTTTACCTACATATGAAATTTCCGCAAAAATGATCCCCTTTAGCGATATTTTTTTATTTTAATTTCGATTAATAAAAAAAAAACAGTACTTTCATTCTCTTTCAATAACATTTAATTATTTTTATTTTATATATTTCATACAAGTTTAGTTAAATTCCTATCATAATTAAGAGATTCTAAAAAAGAGTAGATTGGGTATGAAGTGGGAAAATTTTCTCTGTGATCTCAATAATTTATTGTTGCTCTCAAAGTAACTCTCCCCCCTACTTGACCTGTGAGCTTAGTGCAGTGATACGAACTCTCGTCTCTTCTTAACGAGCACAGATTTAATTTTCAAAAAAAATATTAAAAAAATATTGAGGTGTAGCGAAGACTTCTTCTTAAAAAAGTAAAATAAAATTGAAAGCTCGTCCATCAACGGAAAAAAGACAAAAAAAAGTTTGATATGCATTTGTAGATCTTTTGATCTTGAGGCCTTGTGCCCAAGGGCTTTGTAAAAAAAAGAAAAAGAAAAGGTAAGGCCATGTGCTCCGATTTGATTGGAGCAAGTTGATAATATTTTTTTGCTTTTCATGGATCTCAAGGTAATTGATATACTAACATTCGGTAATTGCGCAAATCATAGTGCCACCTAAACAGACCTAATATACTTTTGGTGTCATTACGTACAACAACTCCACTAATTAGTGGTCGGATCAGAATCCGGATTGTTTGTTTCACTTTCCATGAACTGTGTTTTACAAAATATTTGTTCCATATGGGGAAAAGAGTAGGAGCAAATTCTGTAAGAAACTAGGGGGACTGCACTCTTCAGCGCTTCTTCGATCATCTTTTTTCAAATAAGGAAATTTCCTTTTTGTGATGCATTATACGTTTACAAGGATTTAGATATATTACAATTACATATAAGAATTGACTACGTATTTAATTTGCTTCTCGATTCTGTAACTCTTACACTAATTATCTTTTTCAGCATAATATTAAATCAAACTTCTCAAATTAATTACTTCTAGTAATAAAGACGAATTTCAGACTAACAGTTCGCAAAATATGTATATGCAATTAATAATTGAAAATAATATACCAAATGATTAAATATGTTTTAATAGAATAAATCGCATTTTAATGTGAAATATCATTTTAATAAGCAGAACATGATATATTTAAGTTACTCTGTTCAATTATATGTTGTTAATTTGAAATTCCAAACTGTTCCAAACTGTTCGAATATTCGAAAGTAAGACAAAACTAATAGATACAATAGAGAAAAAGCACCTTGTTATAATTATAATCTTCTTATTAGTTTTTACTGTCCTGTATTTTTTTTTCTTTGCTTAATTAGCTGTTTTTTTTGTTAATTAGCGAATAGCTAATCTGGATGGGTTAAATTGTCCCGTCCGCCAGGGACGGGAGAAATGGTCCCGTTTTAATTAGATTTAAAATTTCCGGCAAAATGATACTCTTTAGCGATATATTTATTTATTTATTTTCGAT
Organism: Carex kokanica; assembly: GCA_025461125.1. Taxonomy (NCBI): domain Eukaryota; kingdom Viridiplantae; phylum Streptophyta; class Magnoliopsida; order Poales; family Cyperaceae; genus Carex; species Carex kokanica. The sequence continues at coordinate 97,028 of JAJGRX010001000.1, read as the reverse complement.
TAATAAAAATTTCGGATGAAAGTATGACTTGGCTTATGGTTGAATACTATTTCCAACAAATTCATTCAATTTATTCTTTCTTTAAAATTATATTATTTTTTGTTCAATTCACGTATGATTTTTTATTTGCACAATTTAATTATTATATAATTGATTCATATATTCAAAACAAAAAAAAAAAAAGAGAAAATAAGTTAATGTAGCAAACGAAAACTCAGATATGAATGACTACAACTACAATTTTGAGGGATTCCGATAACTCTAAGAATATTTTTGTGGAGAACGTACAGCATGTCAAATCAAACTCATTTCAAAAACTGATACAAATTCAAGACAAGGAGTCAAGGATCCATGCAGGATATATATATATATTCCAGTGCGGCAAATGACAGATATTGCATGTGGGCAAATGTCTTGGCGATCGAAGCACTTCGATCGGTTGTGGGCAGACGCTAGCTACTGATAAGATTACTAGTATCGGACCCGTGCGTTGCAATGGAGACGTATTATAATATTGAACATTAAAATTGAACAAAGACACAAATATTAAATAATATTAAAAGAAACAACAACATATAACTATGAACATTAAAATTGACGAAACAGTTGCCAATGCAATAAGATTCATGAAACACACTTGAGCTAGTAATACTTTATATATATATATGTTTTACATGTTAAATACATGGAACACACTGTAGTTCAATAAACAATTTATTATAAAAAGAAGCATTGATTATTTATTTGTCTTCTCCTGTTAATAGACAAAATATGTGCAAAATGTTGGCAAAATCAATGTTGTCAGTATTATCATTTTTTTAGCGCTGCAGTAGCATCTATTTGATAAAGTTCCAATTACCATTGCTAAAAGATAAATGACTCAATACTACTTTACAACTCTATTTCTATGACACAGAATCAGAAAGTAGTAAAAAATAATATTCTGATCCACCAATGGCTATAATTAAAAGATGAATTTTTGGATTGAATATTAACTCTCCAATCAAATATTTTGTATTTTTTTTATTAAATACATCTTTTTTATGTGTAGAAGTCTAAATTTAGTTAGAGATGTACTCGCTACATGAACTGCCACACGTTATATTTTAGTTAGCCATGCTCTTCGTTTCCTTATTTCTCTTCAAATGGAAGGTTCATCTCTTAAATTCTGTTACACGGAAATAATTAGCTAGCAATGCTCTTTGTTCCTTATTTCTCTTCATATCTATGATGTAATTATTCGATCTTTCCAAACAATTTTTGTTATATTTTTCACAATGAGAATGGAAATTATCCGATCTTTCCGAACTTGTGGAGAAAATCAAGAATATAATCTAAATCGTATAATGTTTTGTGTTAAATTTCTCAATTTTGTTTCTCTGTCATCTTTAAAAAGATCACCCCACTGCCATGAGAATGGAAATTATTTTATCTTTCCGACTTGTGGAGAAAGTCAAGAATATAATCAAAATCTTTGTCTTAAATTTCCCACATCTTGCCTAATTATTTCCGCTGAAGGGCAAGTTCTCTGTATTATTATCTTTTTACATATTTGAAACAACAACTATTTGCTAATTATTTCATGTTTGCACACTGATCCGTGAGGTTGCACATTTGCATGCACTCCAATTATTTTAATTTAATTTCTATTAATTAATGCCTACACTTTTCATTTGTTGTTTATTTTATTAGTTTCTAGATCTACCTGACATTATTTAGATACAAAATTATTACGAATAGCATATGGATCAAGATATTTACATTTCCTTCTGACTTTACACTAAACCATTAAACTCATTGCATAATTTATAATTGTGATGCCTAACTATTATTGTGAGTTTTTTGTTTTAACCATATCTACGATGAGAATTTTCATATATATATAAAAAACAAGTATTCAAAACAGTATTTAACTATTTATAGTTCTTCTTCAAAAAAGTTTGAAAAAAAAAAAAACTTTGACAAACTAAATTAAACCTACGCATATAAAAAAGTAAAATATAAATTTAATTATAACATACTCATATAGCGTGTTATTTTATTTTATTTTCACATATAAAAACTTACATTTAAAGAAAAAAAAAACTTGCATTCGTATCTTGCATTGCATACTTCATAATCATCTTCATGTGCGTGACTTTTATGATCATGTTCTTTGCTCGAACCATCATTTATTTGCTAAGTTCCAGTTTTGATGAATCCATCATCAGTAAATCAGGAATTTAATAATAAATAGAAATTGACAAACGAAAGGGAAGTAAGGAAAGTAGAATAAGAAAAAGAAATAAATATATTGGTAAATTTTTGAAGTCTGCTCAATTTTAATTGTAACGTATCGTGTGCCATTACGTGTGACGAGTATGTTTTTAATTAAATTTAGACTTCTACACATTATTCAAATACATTTAATCAAAAGGAGACAGATAATGTGATTGGAGGGTTGAGATTAAATTGAAAATTTCATCTTTCAATCATAGCCGTTAGCGGATCGGACACCCAACGTGCTTAATAATGAAATGGAGATATTGAAGAAAATTGAAGCTCTCGATCTATATATGATTATTGCAAGAATATAAAAAAGAAGTCAAATCAAGTGGATCCAGATTAAAAAAAAAAAAAAAAATCCCCTCGCCATTCTTGCTCTCACTAATTAATATAGTTATATATATTAAACTATTTATCAAACTATCAATATATATATTAGACATTGAAAGGCACCCTTCCTCTCATTCACTCACAAAGTCATAGGAAGAGAGAGAGACCATTAAATTACCAACATGAGTTCAATTCCAAATGAGAAGCCTCATGTTGTATGTATCCCATATCCAGCACAAGGTCACCTAACACCTATGCTAAAACTTGCCAAGCTTCTTCATTCCTGCTATGGCTTTCACATAACATTTGTTAACTCACACTACAATTACCGCCGCCTTCTCAACTCAGGTGCGCTGTCTTCGCAGCTAAATGTACCAGATTTTCGTTTTGAGTCGATACCAGATGGACTCCCGGCCCCACCAGCAGGCTTTGAGGATGCAACACAGGTATGGTAAATTATTTTTTATGATATACTGGTAATTTTAGCGTAAATCTAATTTTTCAGGTGCATCCTATGTTAGAATAAATCTTAAGTAATAGTCGTTGGTTTTAAAGAACCAATAATATATAGTATCAAGTTAAGTATCTTTAATTTACAATAAAAATAATCTTTCTCAAAATCTCAAAATCCGTACGTACCACTGTCATTCATTCAATATATACAAAATATTTGTTTTCCTATCTTCTTGTCTCAATTTCTAGATTTCAAATTCAGGAAAAAAAAATTATATAATTTATATTTAAAATTTTAATCATTTGATGTTTCTTTAAATTAAGATGTCTGGTAGAACTAGTGTGTTTCCATGGGATAATCCAGCTGTGTGTTTAATTTCTTTTTAATGAAAATGGAAGTCGGTGGGATTTATAACCAAATTCCTTCTAATGATAATTAAGTCTAGTGGATCGGACCAGCAAATTGAATAGTTACATCTCCGGACCTGACTAGTAGTAGTAGTACTGAATTTTCTGAAAAAATAAAAGATGTAGCCCAAACCATTTTAATTAATTGTGAGAATTAATATTAATTATTCTATTCTGATTTAAACAATATATGTATATCCAATTCCATCGATCTCGACAAAATTAAAGGCTGATTGCTTGACATAATTTCATATATCTCTCCTTTCAGGATATCCCAGAGCTGTGCAAATCAGTTGAGAAGAACTGTCTGAAGCCATTTAAAGAGTTGCTCGAAAGAGTGAATGGTGTCGGGGGCTCACCACCGGTCAGCTGCATCCTGTCAGATGGAGTGATGAGTTTTACACTTGATGCGGCGGAGGAGATGGGGTTACCAGAGGTAATCCTTTTTACCACAAGCGCTTGTGGCTACAATGGATATCTCCATTACAAGGATCTAATTCAGAGAGGGATCGTTCCCCTCAAAGGTAAAGTATTTATATACCATTTTTAATCGAATTATTTTTTTATTGTTTTGAATTAATTATTAATAATTTAATACTCTAGCTACTTAGGTATCAGTGTTCAATTCTGATTTCCATTAATGTCATGAGTCACATCAGTAGACAAATACACCCGTAGCTAAGTCATCATGTATTATTGTTATATATGCTATGCCCTTTTATCATTCATAACAGAAAATAATTAGTTGGCATCGGTTATGTTTTCCAGCAAGAACACAGCATTTTCTACTCTTTTATGTCAGTCATTGTCCCAATTGCTAATCAAATTCACACAATCAATTATATATTAATGATTATATTAGCATAAAACAATATTTAACATTCTAATTATGACGTACGTACATAATCCAGATGAAGCTCAACTGAAGGACGGATACCTTGAAATGCCCCTCGACTGGATCCCTGGCATGAAAAATATGAGGCTAAGGGACATGCCGGATTTTGTACGCACCACCGACCCAAACGCTTTCATGTTGAACTATCTAAATCGCGAGACTTGGCGCAATACCAAAGCAACTGCTATTGTGTTAAACACCTTTGATGAACTGGAACAAACTGTATTAGACACACTACAAACCATGCTTCCTCCAATCTACACTGTGGGCCCACTCTCTCTACTCTCCTCCAAGGCGAACAAAGTACCTCTCAGCTCGAATTTATGGAAAGAAGACACTGAATGCATGAAATGGCTAGACAGGAAAAAACCAGGCTCGGTTGTGTATGTCAATTTCGGCAGCATAACAGTCATGACTAATGATCAATTGATAGAGTTTGGTTGGGGTTTGGCAAACAGCAAGTGTGATTTTCTATGGGTTATTAGGAACGATCTGGTGAAAGGCGATACTGCTGTACTCCCGCCAGAATTCTCTGCAGATATAGAGGGGCGAGGCCTACTCGCCAGTTGGTGCCAGCAGGAGGCTGTACTGGCACATCCTGCTATTGCGGGCTTTTTAACTCATAGTGGATGGAATTCTACACTTGACAGTTTGAGCTGTGGGGTGCCTATGATCAGCTGGCCCTTCTTTGCTGAGCAACAGACCAATTGCCGGTATTTGTGCACCGAATGGGGGGTTGGGATGGAAATTGACAACAATGTAAAGAGAGATGAGGTGGAATGGCAGGTTAGAGAACTCATTACTGGAGAGAAAGGAGCAGAGATGAGAAGCCGGGCAGTCGAGTGGAAGAACAGTGCAATTAGGGCGACACAGCCCGGGGGTTCATCCTCCGTCAATCTTGATAGGTTGGTGAAACAAGTTCTGCTTTCAAAGCACAAGTAACTAGATCTACGCTGCATGCATGATTTGTCATTTTTGGTTTGTTAAGTACGTAGTTAATTTGTTTTGCTATGTTTTATGACACGAAAAATTAAGAAAAAATTGTGAAAATGCCACTCTAAAACTTTCAAATTGTGAAAATGTCATCTCGAACTTTGAAATTGTAAAAATGCCACTCTAAACTTCATTAATTTGTAAATTTGCCACTCCAAATAATTAATGACTAAAATGCCCTCCCTTCTCTTCTCCTACCTCCTCCTCTTCTTCTGCTTTCTATTTTGCTGGACTGGTACGATACTAGTATCAACCCCTTTTTCTGTTTGACTTGCTCTGTGTTCTAGTACCTTACTTGTACCGGCCTTGTATGGATTGGTTACCCTTTTCTTTTGTTTCCTGGTGCTACTTTGTTGCCCCCGTTTCCTTTTTCTGGCTAGATGCCTTAACGGGTTTGGATCTGACTCACTGTACTGATTACTGTTGCTTTGGTGTTGATTGTGGAGGCATATTTTGGTGCATATTGCTTGTTTGCTGTATTGCTGTTGGTGCTGGTTTTACTACCTTGCTGTGTGTTGTTGTTGCGATTTGGTACTGACCTTTAAGTGCCCTTGTTCTTTGCTGTTTGTTGTGTGGATCGGTTACTAGTAAAAGGGTACCAGTGACCCTGTTTACTTCTCTGTTGAATGAGGATATTTGGAGAAGGAAGGGCATTTTAGTCATTAATTATTTGGAGTGGCAAATTTACAAATTAATGAAGTTTAGAGTGACATTTTTACAATTTCAAAGTTCGGGATGAAATTTTCACAATTTGAAGGTTTTGGAGTGGCATTTTCACAATTTTTCCAAAAATGTAATGTTTTTCCATTAAATAAGTAAAATTAATTATGAAGTTACCGGCCTATTAGCTAGAGACACGTCTTTTACTAATGAAGAAAAGAAAAAAAAAAGAAAAATACTTAATTAGTCTCCATGCAAAATTTATTGTAGGTAACTGTTGGAAATAACATGCATATATATATGGTTCTGAAAATCGAGATTGCAATCGGAATTGATAGTAACATGGGATGAATCGATCTACTATATATGTTACTCTAATAATATTTCCTACCGCCTTCCCTTCTATGAGATATTCTATGAGATTTTTATGAGATTTTTTATATTTTGCGTGACCGACGCGTCCAGTGCCTACTCGGGGATAGCCGGATAGCGAAGGGGGCCAGTATTATTATTTGAGCTTTGAGATTTGCAGCGATCTCAGGCGTCAAGCGCAATCAAATGAGACAATTGGAGAATAACTAAAGAAAAGAATAAATCTGGTAAAATCGCTGGTTCGGAGCTACGAGACCAAAGATAGAAGAAGAGAGAAATTCTATAGAAATATTATGATTTTCATGAGATTGAGTCTATGGATACATTGCCCCTTTATAGGCGATACTGTTCCCTTTGGAAATAATTAAAACTAATTAACTAACTATCCTAAATGTCCCTGCCCACTGGGACCCATTGTCAGAGAGCGATAATTCATTTGAATTCTTTCCGCCTCTAACGGTCGGCCCTAATTCGATTTCTAATCGCGACATTCCCCCCTCCTTGAACCAATTCGTGTCCTCACGAATAAATTCTGGGTATTGTTGAGCAATTCGGGTGTAGTCTTCCCAAGTGGCGTCATCATCAGATTGGGTGTCCCATCTGATTAAGACTTGAGCCACTGCTGAATTTCTTCTCTTGATCATTCGTCTCGCTAATATCAATCGAGGTTGTCGCTGTGCATTAGCTGCTGGGCCGAACACTGGAAGCTTGGGAAAAGGGTTCTGATTTGGTCCTAGCTTCGCCTTGAGTTGAGACACGTGAAACACTGGATGAATTGCTGAATCTGGTGGTAAATTGAGCTTGTAAGCAACGGTGCCTATTTTTTGCAAAACTTCGAAAGGGCCATAGAACCTTGGATTGAGCTTCTGGTTGTTGAATCCTACTACAGAAACTTGTCTATAGGGCTGGAGCTTCAAGTAAACCCAGTCACCTTGCTCGAATTTCCTTTCACTTCGATGAGTGTCTGCTAGCTTCTTCATCCGATCTTGTGCTTTCAACTAATTAGATCTCAACTGAGCCATGGAAGTTTGACGATCTCTCATAACGACATTGACAGCCTCCACTTGGCTTCTGGGTGCGCTACACAAGCCCAATTAAGGGGGTGGATAACCGTAGAGGGCTTCGAATGGTGTTGTCTTTATCGCACTATGGAAATTGGTATTGTACCACCATTCGGCCATGGTAAGATAATTCGCCCATTTCTTTTGTTTGTCAAATGCCATACTGCGCAAATAATTCTCGAGACACTGATTAAGTTTTTCAGTTTGGCCATCAGTCTAAGGATGATATGCCGTGCTCATCCTGAGTTGAACTCCCAACTTAGACATAAGTTCACGCTAGAAATTGCTCGTAAAAATCGGGTCGCGATCTGAAATAATGTTTGAGGGAAGGCCATGGAGCTTATAGACGTTGTCGAAGAAGGCTTGGGCTACGCTGCTTGCTCCATAAGGGTGGGTGAGAGCCACGAAGTGAGCATATTTGGTGAGTCGATCAACAATCACCATTATCGAGTCCCGCCCGTTTGATTTAGGTAAGCCAGAAACAAAATCCATGCCCACACTGACCCATGCATTGTCAGGAATTTGAAGAGGTTGCAGCAACCCGGGTTTGGCAATGAATTCTGGTTTGTTAATCTGGCAATTGTCACACTGTTTGATATACTGATGCACCTCCTCCTTCAGATTTGGCCAGAAAAATAATTTCTTGATGCGCTGATAGGTTGCTGTGATTCCTGAATGGCCTCTAATACTGGAATCATGCATGTCTCTCAAAATTGTTTTCCTCCAGTCACCATGGTTCCCAACGCATATGCGGTTCTTGTATTTCAATACTTCCTGGTACTGTGAGAGATGGTGGTGAGCGTTGTCAGAATCTGCTCCTTGCAATTTTTTCTTCAATTCGTCAATCCAGGTATCTCCAATGTAGCTATTGTGGATATCATGCACCCATTGTGGTATTAACTCACTCAACATCGCCAAACCTGCAAAAAGATCACAATCTTCCCCAAAATGCCCCTCTCTTCTAGATAAGGCGTCTGCTACTTTATTCTCAATTCCCTTTTTATATTCTATTTTGTAATTCAGTCCCAAGAGTTTACTCAAACCTTTATGTTGCATAGGGGTATTTATCTTTTGTTCTAGTAAATACTTGAGACTGATTTGATCGGTTTTAATGATAAATTCATTATTCAAGAGATAATGTCTCCATTTTGAGACAGCTGTGAATAAAGCTAGCAGTTCCTTCTCATATGTTGAGAGTGATTGATTTCTAATTCCCAATTTTTTACTAATGAAAGCTATTGGTCTCTTAGATTGCATGAGGACTGCCCCAATGCCATCATTACAAGCATCGGTTTCAATCACAAATGGTTGGCTAAAATCAGGTAATTGAAGTACTGGAGCATTGACCATAGCTTGTTTCAATTCATCAAAGGCCTTTTGGGATTCACAATTCCAATTGAAAGCATTCTTCTTTAGCAAGTCAGTAAGGGGTTTTGATATCAAACCATAACCTTGTATGAATTTCCTATAATAACCTGTAAGTCCAAGAAAACCTCTTAAACTTTTGACATTTTTAGGTTGTGGCCACATAGTCATTGCCTCAATCTTTTTAGGATCAGTAGAGACACCCTCTCTGGAAATAATATGCCCAAGGTACTCAATCTTTTCTAACCCAAATTCACACTTAGACCGTTTTACAAAGAGCTGATTGTCTGTCAGAATCTGGAGAGCTGTCCTTAGATGATCAATGTGAGTTTCTAAATTTCGACTGTAAACTAAAATGTCATCAAAGAATACCAAAATAAATTTTCTCAAAAAAGGTCTAAAGATATTGTTCATAAGTGCTTGGAATGTTGCCGGTGCGTTTATCAATCCAAAGGGCATAACTTTAAATTCATAAAGGCCATTGTGAGTTTGAAAGGCCGTTTTATGCACATCTCCTTCATCCATCAGTATTTGGTGATGACCAGACCTTAAATCTAACTTGGAAAAATAATTTGCCCCATTCAACTCATCAAGTAGGTCATCTATTATGGGAATAGGGTATTTATTCTTCACAGTGTTATCGTTTAATTGTCTATAGTCTATGCACATACGCCATGTTCCATCTTTTTTCTTCACTAGCAATACTGGAGACGAATAATCACTTGTGCTTTGTTGGATGAAAGAGTTTTCTAACAATTCTTGAACTATTTTTTCAATTTCCATCTTTTGCAAGAAAGAAAATCTGTAAGGTCGAAGATTGACAGGCTTGGAATTTGGTTTAAGAACAATTTTGTGATCTACTAATCTTTTGGGAGGAAGAGATTTTGGTTCTTCAAAGATGCAATCAAATTCTTTGAGTACTGGTAATAAAGAGGGATGTACAACCTGATTTTGCTGTAGGGATGTTTCCTCTTCTACCTTGTAGAGCTGTGCATACATCATCTGCCCCCCACCTTTGCCTTCCTTGATGATATCAAAAGCTTGCTCACATAACTTGATTTCAGCTGTTAACTCTTTAGTGGATAGAATCACTCTCTTCCCATGGTGCTCAATTACCAATTTGCCCTTACTCAAACTGAGCTCTAGATTTATGCTGTAGATCCAATCGATACCAAGGATGATGTCATAACCTTGCACTTCTAAGAGCCTAAGATCAGCCTCAAACTGATGCCCTTGCAATGAGAACTTAACCTTCTTACATAGGGTATTAGTTGACATTTTCTCCCCATTGGCAACTCTAACTCTTAATGGGCTGATGTCGGTTGTGGAAAGATTGAGATTTCGCACTATAGTTGGGTTTATGAATGAATGAGTGCTTCCTGTGTCAATTAATGCACAGATGGGTATCTCACTAACAAAACCTTTGAGCTGTAAGGTTCTGTTGCAGCTTGAAATGTGTGGTGCACTGATAGTGGTGATAGTATGCTCCTCTTCTTCATTAAGGATCTCTTCTCCTAACACTTCACCTTGCCTGAACTCATCTTGATATTTGCAAGCTTGCAGATCATCATCATCCTCTGCATCCATTGAGTGAATACCTCTATTCCCCTTGTTACACCTATGGCCCTGAAACCATTTCTCATTGCATCTGAAACACAAACCTAATAGTCTTTTTTGGTCATTTGTCATGTGAGTATGATTTGGTAACATTGGCCTTGTGCAGCATTGGTGTTTCCTTCCACTTTGGAATTACAGGATCAGGAGGTTGAAGGTTATTGGTCGGCCTGCTTTGTCTGAGATACTGATGAACTTGAGGTTTGTTAAAATTTGACCTTCTGAATATAAGATTGGCTGCCTCCACCTCCAGAGCTATATTAAAAGCTTCATTCAAGGATTTAGGTTTGAAAAGGGTAATGGTACTTTGCAATTCTTCTCTTAATCCACAGATGAAACTCCATATATAAAAGTTCTCATGTTTTATTCCTGTCTCTGCTAAGATCTAGTCTTGCCTTAGCTTTTTGGAATTCCTTGATATACTCATTGACTAAACCAATTTGGTGAACATTTTTAAATTGACATATAGGGTTCGATTTTGTTCTTGTTTGAAACCTCTCAAAGACTGCATCAACCAAGATTGGCCAAGGAGGATTCGGGTTTTCTATCCTAAAACAAGAATACCATTCTTTGGCATCACCTAAGAAATTCATAGATGCCATCCTAGTTTTATACATTTCACCCGTTTGATAGACTTCAAAATAGAAATTACTATCTTCCAACCAATCTAGGGTATTGGTACCATCAAATGTAGGAAAATCAATTTTGGGTAAAGAACTCCCTGGAGTCTGATTGCTACGATTTTCCTGTGTTCGATGTTGGCCATTCTGGTGCAGATTGTCTCTTCTTGGGTGTCCTTGCATCCCAGTTCCATTGTTGATCCCACCTTCGTAAGGCATTTCTTATCTTGAATTGCTACCCTCCCCAGCTCGGTTGTGGTGCACGGTGATGAAATCTCTCAGCATGTCAGTCAAGGTGTCCACCTTCTTGTCGAGGTTATCCAATCTGGTATCTCTAAGTTGGAGTGATGCTTGGAGTGAAGATTCAGAATCTTTGGCAATCTTGGCCAATTTCTCTTCAATCGCCAGCACGTCTACAGGAATTTCTTCTTCTGGATGATCGCCACTTCGTAACCTCGGCATCTTGCCTTTTCTTGATCTCCGAGTCTTGCGATTTCCCAGCTGCGATTCGTGAGCTCTGATACCACTTTTGCAGCGATCTCAGGCGTCAAGCGCAATCAAATGAGACAATTGGAGAATAACTAAAGAAAAGAATAAATATGGTAAAATCGCTGGTTCGGAGCTACGAGACCAGAGATAGAAGAAGAGAGAAATTCTATAGAAATATTATGATTTTCATGAGATTGAGTCTATGGATACATTGCCCCTTTATAGGCGATACTGTTCCCTTTGGAAATAATTAAAACTAATTAACTATCCTAAATGTTCCTGCCCACTGGGACCCATTGTCAGAGAGCGATAATTCATTTGAATTCTTTCCGCCTCTAACGGTCGGCCCTAATTCGATTTCTAATCGCGACAAGATTCGTGCGGAGCGTATTTTAACGGTGGGATTTTCCAAAAAGTCACGCAAAATACGAGATATCTCAGATGACGCGAATTCCCGGCCATCTTCTTACCGTCCCTGCTAACTTCCAAATTCTCCCTGGTTCGATGTTCCTTTATTAATTCTGTTGTTTTTAAATGCAATTAATAAAAAATATCGGGTAAAATTAATGATAACACGCAAGGAGAACAAGGATAAAATTTGTAAAAATATATATATGCTAACAAGCTCTACCAGAGATTTTATCAAGGTGGAAATAGGGGCCCGGCCCTCCCGTTAAGGGGACCGAGATGTACAAACACCGTGGCCGTGGGCGTGACTTATTTTTTAATTTTTCATTAGCTAGGATTTGTGGTTGTAAAAAAAATTAATTATTTAATGTATTCTTGATAGTCACTATCAAATTAAAAAAAAAAAAATATATATATATATATATATATATGCTAATTACCTCCACCTTGTGTATATCAAACATTGCAAATTTTGTTGTATATTGATCGATTAAATTGACTTGGCATATATCAATTATTTAATATATGCTCACTAGGTAAGTCGGACAGTAATTGATGGGTTCTGAGTGGGGTGAAAATGGTATGGATAATATCCGATCCGTATTCGATCCGTATTCAAAAAATTAGATGTGGATATCCGATATCCGAATATCCGTGTGGATATGGATACTGATATGGTTTTACGTTTCAATTATCCGTATCCGAATAGTAGATATATATCATATATTTTAATATATATTATGAAAAAATATTGTTATTCACCATTAAAATTAGATAAATATTATGAACTTTGGTATTTTTTAATATTATTTTAATAAATATCCGATCCGATTCTTATCCGTATCTGTATTCGGCTGATATCCGATCCGTATCCGTATCCGAAAAATTAAAAAGAAATATGAATATGGTTTTAGCACTCCGTATTCGCTCCGTTTTCACCCCCAGTTCTGAGCTATTTGTGAGCGAACTACCTAGTGAGCATTTTTTTTGGGGAAACTCAGGTGAACCGGATTGACTCGGCCAATTCCAACCGAGTTGTTCCGACTCTTCATTTTTGGGCCGATTCCAACTGAGTTTGTACTTGTTTGATGTTTGAGACTTGATAGTAGCATAGTACATAATGGACTGATTTGATGCTCTAGACTAATAAAAGTATTTGAGTAGAAAAAAAGAATCGAACTAAGTGATTTTCATGAAGAAAAGCAGGTTTCTACTTTTCTGAATCCAACCATTCAAATTTTTCTATTTACGTATCTCGATAAAGAAATTTTTTCATGCACAAATTTCGACAAACTTGAATGGTTGGATTTGAAAAAACAGGTTCTTGTTTTTCTCTCAGAAAAGCAGCAGAGTCGGACTCAGAAAAAAAAAGCGAGACTTTGAAACTTTTACCAAAAAGTTATAGTTATAGACAGTGTTCTAAATAGCGCGCTATAGCATTTTTTGACCCCAAACGCTACGCTATGACATCAAAATGCGCTATTTGCGCTACGGCCGCTATAGCGCTATCGCGGTCCGCTATTTGCGCTATAAAATATGAGTTTTTTTTTAAAGCAATTTATATGGATTTTAAATAAAGATAAAAAAAAATCTCAAACCAAAATTGAATTGGTTACTACTTGCTACAAATAAATCAATTTGAAATTGGGAATATAAATTGAAATTTGAATAGAAAAAAAGTCCAAACCGAAATTAAAATTTGAATAGAAAAAAAAAATAGATTATGTCATGAATCATGATGCTTAAGATATTTTTAATAGGAAAAATCGATAGTTTATGATATTACTATGGATATTTTGAACCGCAATTTGGACTTTGTACGGGTTCAATATGAATATTATAATTTCTTAATTACTTTGGTGTTATTTATTGTTCTATGAGACTTTAGATAATGTTGATATTTAGTACAAATATTGAATATACATAATTAAAAAAAAATGCTATTTGGAATAGCTTCCGCTATAGCGACGCTATTCGATATAGCTTTTTTTAGCCTTCCCGCTATAACGCTATAAACGCTATTTAGAACCTTGGTTATAGAAATATTATTAAAGTAATATAGAGTTTTAAATGGATTTGAATTGAATTTTAATTTGTGGAAAAAATTTAAATATTGAATTTAGTGTCTTTTTAAGGACCCAATTTTTAATTTAGATCCTTAGGAAAAACTTAGCACTACAAGCTACATGAATAGCTCCACAAGAACTGACGCAGGTGAAGCTGACATTTTTATTAATATGCAAAGTTAATTACAAATTAATAAATATATCCAGTTCAGATGAGTTTTGTTAAAAATGTTCAAACCAGTCATTAAATAGCCGGTTCCCATTTTAATTCAAAACTGGTCATTTAATGGCTGGTTCCCAATTTTTTTTTTAAGAGACTATGAAGAGCAAGACGCTGAAATCTAATATTAAAAATTTGAATTTTTTTATATATTTGTTAGATTATTTCTTTGATATATAATTAGCATATTTATACTAAATTACGCTAAATTACACTAATTTACTTGAAATTATGTTAAATTATTGCTCTTCATAGTGGCCGTTGAGGAGAGGGACTTGGAGAGAGATGTTAGATTTCAACATCGTGCTCTTCAGCATCAAGTTAGATTTTAGCAACTTACAAAATGAAAGATACTCAATTTTAGAATGCTGGTTATTGTCAAATTAAATTCACTAGCCGCATGCGAACACTAAACTATGTTTTTTTAGGTACTAAGTTTTAACAATTTCACTAGTTCAGGTTGATCCAGTTGGTTTAATGTGATTCAAGTTTTCTATCATTTCTAATCATCAGATTAGTAATTTTGTTACAAGTTCTGACTTTTTCTATGTTGCATGCGACACTGTCACTAGCCGCATATGGGTCGTTGTATGTTTACTGATAATAAAAAACTTTAACTCAATTTTTGAGGTAATAAACGACATTTTTTTGCAATTCTGATTTTTTCAACTCCCTAGGGATGACCCTGAGGACGCCATTACCCCTGTCTCGTCCCAAGTTTTTTGAATTGGGGTCGTAAGCGCAAATCTGAGTTTCCTAGCCAAAGTTATGGCCATTTAAAGTTTTAAAAAAATGAAGCTTTCGTGCAAAAACACCGATGCTTTATGCACGGTTTAACGACGGCAGAAGTGTTAGTGTTGGTGTCCTAGACCCAGATCATATCTATGATATGTTTAGTTTATTAGTGAATGATTTTTTATCATTTTGTACCTTGAGTATTCATATTAGTGGATCATTTGAGTTGATGACTTAAATTGTAGAACTTCACAATGAATAAATTTGTTTACTCTTAAATGTCCCTTATCTTGGCAATCAGCAAGATACACTGGTTGACCACATAAGATAAGTGTAATGATTAGATGATGGCCATGTTCTACAGGTTATACGATAAGGAGTTATCGATCTAATCACACATGTGCATACATGGAGATGTATGGCACTGGACAGACCTAAGAATGAAATATCATATGGATTGTGTTCTGTGTCATTGATATTTTATTGTGTCTAGAATTCTTTGGTTGAGATATTTATTTTTCTTACATAAGGGATGTGTATTGTTGGTACTGTCCAACGCTCTCTTTAACCAGGAGTTATATAGGCAGTTACTGTAGTGCATATAACTTATGCGGAAGAACAATACGTATCAAGAAACCATTGTCCCTTATATGTAAATATAAGCGATGATATCTCTGGGCCCCTTGATAAAGTTTGTATTATGTGCATGCAATATAATTATATGATAATCATATCATAATTAAACTTCAGGAAATCAAGAAAGAATAATTGGTAAGGATGACACATTCCTACCTTACGATTATTTGGATATCATGTGGCAAGGAATTGACACAACAACATTTTTAATGTTACAGGGATCGTGATTTTGCATTATGCTTTGTCATCCACATTATTTGGGTAATCAATATACCATGGCTAGTTGTATCATTGATTTATGGAATTAAAATGTTTAATTCCATTGCCATAATGATGGGATCTCATAGGGTCACACCATATGAAAGATTAAAAGAAAATATATTAATAAAGCATATGTGATATGTATATAATATGTGCTATGTTAATTATAGGAGTTATAATTAATTTGTACAAATTATATGTTTTTAATATATGAATAATTTTTATGACTTGGAGATGTTGTAAAATAATCGTAGTAATATTTAAAGTATGTGTGACATATTTTTAATGACTTTTGACACATGAGATATGCATATAAATTAACATAGAATATTAATTTATATGTTGGCCTTTTAATGTATGGGATTGTGGACATAATTAAATATTAATATTATTAGTATATTTAAGCCCAAAGCCCAAATATATGTTGGGGAGAATTGATTAGTGATGGCATGATTTAAGGAATATTTAAATATGTCATTAAATCTAATCAATCTCATTAAAGAGGAAATAAATTTCTGGATAAATTATTTAGGTAAATTTGAACTGGAATTTGAAAGGGCAAATATTAACCATTCTGGACGTATGACCTATGTAATATGTAGCCCTTGGAGTCTAGAATCCAACGGTGAAGATTTCAAGTCGTTTGGAGTTACCTATAAATAGATATAAGGGTTTTAGTACCGAAAGGTCAAATTCTGTGAATTATATCTTGGCCGAAATTTTGCTCTTTTCTCCTCTCTCCCATTTTTCTCTCATGAGTTGAGATCTAGAAATCTTCTAAGAAGTTTTCATAAATTAACAAGAGGGTTAAACTAGGATTAAGGTTCTACTTGTTAATCTCTTACTAGCCTTAGAGTAGAGGTGCTACTTTATCTGATTACCCGGATCCGATCCGGAACCGAACCGGATCCGACCCGGATCCGGTTAATTTGGGTAGGGTATGGTTTAAAAAATATAACCGGTTAAATTATGGGTACAGCTACAAAACTAATAATTTAATATCCGATCCGGATCTGAACCGGAACCGATATTGTAATAGATAGGATATAGGTTTGATTTAGGTATCCGACCCATAACCGAACCCGACCCAATACCCATATAAATACCTGATAAAACATATATGAATAACTATGAAAATACAATTTTACATATAATCAAAAACAAATGTCACGCCAGTAATCACATTTTGCATATTAATTTTTTGAATAAAATTTATTGCTTTGAATATATCCTTCAATATCTGCCTTATATATCCTCCTCATAATCATGAAAATTTATTGCTCTCATTGATATGCCATTCACAATAAATCTCATTGAAATCAAATATTTGCCATAAATTTAATTCTCTATTCAAACAAATTAGTATTAATATTTCATTCATGGATTTTTTGAATCATAGAAAAGGAAATCACCATCTCCAATATTTTACTTTTTAAAATTATATCAATTCTTCAATATTTTGATTTTCAAAAGTTATTTATCTTCAGCCTCCTGAATTCAAAAGCTATTAACAAAAAATAAAAAACTTTCGAATACTTTTTGTTACACCATGAGTACTTCAAACAATTAACAATCAAATCCTGAAAATACTACCAAGTTCCACAAAATATTATTGAAGGCTCTAATGAGAAAAAAAGAAAAACATTTGTAGTATGGGAGTTGTGACATATACCCGCTTCGTATTCGGAATCACCCCATATCCGAACCGGACTCGATAATCCACAAACAAGTTATGGGTATTTATCTACCCGAAACCAAAAGACTGGACCCGAAATATCTATGGGTAGATAGGTATCCGGATCCGAACCCGACCCGATTTGAAACAAATAAGTATATGGATCGAAATTTGGACCCGAACACTTTTAGGGTACGGGTCCAAATATAATAGTATCCAGACCCGACCCGACCCGATAGCACCTCTACCTTAGAGATACAAGTATTTCTTTAATCTTTCGGCGGATACCTAAGGAGGCTCGTCATTTGAAAGGCTAAAACACAACCACCGTTGAAAGAGAAAGGGAATAAAAAGTTGCTAAGCGAGACAACCCTTCTTGATTTGATTTGGATATCAAATCTAAGGTATTATGTTATTCACTTTTTGATTAGGCTAATTAAGATTATTTTTTGCACTTACAATAACTAGATCGTTTGTTTTGAGTCGAATAAATTTTTTGTTTTATTCCTTGCTATCTAAGCATCAAAACTTTCAAGAAGTGCATCGATGTTTCATTACAAAAATATCAGCGATGCATCGATGTTTTTTTTAGCACTACCCTATTTAATTGCCAATGCTAATGCCAATAAAACATCGATGTTTCATTGCAAAAACATCGATGATGCAGTGATAATCTTTCTCTCTCTCTCCCAGTCCCTCTCTCTGGAACCAGCCATTTAATGGCCGGTTTAGACATTTTTAACAAAACTCACCTGAGATGGGTATATTTATTAATTTGTAATTAACTTTGGATATTAATAAAAATGACGACAGGAGAAGGAAAAGAGTGGGGTAGTGGGCACTGTTCTGTAGAGTGAGATAATCCGGATTGTTCTTTTAACTTTGCAGGAATCTCAAAGTACAAAGAATACTGGCCCCCTTTGCTATCTCAAATATGCATTGTTTTTTAATTAATTTGAAGCCATAAAGTAGTGGGCCCTACTGAGCGATACTACAGAGGATACACATAGGAGTGTCAATGATACCCTTTTATCCGTTTACGGGTAAGGGTAAGATTTGTTTCCGTTAGTTTATCGGGTACGGGTAAGAATAACAATTTTTTTTCGTTATCTTACCCGTTATCCTATAAGATAATTTTTAAAAATTAAATTATACATATAGATATACAATTGTATGAAGATAATACATGGATACAATAAAGTTTTGTATTTTACTAAATTTTCATAATACAAATTAGTTGTATTCATTATTATTATTTTCTTTTTTTTCTTGTTTTGAAAAATATTTTATCGAAATCACAAATCGAGATGTGAATGACACTTTTTTATCCGTTTATCCGACCCGTACTGTATTAAAAAAAATGGGTAAGGGTAAAGATTTTTTTCATTATCATGATGGGTGGAAGTATGAAAATGCCTCCACCCGACCCGTATTGTACCCATTGACACCCCTAGATACGCGTCCCTGGAGCTAGGGTATGACTTCAATTTGGATTGGAAAGTAGATCTTCTGTGGCAGAGAGAGAATTGTGATTGCATAAATGGTCCACAATTTTCAGGTCAAGTAATTTTCTACTCGGCTAAAAAATATAGTAAACAAATTTAAAAAATGAAAAAATCTAGTTTACAAGTACATATTCATATGAAGACCATGTTGAATAGTTCAGATCAACTATTATGACTTTTAAATAAAAAAATTGAATTTATAGCGCGAGCCAATATGTACTATGCATAATACCATAGTCTCACTCATATAATATATCTTTAATATTTTACATTATAGTATTTAAACCAAATTCTTTGTCTGATTACAATAGATATTATTTCATATTTGTCGGGGTTATTCTATTTGAGAAATGTTCTATCCCCTCGAGCCATCATATCCGAGTGTGCCCTCTAACTAGTTTAACATAAAAGACCTTCTAATTTTACCTATCTTCCATTTCTAGGGCTCATATTCAAGCTTTTAAAGTTTTGTTTATAGCATTTTATAATGTTACTCACAAGTATTTAAACCTCTATCTGCAAGCATTTAAATTTTAAATATGTGTAGTTTAACTCATAACTACTTTTGTCTTTAAGACAAAAAAAGAAAAAAAATCTTTTTACTCACTCTTTTTTTATTTTTCTTTGATCATTCTCGTTCATTTTCCCAACGATCCGTGATAAATTTTACAAATATAAAAATATAAATGTTTTATACTAGATTTTCTCTTTCAAATGAGATCCATGAAGAAATACTTTTGAGTTATTTTGAAGTCGAGTTTTTTTAAGTAAAGCTTGTTGTGTATTTTAGGTACTGAAATATGGGACAAAATTAATACACTTTTTTACTTTTAAATTTATAAAACCGTAATACACAATGATAGGTCAGTTGCAAGCATACAACTTATCCTTGTAGTAATTTATGTATCAATCCAGAGATAACGAAAAATAATATTTTTTTTACTAAATTAATTAATTCTAAAGAAGTGCAAATAAAGTAATGGGGGGGGGGGGTTTGTTGAAAATCACACAAATGTTGGGTTCAATACCCGGGGGGAGTTGGTTTGTAACAAAACCTAAATAAACAAACAAATAAAAAGAGTTTTGTGATTCAAATAGAGATAAGTCTAGGGCCATTAGCATACAATCCCTTGGTTTAAATCCACACTTTATTAGTTTCTAAATTCATGTTTGCAATGATGGAGTTTCTAAGCCTTAAATACCATTAAGGGCCACTTTCGTGAATCAATGACGTGCCTAAGTAATTCGAATTTCACGATTAAGTTCTTCACCCTAGCCATCTAGACCATAAGTATAGGTTAGCCTAGTTTATTCCTAAGTACCAATACTTCACGATTAAGTATTTCATACCAATATTCGGTTCAATTCTAGGGGTCCCAATTAAATATGAGGCTTCACAATTAAGTCATTCACCTCAATTCAACCTTTGTTCCTTGTGGTTCTGGACTAAGAATTAGGTTTGCAATTTCTAATCTCAAATCCTAGGGTTATTCATGTACATAATTTGGTACCATCAATTCTTGATCCTAATCTACTCAAGTTGATTAAACCCAAGCGGGACACTAATTAACAAGCAACACAAATACACAATCAACAAGAACAAACATGCAAGCAAACAATCATCATAAAGAAAACCATCTAAGTAGATTTTAACACAAGTTCATGCTAAAAGCCTAAGCCTCTAGAGAGGAAATCTAGCCTCTCATGGGTGTGCTTGTTGGGGAATTTGCCGCTAAATTCTGTTTAGGCTTATGGTGCGGAAAGAACGCAAAATTAAAATTTTTACTTCTACCAAAAGCCAAGGATCTACTCCTTGATTGATTTCTAAACTTAAATTTATTTAACATTTAAATAAATTAAAACAACATTTGTACCTTATTCCAAATTCGAATTGGAAGTGAACTTTAACTCTGATTCAGAGCACCAGACGTCTAATGCCTCTATCAGTATCCACCGGGAATAACCAGAGAGCTGGTATTTCTTTTGCCAGAAATACTGTACCAGCGGTATTTGAAAAAGCACTATTCACGGCAAATACACTATTCACCATAAATACGCTATTTTCTATGAAAACACTATTCACAAGAACAACTCTTTTGTTCTTGCAAGAATATATATGGATTACGTTATTTTCTGTAAAACACTATTTGAGAGGAAAGTGATGTTCGAATCGAATCAGATTAATCTTTCTCTCACCCTTCACCCCTATTTATAGTGTTTAAGGTCGGTTTGGTAAATTACCAAAATGCCCTTGTCAAAACCAAAATGCCTTTGTCAAGGTCGGTTTTGATTATTTACCAAAATGCCATTTTACGAAAATGCCATTCGGCCCAATTTGTATTTGATTAAATTTGGGCTTTTGAATTAAATTCTAAATTTAATTTAGGCCCAAATTAAAGAGTTTTTGGCCCAAAAAATATTAATTCATAATTAATATTTTAATTCATTAATTATATATATAATTATTCTGAATAATTATATTTCTTGCGTATGTTGTTGCGATAAATTTATACGACGTGTCATACACGTTATAAATTTAATCTGGTTTAAACTTGTCATCTCTATGATATTTATTTTTATTGTTAATTATAACACTTTATAATTAATCATAAAATTATCTGATTACGTTCCTATTGGTGTGACCCGATAGGATCTGTGTTATATTGGCAATAAAATTAAAACTCTTTTTAATTCTATAAATCATAAGCGGCATATGGCAGAATGCATTATGACTAACCAATTGACACAGATGATCTTGTACAGTACAATATCACAATCCAGTAAACAATTTACTCGTGTTTATTCTTTTGTCTCATGGTATCAGAATAGTTTCAAGGTAGATTTGTGTCATCCTTGCAAACTTAATCTTTTCTCGATCTTAAGTAGATTATAAAAAATGATTAACTCTTTAATCATATCGCGCGCTGATAATCCTACTTCATCAAGAGGCCTAATGATACCATCACTCGTACTAAATACGAGGGACAATAGTAGTCTTGGTGAACATCTCCTCTCCGCATAATTTATGCATACTGAAATGTCATCTGCATAACTACTTTTTACGGATAGCGTTGAATTATCACTCAAAAGAGAGCGATGTTTCTTTTAAAATTTATAAACTCGAAAATGCTATCGGTTCGGATCGCAAGCGCACAATCCTTATCGAGTAGTATAATCGAGGTCGATCCACAGGGAATATTGGTCTACAGTCTTGAGCGATCAAATCACAATCTTTCGAAAGGCTAGACAAAATCTGAAAATTGAGAGTTTGAAATTGTGATCAATGTAAATTTGGCAACAATTAAAAGTAATTAAAATAAAGATAGAGATGAGAATTCCTAGGATTTCGGCACACCATTGCTACTCAATCCACTTTGATATTATACTTCTGTCGGGTCTGATTACCTGTTGTTGTTAATGGAAGACACTACATAGGACACTGCGAGTCACTTACGCAAATGACGGGACTTCCATCGGGATACTACATAGGACACTGCGATTTATCTTACGCAAATGACAGATCCCTTAAATACACAAGTTACTACATAGGACACTGCGATTTATCTTACGCAAATGACAGAACTTGATTTGCATTTTGTGGTTCTGATTTATGATTTCCCCGCGAAGGTTTTCTTCACATAAATCTAATGGTTTCCAACGAGACTAACTCGTCAATCATAGTTTTTCTACCAATAAAGTACTGTCACTACCCTAGAATTAAACTAGATCATCGAAATCAGGAGAAGGGAGACTAAATTGCAAAAGCATTTCAATCAACAACAAGAAATCATAATCAACAGAAAATATATAAATCAAAGCATCATGAGTAACAAGGTTTACTGCCTAGCCCCTAAGAAAAGAACTTAGCCGCGGAACGGCATCATTACAACACTCCTCTCTTTCTCACTTCAATTAAATCTAACCCTAATCACCAAAATTACAAAGATGACTTCCTCTTCTGTCCAGGGGCCTTATATAGGAGTGAGGGGACGTCTGGAGATGAGTGGAGGCCAAGAAACACGATCTGGACACGCTTGTGGCAGTTATTCCCCAAAGGGCGCCTTGGTTACGGACCGTATCAGGTGATACGGTCCGTATTCACATCTTGTCGCTAAGGATTTTAATGCGTATCACACCATCTCCTGGTTGAAGGATGTGTGTTTTGAAAGTTATTTCTTTTAGTGATAATTTATATGTAGCTCATGATTTTATTACGAATATTATTATTCATGCTCCTTGAGATTTATATGTTATATCTTTGGAAGAGTTCAGGAAGATGCTCTTGGTCTTGAACCATAGAACTCCTAAGATGAGAAACATTTAATCACTAAATATGTTCACAATCGTGGTAATTAAGGAGGAACATTAATTACCGAGAAAGATTGTCATGTTGATTAAAGTACATTGAAGTTCTATAAATGTTGATAAAGGATTATCATTTAATAACATGAATATATAAATATGTGAATGTTATATATTGAATATGACCTAAATGAATGAAACATTATATGGATTGTGTTTTGTGTCATTAATGTTTTCATTGTGTCTTTAGAATCTAAGATATGAGATGTGTAGGTTTTTCACATGAGAAGTATATAATGTGATTGCTATTTAAATACTATCTTCAGATAGGAATAAAATAGTAGTTCGTTGTGTACAACTTGTGCGGGAAAAATATATATGTTAATATTATCATTGTCCCTCAATTTGAGTTATGATATTACTGGGCCCCTTGGTAAAGTGGAATTATATCGCATGCAATATAACTGATGTAGTTATAATTATAATTCACTTGAGAAACCAAGAAAAGAATATAATGCAAGAATGACACGATCCTATTTTGCATATTATTCATAATATCATGAGACAAGAATAGACACGAAATTAGTGGATTGAGTGAATGATTATTATGTCATTTGGATAACTATAATGTAATGATAGAACCTCTTATAGTCAATAATATAAAGTTTTATATTATTGCCAAGATGACATAAATCCTCTATACGGTCACACCAACTGAAGAGAAACAACAAGTATTTTATATTTCATAATGATGTATAAGATAAAATACATGAGATGAAATGATAAAATAAAATGTCCTAATATGACATGCTTAGATCATAAATAAATTTGTGAAGTTATGCAAATATTATTTGGTATAATGTTTGAATTCATTATAAGAATAATAAGAATATTGCATAATAAAATAATATGATTAATATTATTTATTCATAAATTAATTTATTAAACCAATCACAAGATGAGATTAAAGAGATCATAAAATGGCTAAACAAGGCTAGTGGCATTTGTGTAATTAATTTAAACATTACACAAATAGTTGCCCTAACCCTTGCCTATTTAAAGGGGTGTAATTAAGGAAAACAAGTAGAATTTTTTCTGCTCATTTTTGGACGAAATTACTGTAGCAATTAGCCGAAATTACTGTAGCAATCCCCTTTGCTCAAGGCCAAAACCCTAGTGGTTCAATCTCTTCTCTAATCTCTTCTTGATAGGTTTAGCCACCAAGAAATCAAATAGGTTGTTAATTTGAAGATCAAGAGGTGGTTGGATCTAAGCCTTGAATTTCACATCCATCTATCTAAGAGGTGTGTTAGTTCGTTGTTTAGGTTCAAGGTGAACCAAGAGGCGCTTCCAAGAAGAACACGAGAAAGAGAAGAGAAATCGGCTTCTCTCCATCAAGAGATTTGACAATCTCTTTAGGTAAATGTTTTAATCCTCTTTAGCAATAAATTAGATGAGATTAATTTATTTTAATTTAGTACATATTAGTTTATTGAAAATCTTGTTTGGTTTTGTCGTATAAATAAGATCTTTTGTATATTGAGCCAAGTGGTGATAGGAAAATTTTAAATTCTCACCATATAGGCATACACGTGAAATCCCAACACTGGTTTGTATCCTGCTAGGTCCGTATCAACTAGTACGGACCGTAATAGGGCCTTAGTCGATGAGCGTTGCTTGTCCGATTGACCTGATTCTTGCTCCATTTGATGTGAAATAGTCCCAAAACCTGTTTTCTGCAATAAAAACATAAAGAAGGGTGACAGTAACTTTTTTCTCTAATTAATTAAACATAAGTGTGAGATAATATGCAAAACCTAAGCCAAAATCCTACGTAATTCATCATCATTTTGACTCTGATCATTGAACAACACTCACGAATACATACTTCTTACATAGGAAAGACGAATACCTCATACTTTAGAACCTAACACTTAATGAAACATTAATGACACGAAAACAATCCATTTAACGTTTTATTTAGGGTCTGTCAAACAACTCTTTGTCTATGGTTTGTAAAACTTAACCATCATTTAATCTACACACTAACCTTTGAATGGTCAATTAGTGTTCTTGCTAATTACCAATGTTAGAGACTATTAAGAGTATTTGTCATCTATATTATGGAGTTCTACAATTTTAAGTCCTTAACCCAAAATGAGCTATAGGAACAAAATGATATCTTTATTAATCATCAAATTCATGAACAAAACATATAGAGTACAATTATCCTATTTTATTGACTTCTAGATTATTACACTAATAGTGCTAACATCCATAAGAAATACAAGAGAAAACATGATAAAACTAAGAAAACAAGAAATATAATAGAGTACACCAATCTCTTTGCTCGCTGCCCTCGTCTTTACGATGTTCCACTCGAGCAACCTTCGATCCTCACTCCAATCGCCTTGATTCACTCGAAAAAAGTAGAAGAGATGTCGAAATATGTGTACAATAAAAGCTAAATTAAAAGTTTCTTCTCATACTGCCTCCTTGCCAATATATATCAATTTCTGTGTCTTGGGAAACAATCCCTCAGAATATGGTAGCAAATCTGAGAAGATATCGCGAAATAAGACAAGATCAGCATTGGTGCGGCCTCCCGTGTGGCCTTCATAAAATTCGTGCGGCCCGCGCAAAATAGGAAGTTGGCTGGATTTTGTCAAGGAAAAAGGCTTGTGCGGCCCGCACAGAATTCCTACGGTTTGCATAAATGAACTTCTCTGGTTCGTGCGACCCGCATGAAATTGCTTGTACAGGCCGCAGAACTCTCGAGTGAAATGGGAGACTTCTTGATTTTAATTTCGAAATTCATTTTCAGCCGAATTTATTTTTTTGCGACCAACACCAGCCTGTATTTGGCTTCATTTTGCTCAATTTTCTGTAATTTGAACAAGGCAAATGCAATAACTTGGTTCTTTGGTGCATTCTATACTAAACTAAGCAAAAATACAAGGAATTTGGCACGGTTTTGGAGGTGAAACTCTAACCGAAAGTATATATAATGGAGGCTTATCAAAGCCTATGAGCACTTTAAATTTTCAAACTTTTAAACCTCAGTCTACAACCATTTAAACCTCTGATGTCACCATTTAAACTACTATGTTCAAACGTTTAAACCTTTGATGTCGATCATATAGTATCACGCATTTAAATTTTTGCATACAACTGTTTAAAGTAGTTTTGTCAAACATTTAAATAGTTTTCCTGTCAGGTTTAAAAGATTGTAGACTGGGATTTAAAAACTTGAGAATTTAAATTGCTCGTGGGCTTTACTTAAAAAAATGGGGAATTTCATGTATACCCCTTAAAAACTTGGAAATTACGTATTTTTCCCTCTGAAATTCATAATATCATATTTACCCTTCTAAATTAAAAAAACTCACAAATTTACCCAATTAATCAATAACTGAAACTAATTATGTATAATGTTCTCTAAAATATAATTAATCTCCGAATTCCTCCCCTTCCTTCTTGGATCGCTCTTTATGGCCATGGCGGATGGAGCCGTTCTCCTTCTCTCTTGCTCTCATCTCATCGCCCAACTACGCCACTCCCTGCCCTCTCTCTTCTCGTGTTGCCTCTACCACCCCTCTTTGAATCCCTCCATCCGACGCGTACAGCATGTGTGCAGCAACAATGAGGTGGACCCCACTTTGTAGGCAGTTGAGTTGTGCCTTTTCTTCAGTAGGCAGATGGTCAATTTCTTCAAGCCAGTGGTACATGCCAAAAATGGTGCCTAATGAAATAGATGTAGTATATAGAGAGAACAACAAAAGGCAACAAAAAAGAATGCATATAGCAAATTTCTTTTTATTTTAAAAGTTATTTCTTATGATGTAAAACTTTTTTGTGTCTGATTACTTCATTTAAGAAATTGGGTTTGGTAACTCACGAAAATTAGTAATCAAGTCTTATTTTACTATGATATCAGTTGGATGAGCTTGCTTGACAATTTAAATTGATGGATTTTTGGGTATTTCGTTTTTTCCACTCTTTTTCCATTAATAGGATCCAAACCCGATAGCCATTAATGAGTTGTTGCATCTCTTCCTTGTTTCCATTGGATGTTTTGAGATGGAATCAAAGGGCATAGAAATAAAGGAAACCACTCAAACTTGTCCCCCATTAAACTAGCAATCCAATGGGAGATGAGCTGCGAGTGATACTAAAGTTCTTTGGCCATAGCCCAGGTGTGATATTGAGAATACAAAATTATAGAGGTGGTAGAGGCGACACGAGAAGAGAGAGGGCAGGGAGTGGTGCAGTTGGGCGATGAGATGAGAGCAAGAGAGAAGGAGAACGGCTCCATCCGCCATGGCTAAGGATATTATACATAATTAGTTTCAATTATTGATTAATTGGGTAAATTTGTGAGTTTTTGAAATTTAGATATTATGAATTTTAGAGGGGGAAATACGTAATTTCCAAGTTTTTAAGGGGTATACATGAAATTCCTCCTAAAAAAACACAACGACTTGAAAACAAACTCAAAAGTATTTCTTCATGGATCTCATTGAAAGATAAAATCGAGTAAAAATCGTTTGTATTTTTAGATTAACAAAATTCATCACGGATTGTCGGAAAATGGACGAGATGATCAGAGGAAAAAAAGAGAGTGGGTGAAATGAATCATTATTTTTTTTGGCTTGAAGACAAAAGTAGTTAGGATATGAATGCTAAAAATAAAATTAGACATTAAATATTTGAAATTGGCTCGGGAATTTATTTGGGAGACAATTATGAAGCTCCATTCTATTTCTACAGGTGGGATACTATCTATCAGGGGAACCCGTGATCCGGTAACACTTTGTGCCATAGAAGATCCAATGACCATTCTACAAAAGGGCTATTCCGTCACAATTGTGCTTGCTGTTCTTACCCTTGATTTATAATATATTTAGTATGACAAATTGTATATTTAGTTTATAAATATATGTCAACAGCTGGAGGGAGCGTGTGTGCTTTCTCACGAGGCACATGGGATGGCGGAGGGTTCGACAATTTTCTTTATTTTGTGGAGTTATCCGATTTGAATTCAATTATGAAGAGAATAGTTTTCTTCTTTGACTGATAGAGAAAGAAGACCGGTTCTTTATTTTTTTTTATTTTTTTTTTCTTATACAGAAAGAGAGGCTAACGTCAAAACAAAAACAACTATTTTACCGGTTAATTTAATTAATCAATTTTAATAAGATCTAATTATGTGGTCCGCAGACGATTTGGAGAAAGAATTCTGTCCAAAGCCATTCGAACAAGTTCCCATCTATTTGAAAATATTCAGCGCCACAAGCTACATGAATGACCACACAAGAATTGAGACAGGACACAGGAGAAGAAGAAGAGTGGTGTAGTGTGGATTGTGGAGGAAACAAAGTGCGAAGGGACTCGGTATGATTTGAATTTGGGTTGGAAAGCGAATTTTCTGAGGCAAAGAAAGAATTGTAAGTGCGTGATGGATGATTAATTGATTATCAAAGGATCCAAATTGAAAAACGGTTCCTTAAAAAGACACCAAATTTAATTTTTAGTTTTGTCCACCTAATTAAAATCCACTCCTAATTAATCTAAAACCCTATTATTTTTATAAATAAAAATTTCTGGCAGTTTAGTGTGTTTTTTTTCCCTTTTAAGTAAAGAAATGGTAATGTGATTGGAAGCAACTGCGACCAAATGTTGGCAACGAACTTTGGATTCTTCATGGGCATGTGCTCAATATTAAACTTAATTACAATAATCAATTTTTTTTTTTTTTTTTTGAAAAAAGGCATGTTAGTATTTTTCTTCTTGTCGTGAGTTTGATTAAAGAGATCATGTTTAATTATTTAAAGTTTTTGAGGTATCTTATTAATATTTTTTTTCACTTTTAATGATGTGTATTTATTTTTTTATTTTGGTCAACAATATCTCTTTTCTATTATAATCCAGATGACAACGAGGTGATCAAGCCAACTTCATATAGTTTATGGTAATAAAATAGTATGTTTCGGTTATAATGTTTGTGCTATATTATATTAATAAATTAATTGAGTGAAATATTTTTCTTTACATTATTTTTTTACCAACTTTATATACAAAATACAAGCTTCTATGAAAAAGAAGTTTTGAGTTTTCAAATCTGATTCGGCCTGTTCTCACTGAATTCACTGAATTCTAATTCAACTAACCGATTCTGATTTTGATCACGGTTTTTAGAGTCATGGTTAGTGTATTGCAAAAGCACAATGTGCCGGACACACGTGTCGGCATGCACGGCTAAGGACACGACACAACACGGCACGTCTTGTTAGATGTGCCGTATCAAGACGTGCCTATACTATGTTCTTAACCGTGTTGTATCTGAATTTTCTTAAAATCGGCACTGTTAAGTATGGCACGTCTGGACACGCGCATGACACGATACCGGTATGGCATAGGTACGGTACGACACGTCTAATTTCCTTATTTTTTAAATATTTTTTCAGAATTTTGTATCAACTTTTTTATTACTTAAATATAGTCCCAAATTATATCAAAACACAAAAGTACTATAAAATATTAAAAAAAAAAAAAACTAATCTAATTATTTCCGACTTTATGGATATTTTTCTTATATTTTTTGGACATATACATATTTTTAAAGTAACAAACTATTAAAATATAAAAAAACAATTGACACAGTACATGTAAGTACGGAACGACACGTCGAAACACGTCGTACCAAACCGTACAATGCTGTCAAATGTGTTGTGTTCTATCTCCAACACTGCACGATACGGCCGCAATACAATAGCCGTGATATTTCCAACAATTACCCACAATAAATTTTCGTGGAGGACAATAAGTCTGTTTTCTTTTCTTTGTATAGTAAAAAGACGTGTCTCTAATAGAATACGATAACTTCATAATTTAATTACTAATATAATGAAAAACATTAATTTCGTTTGCCATAAGTAGTTGGCAAAACATCTTAATTAATTACTTCACAAATCAAAGTACGTAGTTTACAAACCAGAAGTGCCAAATCATACAGCATATATTTCAGAGCACGGTTACTTGTGCTTTGAAAGCAGAACTTCTTTCACCAACCTATCAAGATTGACGGAGGATGAACCACCGGGCTGGGTCGCTCTAATTGCACTGTTCTTCCACTCGACTGCCCGGTTTCTCATCTGATCTCTGCTCCTTTCTCTTCAGTCATGAGTTCTCTAAGCTGCCATTCCACCTCATTTCTCTTTACATTGTTGTCAAAGTGCACACATACCGGCAATTGGTCTGTTGCTCAGCAAAGAAGGGCCAGCTGATCATAGGCACCCCACAGCTCAAACTCTCAATTGTAGAATTCCATCCACTATGTGTTAAAAAACATGCAATAGCAGGATGTGCCAGTACAGCCTCCTGCTGGCACCAACTGGCGAGTAGGCCCCGCCCCTCTATATCTGTGGAGAATTCTGGAGGGAGTACAGCAGTATCTCCTTTCACCAGATTGTTTCTTATAACCCATAGAAAATCACAATTGCTGTTAGCCAAACCCCAAGCAAATTCTGTCAATTGATCATTAGTCATGACCGTTATGCTGCCGAAATTGACATACACAACCGACCCTGGTTTTTTCCTGTCTAGCCATTTCAAGCATTCAGCATCTTCTTTCCATAAAGTTGAGCTGACAGGTACTTTGCTCGCCTTTGAGGAGAGTAGAGAGAGCGGGCCCACAGTGTAGATTGGAGGAAGCCTCGTTTGGAGTGCGTCTAATACAGTTTGCTCGAGTTCATTAAAGGTGTTTAACACAATAGCAGTGGCCCTGGTATGGCTCAAACACTGGCGATTAACACAGTTCAACATGATATCATCTGGGTCGGTGGTGCGTACAAAACTTGGCATGTCCCGTAGCCTCAAATTCTTCATGCCAGGGATCCAGTTGAGGGGCATTTCAAGGTATCCGTCATTCAGTTGAGCTTCATCTTGATTATGTCATAATTGGAATGTTAAATATTGTTTTATGCTAAACATATAATTGATTGTGTGAAATTTGATTACTGATTGCGACAATAATATAAAGAGTAGAAATATGGGACAGTGGTAGGGCATAGCATTTATTATTTTGGCAAGATCTAGATTACATGTCTTAATTAGCTAATATTTTGTCTACTGATGTAATGATAATCCAACTAAATATGATACTATTTTAAGCTCCAAACCAAAAATCGTCAAAATTTACTGCTCTTTATATCATTAAAAAATAGTAATTAGAAAAGAGAATTGAACACCACAATATTATTATATTACTATATCATAATTTCACCAATTATATATGCACGGACGACAAGAACATATCACTATATATATCGGAAAAGAGAATTGAATACTGACACCAAATCAGAGTATCAATAACTGTTGAAGAATGATCTCAGAAAATAATTTCATCATAGATCAAGGGTATATGTGTAAAAGTGTAAAAGTGTAAATAGGTACAGCTGTACCAAATAGTAATTATAATAGGTACCAATGGTAAAATATTTCTAACCGTTGGAAAGTTGTAATATATAGATGAAAATCTATACTGTAAAAATATAACTAAAATACAAAAAGATTAATGCTTTCTCTTATCAGTGTTCAATCTCTAAAAAATAACATGGTATCAGAGCAACAGTTTCTGTGACCGAAAAGAATCCCGCAAAACCTTACCAGCAAAACTGGTACACAAGCAAAATCAAAATCCATAAAACCAAAAGCACGACAAAGCAATGACATCAGAGGGGCAGCAATTTAGAGAAGCTACCAATACCTCAAAACTTACAAACTCATTGCTCAACGACCAAAACTACATTTCATGGGCAAGTTCTGCAAAATTGTCTCTCAGTGGAAGAGAGGTTTTAGAATTCATCACAGGAGAGTCAAAAAAATCCATGCTAGCAACAACCGAAGCAACTGAGAATGAAAAAAAGGCAGTAAAGCAGTGGCAATCCAAAAATGACAGAGTCATGACATGGCTCATGCAATCCATGGAGCCAAGGATTTCAGACCTATTCCTCGGCCACAAAATAGCATTCGGGATGTGGGAAGGCATAAAAACCATGTATGGGCGACAAAACAACTACTCTCACATCTATCAATTAAAACAAGAAATCCAACAAGAACAACAAGGGTCAAGGAGTAACACAGAGTACCTGGGTGCTCTTCAAAAGAAATGGCACGAATTTCGAGTTTACCGACCACCCATAACAGATCCAGTAGCTATCCAGAGGGAAGAAGAGGATAAAATCTTTCAATATCTCGCTGGTCTCAATTCAAGTTATGAAGCCGTGAAATCCCAACTTCTCTAAACAACCGTTCTTCCCTCTTTCGCCCAAATCACTATCATGGTGGAACAAGAAGAAAGCCGACGGCTTGCTATGGGAGGTCCACAAGCTGGTGGCAGCGAGGGCCACGAAACCCATAGCTTCGCCGCAAAAAATCCCAATTTTGGAAAATTACGTGAGGCGCGTGAATTGAACAAAGCCCAAGCCGGATCTAAGCCCAATTCCAATTATTTTGCTGGCGGGTCAAGATCAAGTGGAAGCGGGTCAACAGTGGCAACAGATCAATTACAAACATTGATGCAGCAGATGTCCATGTTGCTAGCCCAACAAAATAATTTGTTTTCTAGTATTTCTACACACTCAAAAAATTTAAATTTATTAGATAGAATAATCATTGATAGTGGTGCTACGGATCATATGTTTGGCAACCAAGCACTTCTACAAAATTTAGAAATGACCAAAAACAACAAATTTGTCATGGTAGCTAATGGTATGAAGGCTAAAATAAATGGTATAAGTGAAACTATATTTTTTAACAAAAAAATACTCCATGTGCTATATCTAGATACTTTTTCTATGAACTTACTTTCTGTTCAAAAATTAACACAAGAATTAAATTGTGATGTAATATTTTCTCGTAAAAATGTTGTATTTCAAGATCGGAAAATCAGGACGAAGATTGGTGAAGGATTTCATGAAAATGGACATTATTTTTTGAATTCAAATTTTTTTTTTGTGCTTCCGCTAAATCCGTCGATATCGGCCTTTGGCATAGAAGATTTGGGTATCCCTCCAACAAGATTTTAAATTATATTTTGGATTGTAAAAATTTAAATTGTGATAATTGTAAAGTTTGTAAATTGGCAAAACAAACTAAGCTTCCTTTTTCTCATTCCAATAGCAAAAGTGAAGTTATGTTTCACTTAATTCATTCGGATGTATGGGGACCGGCTCCAATTGAATCATATAATGAATTTAAATATTTTGTTATTTTTATTGATGATTTTTTAAGAACCACTTGGTTATACTTACTAAAATCAAAAAATGAAGTCTTTAGTATCTTTAAAGAATTTTTTTGTCTCATAGAAAATCAATTTAATGCCAAATTAAAAATATTTAGGTCGGATAATGGAACGGAATTTGTAAACAAAAAATTTTCAACATTTTTTAAAGAAAAAAGAATTATACATCAAACTACTTGTATTAATACACCCGAACAAAACGGAGTGTCGGAAAGGAAAAATAGACATTTGTTAGAAATGACAAGAACATTGATGTTCCAAAGCAATGTTCTTAAAATATATTGGTCGAATGTCATACTTTGCGCTACACATCTAATTATTAGATTACCAAGTTCAAGGTTAGAAAACAAAATCCTGCTAGAAATTCTTTACCAACAAAAAATCACCTTCGACCATTTAAGAATATTTAGATGTAAAAGTTTTGTGCATATTAAAAGAAAAGAAAAGCTAGATTTTGTTTCAACTAAAACAATTTTCTTAGGATATTCATCATTTAAAAAGTGATACAAATGTTATGATCCTATTAATAAAAAATTATTTATTTCTAGAAATGTTATATTTTTTGAAAATGAGCCATATTTCAAAAAAATTCAAATGTCTAGTCAAATTCAAAATGAAAAACTAAATTTGGTAACACCCTACATTGCTCAAAATAACATAGAAGAAAATGATACAAGTGATGTCGAAGAAAATGATGCAAGTAATGTCGAAGAAGAAATGAATGATAATAGTAATAATATAAATGAGACCGAGGTAGTAAATGATTCGGGACTTAGACAAACATCTAGAGTATCACAACCTTCGAGTAGACTTAGAGATTATGTGACTTACACCGTCCAATATACTATACAAAATTTTGTTTCATATTAAAAAATTTCGCATTCATACCAAACCTTTCTTACTTCTATAGAAAAAGAAATAGAATCGAAAAATTACCAAGATGCCATCCATAAACCAAATTGGAATAAAGCCATGAAGGAAGAGCTAAAAGCTCTAGAAAAAAATGAAACATGGGTAATTGTTCCATTACCAAAAAATAAAAAACATGTTGGGTGCAAATGGGTTTACAAAATTAAATATAATTGTGATGATACCATAAAAAGGTATAAAGCAAGGTTGGTAGCCAAAGGATTTACACAAACCGATTACAATGAAACATTTGCACCGGTTGCAAAAATGAATACGGTTAGGGTTTTATTCTCTATTGCCGTAAATAGCGGTTGGAATTTATATCAAATGGATGTTAACAATGCATTTCTTCAAGGAACACTTGAGGAAGAAGTTTATATGACTCTCCCACCGGGTCATGTAAAAGAAAAAAAATGCTAACCTTGTTTGTAGGTTAAACAAATCAATTTATGGACTTAAACAATCTCCAAGGGTATGGTATGGCAAGTTATCTCAATATTTAGTTTCTTGCAATTTTAAAATTAGTAATGTCGATCACTCATTGTTTACCAAAAATGAAGGAGAAAATATAACCCTTGTGTTAGTATATGTAGATGATTTAATAATTACCGGAAACAATTTAGAAGCAATTAGAAAAATCAAATCTCAATTAAAAGAAAAATTTGACATTAAAGATTTAGAATATTTAAAATATTTTCTAGGAATAGAATTAGCATTTTCAAACAAAGGTCTATTAATTTCTCAAAGAAAATACACCTTAGATTTGTTAAAAGAAACCAGTAAATTAGATTGTAAACCGGCCTCTACACCAATAGATAATAAGTATAAATTAAATACCGATGATGGTGAACTCTTAAAAAAAAAATAAACCAATTTCAAAGACTTGTAGAAAAATTGATTTATCTCACGGTAACTCATCCGGATATTTCATTTTCCGTAAGTCAAATTAGTAAGTTTATGCATTCACCAAAAACAACACATTTAGATGCCATAAACCGAATTTTGAGATATCTAAAAGGAAATCTCGGAAATGGCATATGGATGAAAAACAATAATTCTAATGCAATTTGTGGCTATTCCGATGCAGATTGGGCCGGTAGCTTTGATAGAAAATTCACTACCGGTTTTTGCACATTTGTAGACGGGAATTTAGTCACATGGAAAAGCAAGAAACAAAATATCGTGGCACGATCAAGCGCAGAAGCGGAATACCGGGCCATGGCATCAACCTCAAAAGAACTAATATGGCTCAAACAATTGCTTAAAGATATGTAATTAAATCTTGATCTACCCATGAAGATGTATTGTGACAACAATTCGACACGTCACATTGCATCAAATCCCGTATTTCATGAACGAACCAAACACATAGAAGTTGATTGCCATTTTATTAGGGAGAAGGTCCAAGCCAAGGAAATAGAAACACCATTCGTTCGAAATAAGAATCAACTAGCAGAAATCTTTACAAAAGAATTAGATCCTAAACCATTTGAAGAAGTCACAAGCAAGCTAGGATTACTCGATATCTACAATCCTAGCTTGAGGGGGGTGTTGAAGAATGATCTCAGAAAATAATTTCATCATAGATCAAGGGTATATGTGTAAAAGTGTAAATAAGTACAGCTGTACCAAATAGTAATTAGAATAGGTACCAACGATAAATATTTCTAACCATTGTAAAGTTGTAATATATAGATGAAAATCTATACTGTAAAAATATAACTAAAACACAAAAAGATGAGTACTTTCTCTCATCAGTGTTCAATCTCTAAAAAATAACAATAACAAATTCAAAACAATAAAACAAACCGATGTAAAATGGTAAATACTTAATTTACCTTTGAGTGGAACGATCCCTCTCTGAATTAGCTCCTCATAATGGAGATATCCAGAGTAGCCACAAGCGCTTGTAGTCCAAAAGATTACCTCTGGTAACCCCATCTCCTCTGCCGCGTCAAGTGTAAAACTCATTGCTCCATCTGATACGATGCAGCTCACCGGTGGTGACCCCCCGATACAGTTCACCCTTTCGAGCAACTCTTTAAATGGCTTCAGAATGTTCTTCTCATCAACTGATTGGCACAGCTTTGGGATATCCTGGAAGCAGATATATCATATATATATATATATATATATATATATATATTTATGAATTTGAATTTGTGCTTACGCAATCAGTCTTTTAGTCGAGATGGAGCTAGATTTGCATATGGTTCATAACTTCATATCAAATTAGAATAATATTAATTCTCACAATCAAAATGACTTCAACATGAATGTCATCCTTTATCTTTTCCAGAAGTTTATGCAAATGGAGGCTAGACATTATATAATTTTCATTAGAAGGAATTTGGTTATAATTAAGTACCACCGTCCACCTGCTTTCATTTTTTTTATTTTTGAAGGTCAGTGAGTCGGAGCTCCTGACAATTCTATTGATAAGTAAATAGAGTATTTACAATAAGGTCCCTATTTTATTGGCTATTTACAGAAAACTCAGCACAAGTATATAAATTGAAATATTAAACTCGGAAACTCCTATGACCATTGAGTTGGCCACCTGCTTTCATTTTCATTTGTAGGAAAACAAATATTTTGTATTGAATGTACAGTCGAACAGATTTAGAGATATGAAAGATTAAACTTTGAGTTCAAATGTAGTGTAATTTCATTTTATAAAGGAGGCTAAAGTATCTTAATGCATATAAAATTACAAAACATAATTGACCAAATTATAAATTTTTCAGTTTATAAGGGGGACTTGCCACCCTTTCCCCACAATTCCCTTCTGCCCCTAGATGTAAAATGCATCTTAAAGAAAAAATTTACTGTACTAAAATGACCGAATATCATAAGAAATTCGAATTTACCATATATACCTGTGTGGCATCCTCAAAGCCCGCTGGTGGGGCCGGGAGTCCGTCTGGTATTGACTCAAAACGAAAATCAGGAACATTTAGGTGCGGTGACAGCGCACCTGAGTTGAGAAGGCGGCGGTGATTGTAGTGTGTGTTAACAAAGGTTATGTGAAAGCGATAGCAGGAATGAAGAAGCTTGGCTAGTTTTAGCATTGGCGTTATGTGGCCTTGTGCGGGATATGGGATGCATACAGCATGAGGCTTCTCACTGGGGATTGAATTTGAACCCATGGTGGTAATGGTCTCTCTTCCTATAACTCTTGTGTCTGTATGACTGTATGTGATCGACTTAATAATTAGTGAGTGAATGAGAGAAATAAAGGTGCCTTTTGCTGTCTGATATATCGATAGTTTGATTTGACTTCTTTTAATTTCTTGAGAGAAGATTTGACCTCTTTTTTAAATTAATTATAAGGGATAACCATAGAAATTAAGCTTAAATTTTCTTCATTATTAGTAGAGCATCTCAGTCACATAATTAAAATACAGGTATTCCACCGACCGAAGTGCTTCGCCAAGATATATGCCCACATTTTGTCATCTGCCACACTGGACATTTCTTGTGCGGATTCACGCCTTCAATTTGTTATTTCTTTCATCATAGCCGTTATGACTCCCAAAATTATGCTATATATAAAGAGGAGGATCTAATTACACCTTTTTTTTTTGACACATCTTGATATTATTTTTTTATAGGCCAATTTTACGATTTCAAAATCCAAATAGTCAATCCGAACCGTTCAACATGATCACCATATTAAAATGTGCTTGGAGATCAAATTTTACATTTTTTTGAATTTTTTTACTATTTATCAGTGTTCTAAATAGCGCGCTATAGCGTTTTTGGACCCCAAACGCTACGCTACGACATCAAATGCGCTATTTGCGCTACGGCCGCTATAGCGGCCGCTACAGCGCTATAGCGGTCCGCTATTTGCGCTATTTGCGCTATACAATATGAGTTTTATTTTTTTATTTTTTTTAAGCAATTTATATGGGTTTTAAATAAAGATAAAACAAATCTCAAACCGAAATTGAATTTGTTGCTACTTGCTATAAATGAATTTGAAATTGGGAATAGAAATTGAAATTTGAATAGAAAAAAAGTCCAAACCGAAATTAAAATTTGAATAGAAAAAAAATAGATTATGTCATGAATCATGATACTTAAGATATTTTAATAGAAAAAATCGATAGTTTATGATATTACTATGGATATTTTGAACCGCAATTTGGACTTTGTACGGGTTCAATATGAATATTATAATTTCTTAATTACTTTGGTGTTATTTATTATTCTATGAGACTTTAGATAATGTTGATATTTAGTACAAATATTGAATATACAAAATGTAAAAAAAAAAAAAGCTATTTGGAATAGCTTCAGCTATAGCAACGCTATTCGCTATAGCTTTTTTTTTAGCCTTCCCGCTACGACGCTATAAACGCTATTTAGAACGTACCTTGCTATTTATTAAGTTGGTTACAAAATCGCTGTTTTTCAATGATCTGAAAACAACGATTTTGTAACCATCTTAATAAATAGTAAAAAAATTCAAAAAAAATGTAAAATTTGATCTCTAAGCACATTTTAATATATCCATCATGTTGAACGGTTTGGATCGACTATTTGAACTTTGAAAATAATAAGTGTCAAAGTGTGTCAAAAAAAGAGTGTAATCCGATCCCTCCTCATATATAAATATTATTCACAATTTCACTAATAAGTTGTCAAAGTAATATTATTTTTATTATTATAATTACCACCGACTGAAATTTGAACATCGTTATCTATTACTTTCCAAATTTGATATTAAAAAACTTAATTTCATAACTCCATTATAGGAATTTCTAATTGTTGTTTAGAAACTTTATATATTTGAACTTAGGTCTGCACAACAAAGACGTATATTACTACCATCAATCTGTAGACTCAGCAACATTGATAAATTTGTATTGAAAGTTAAAATTTATATGTATTTAAATATATAATTAGAAACTACGCAATTTTGGATTTAAAAATATTGCACAAGTAAATATCAATTATATTGCTTAGAATATAGAAAATAATATTTAAAAAAAATAGTGAAATAGAAAATTAGCTTTTGATAATCCTGTATAATCAGAATTTTGAATTATGGAAGTGTACAAAATTAAGAAACAAAATTAATGAAAGATGAGAGCAATAAGTGTGGTTATGTAACACAGAAAATAAAAATATATATATTGAGCGAAGGGATTGTGTATGAAGTCAAAGCTGTTCTGTTAAAATATTTACCCATATGTATCAGTGCATGATTGATGATGTGGATGTTCTGCAATTAAAAAGGAATTGAAAAGGATATTTTGTACATTATCTTGGCAAGATATTTTGAAGTCAAAGTTGATGTTTGACTGCTCGAAGAGAGGGCTAAAATGAAAACTTCCATACTATTATTGAGCAGTGTCGTAAAAAACAGTCATAACGGCCGATTAAACGGCCGTTTAATCGTTAATGGCAGTCAAACCGTTACGAATAAACTTAACGGATACATATTTGTGGATGAAAACGATTACTCGGCCGTTTTACCGTTTAATCGTCCGTTTATTCCCGTTTATTTTCATTTATTTTCGTTTATTTCAGTGAATATTTTTTTTTAAAATTTTTTTTCTGTGATAGCATGCGATAATAAGATTTATAAATTATGTATTGTAATTTTATTTGTATTTGGATATACATCCAATATTTTTTATATATATATTTTTTCTTCTTACTTACATTGAAATTGATTACTTATTCTATTATTTATATACCATATATTTTTCTTACTTACTAATTACTGATGTAATTTTTTCAATTAGTACGACGTGTTCATTTATGAAATTAAGTTGTTATCATAAACTAAATTTAGTAATTTATGTTGAAATGTTTCATTTCTTTCAAATAATATGTTATTAGTATTTGAAAAATCTTAATTCTCAAAATTATTTTTTCATTAAATAAATGTGTTACTTACACATGTAAAATGCTTATGTGTTAAGAAGAAATAAGCTAGTGGCTTAATAAATAGTAAAACAATTTCAAAAAATGTAAAATTTGGTCTCCAAGCACATTTCAATATGGAGATCATGTTGAGCGTTCGGATCGATTGTTTGGATTTTCAAAATAGAGATATTGCATGGAGTACAAACTTGTTTTACTCCATAGCTCACCCTAGCCCATCCCTATTTATATATATATACATAAATTTAATAAAATGTTAAATTATCCGCATAATTGCGATTAATCGGCTGCATACCGATTAATCGCATGGCGGTACCCTGTCCGTCTGACGACCGCATACTGTTATTTACAACACTGTTCTTGAGTAATTTAATTGGACTGTAAATTAAGACTGCGCAATCTAGACTGTTCAAATATTTTTGCACAAATGTTAAAGCACAATAATACTGATCATCCTTAGAGTGCCTAAACTCAAAGTTTGAAATATCTCATAGGATATGGACTCGCGCCTCCCTTCTTTTTCTTCAAAGGGGTCGAGATTTGACGAGAAATGAGTTTGTTAATGTGAAAATATGTAGCTGTCCTTGTCTTTCTCTCTCTTTCCGTATCGTCAGGCGCGCTCTTGAGTGAGAGAAACGATGACATTTTTGGTAAATTAAATGAATAATTAGGTTTTCTTTTACTGTAATTTTTTTTTGTTTCATTTTAATTATGAATCAATTGACAACTGCGCTTGGAACATGATACATACAACCAATAAATATAATAAGAGACTATATGCTAGGCGCTTGCAATTCCTGAAAAATATCATCGCAAATTCAGCATTAAAATGAATTGACTTGTGAAGTCAATACCATAGGACTCCAATTTCCCTGATCTGTCTACTTCATGATCTTCATTCCTCGCACGGCTTTAAATGGTGTTGATATTGAAGCCTAATACTCAAATGGGCTTCGGCCCAATAAGCCAATTAATTCTTTTGAAGGAAATGATTTCCGTACAGGAAATGTAAGGCTCTGATCGGAACTAAATTTTGACAAGAGTTCAAATGATTTCAATAGAAGAGAATTCAATATAATTAAATTTCAATTGAATTTTTATGATCAAAATGGATAAATACATCAGAAGAATTCATTCACAAGCAATAAATAAGTTCCCTCAATTTTCTCCCTATTTACTTCAGATGCCACAAAACCCTAATTTAGGGTTTCCTTCGGAGTGATGGAGAAGTCAATAGAACAAAAATTGATATTACATTTCGACAATAACAGTAAAAAGTAGTAGATAACTTACTTATCGGAGGTAATTGAGACGGTTGTCGCACTTTCTCACCTTATCTTTCAACTCGTAACTGAAGCGAAGAAGACGTAACTGAAGCGAAGAAGCAAAGAAGATGAGGGTTAAGTTGACATTTCACCAGTGCCAAATCAATTCTCGTCAAATACCTCTGCACGCGATTTCGTTGGACGATTTCAACGTCTCCAAATCGCTACAAATCTTCTCTTCTCTCGTTTGCTTCATCGTTCCGATCA
This sequence comes from Carex kokanica, assembly GCA_025461125.1. Classification (NCBI taxonomy): domain Eukaryota; kingdom Viridiplantae; phylum Streptophyta; class Magnoliopsida; order Poales; family Cyperaceae; genus Carex; species Carex kokanica. The sequence continues at coordinate 55,050 of JAJGRX010001000.1, read as the reverse complement.
GCCAAAGTGACGTCAATTCTCTTTCTGATTCGCGTTTTCCACTCCATAGGAGCTTTCCGATCAGACCCTAATAGAGATAGAGAGAGAGAGCGGGAATTGAGACCGAGCCAGAGCCGTTCCTCTTTCTTCTTCTCTATGCTCACTCTAAGGTTTCTTGCTCTCTTAATTCAATCCACCTAAATACACTAGGAAATCTCAAATTAGTGTATGAAATTGTAAGGGAGTGTTAGAGTGAGTGTTAATGGCTTGATTATCTCCTTGTATTGTAAAGACTTCATTGAATAGTGAAGTTGTGCCATATGCTTCCGTAGTTTTTTTTTCCTAAAAGGGTTTCCATGTAAAATTTTGTCTCTCTCTTTTATTTTCTGTGATTAATTGCTTTTTTGTCTTGGCTTCTTGTTTGACTTGCATATTCTCCATTTGGTCGGGTATTGGTGTATGCCCGCAAGGTGCTCGATGAAATTACTCCTTGAGCGCTTCCATGTCCGTTCTCAACAATTGGTATCAGAGCACGTTGGGCTTTGACATAGGAGTGATTGAAGCTTGAGTTTGTTTAATTTGAGCCGGTATTCTGATTGCACATATAGAATGGAGAAGGCTATGGAATTTGAGAAGTTGAATGATAGCAATTGGGCTATTTGGAAAATATTGATGAAGGATTACTTGATATCGAGGGAGTTGATTTACCATTGATTGGTGGTAGTTCGCAACCAATAAATATAGAGGATTATGAATGGGCGATACTTGATCGAAAATGTTTGGCAGCTATAAGGCCGTGTATTTCACCATCGATCTTGTTTGATGTCTACCAATTTAAGACCGCTCATGAGCTTTGGACCACATTGGAGCAATCATATGAGCAACCTTCGGGGGTAAACAAGATGCATGCTATGAAGAGGTTATTTCTCTTGAAAATGAAGGATTGCATATCAATGAGAATGATATCTCGCAAACATATCTATATTTTGACCTTGAATTTGTCCCAAAACCTGTGTTTAAATCTATTAATTCGGTTATAACTCATTGAATATATATAGAATGTGGTACTGCTGCAAGTTTGTTCTTATTCTGCAGGAATCGGGCAAAATCAAGGAGGAATCTGGAATTGAGAAGTCTATACACGGTCCGTGTACCATCTCATGCGGACCGTGTCAACATCGACTCAACCGATGACACGACCACAGATAACCGCTGACTCGACCACAGAAGAAACACAGGCACACGGTTCGTGTAGCATTTCACACGGGCCGTGTCAAGCATTTCCGGAAACAGATCCAGAATTTGAAAATAAGGCTAATTGAAGGAAGGTCGGCCAGAAAAGCTTATAAGCGAGATTTCTTGCGCCAGAGAGGTCATTCTGGAGGAGAAGAGCAAATTCTAGGGTTTGGACTTGGCGGCTAAGCTTGGAGACGAAGTTGAGAAGCGAAAGACGTGAGTTTTCGACGGATCTTCTTTGTTCTTCGGATTTTGTCATAGCTATTTCTTTTATTATTTCTTTTATATGTTTTAGAACTATGTCTGAGTAGATTTTTAGTTTCTAGGGTTGTGATGTAATCGAATGTTTTGTTTTGCATGATAGTTATTGGATTCTTTTGTTGAAATTTGTGTTTGCTTGATTGTGTTTGATTTTATTTGCTTAGATTAAATTGTTTGATTTTTATTGGTTTACCACTAGATGAATGATCACATCTAGAAGGTACTTTGGCCCTTATAATCTCTCAACCAAACTAAGTACATGAGGTATGATTAGTGATCCGAAAGGTAAAACCAAGTAGTAGCCGACAGGTGAACATTTTCTTGTATCGACGGAATGAGGTTACCTTTAGTATACCAAACAAGCAACTAGGTAATTCAGACCAACATACGACAGTTGAGGTCTAGAACCCGACGAGGGCACATATTGCAATTTCATACCAAGTTAATGAACCAACAAACGACAGTTGAGGTTTAGAAACATTAGGTCTGGTCAGTAGAACCCTACACAAAGGAACAACACAAAGAAACAATAACTGCTGCACACTCGAGGGCCACACAGACCGTGTACGACAGTACCCTGCCCGTGTACACTGGACACGGCCCGTGTAGGACACTAAACGGACCGGGTACCTCAAGTTAGAACTGAGATGAAGTCACAACCCTAGAAATGCCTTTTTACTATTGATTTAAACCAAGTTGATTTACTTTCTTTCATTTTAATTACTGTGATTGAATTGTTAGGAACTATAAAAAACCAAAATCAACCTTTTCAAACTTCTAGTATTTATTTAATTTAGGTAGAATTCTAGTTAAGACTTGAACCGTCCCTGTGATCGATACCCGAACATATACTACTCGGTAGGATTGTAACTTACAGTCTGAACCGAAAGTGTATTGAAGGTTAAAAAGTACAGTTTACTGTACTGAAACTTTGTATTATACCTTTTAGTGTAACAGAGAACGCATGTGAGCGAGTTCAACTCATTGAAGGTAAACCTTGATGAAGAGTATAATGCTTATTACTTTTGAGTTCTTTGCTTACTAGTTGGGATACTCTTGTTACTACCGTTGCGAACACAATGGGCGTCAAATTCAAATTGAGTGATGTTGTTGCTTCATTGTTGAATGAGGAAACTACGAAAGCTACAACCCAATTGGAAACCGAGCTTAGTGAGGCATTGACGGTTGGTGAAAGGGGAAAGCTGGTTACTAGGAAAAATTTCTCGAGTAGGAAGGGTGCATCTCAAAGTAAGGGAATATCGAAATCTCGATGTCAAAAATATTCTTATTGGCATTACAAGAAGGAAGGGCACATGATAAGATATTGTCCTCTCTTGAAAGGCAAGCAAAAGGATAGGAAGCATGATGGTGAAGCGATAATAGTTTCCGATGAAAAAGGAGATGCGGTGACACTAAACGTTGCTTGTACCGCGAGTTCAAACATGGATGTTTGGGTGTTGGATTCGGGTGCCTCATTCCACATATGCTCGGATTGTTCTTATTTTGTCAATTACAAAGAGATAGATGGTGGATATGTCTATCTTGGTGATGGCCGATCATGTAAAATTATCAGAATTGGCAATGTTGAGCTTGAGAAAACTGATGAAAGGCAATATAAGTTGAGCAATGTGAGGCATGTATCTGAAATTACCGAGAATTTAATCTCGGTGGGTCAACTTGATGATGACAGTTTTGTTGTGACTTTTGGCAAGGGATCATGGAAGATATCAAAAGGTTGCATGACATTAATGAAACGGCAAAAGGATAGGAGTTTGTACATTCTTCATGGAGCACCTCGAAGAAGTGTTGTGGTTACGGCAAGTGAGCATGCGGATATGCAAGCGTGGCACAACCGGCTTGGTCATCTAGGTGAAAGAGGTATAAAGGTGTTACAAAATGAAAATTTTATTTCTTCTTTTGGTTGTTCATCTCTTGATTTTTGTTTACATTATATAATGGGAAAACAAAATAGAGTGAATTTTAAGAGGAATGAATCCCATAGGAAGTTGAAATCATTGGAATTGGTTTATTCAGATATGTGTGGCCCATTTAATGTTAAATCTCTTGGTGAAGCATCTTACTTTGTTACTTTTTTAGATGATTTTTCTAGAAAATGTTGGATTTATCCCTTGGCCTCAAAATATCAAGTTTTTGAAACCTTTAAGAAGTTTAAAACCTGTGTTGAAAATGAGATTGAAAAGACCATCAAATGTTTACAAACGGATAATGGTGGTGAATTTTGCTCTAATGAATTTGAAAATTTTTGTGCGAGAAATGACATTCGGAGAGTGAAGACGATTCCATATACACCACAAAAAATAGGGTCATTGAAAGAATGAACCGGACCATTGTGGAGCGAATTAGAAGTATGTTGTCTCACTCAGGTCTTCCAAAGTCATTTTGGGCTGAGGCGGCCAACACCGCGGTTTATTTAATCAACCGATCACCAAGCGTGGCGTTAGACGTGGCATACCAGAAATTTTGTGGAGTGGTAAGAAGCTTTCTTATGAACACTTACGAATTTTGGTTGTGAAGCTTATGTAAAAATTCCTAATGTGAAGAGGAATAAGCTTGATGTCAAGTCACAGAGGTGTGTATTTGTTGGTTATGGCGATGATGATTTGGGTTATAGAGTTTGGGATTCTATTGAGAAGAAGACAATTAGAAGCCGAGATGTCATATTTCGTGAAAATATGATGTTCATGGAAAATCATGAGAATGAGTAAAATAAAGATCGACATGAGGAGGAGCATGTTGATGCAAGTGTTGAACCTAGGATGGTGACAAGTCCTTAAGAAAATGGTGATGACCATTAGAATGAGAGTGAGCCGGTGGAGGCGCACAGGATGAAGGCGTTAGTGAAAATGAGCACACTAATACCCCAGAACAAGAGTTGAGAAGATCAAATCGAGTTTCTCGACCTACACATGCTTGTTTACGGATGCGGGTGAACCCGAGTCATTTCATGAGGCTATTGATTGCCCGGATAAGGCCGAGTGGCTAGGAACAATGGAGGATGAAATGAATTCGTTGCATCTAAATGAAGCTTGGGAGTTAGTGGAACTTCCAAAGGGAAAGAAAGCATTGAAAAATATGTGAGTATTTGTGTTGAAAAATGAAATCGATGGTTCAAAGCGGCATAAGGCTAGGTTGGTAGTGAAGGGCTATGGACAAAAGCATGGTATTGACTTTAATGAAATTTTTTCTCCCGTTGTGAAGCATAGTTCAATAAGAGTTGTTTTATCTTTGGTGGCTAATTTGGATTTGGAACTTATGCAACTTGATATTAAAACCGTTTTCTTTCATGGTGACTTGGATGAAGAGATTTACATGTCACAACCGGAGGATTTTGTTGATAAATCAAATTCTAATCTTGTGTGTAGATTGAAAAAGAGATTGTATGGTTTGAAGCAAGTCTCTTGACAATGGTACAGGAAGTTTGATACCTTTATGCAAGAAAAGGGTTATAAAATAAGTGACTTTGATCATTGTGTTTACATGAAAGGTAAAGCGAATGAAACTTTTACCTTGTTGTTGCTTTATGTTGATGACATGTTGATAGCAAGCAATGATCATAATGAGATCAAATCTCTTAAGCTTGACATGTCCAAAAGGTTTGCTACTAAAGATCTTGGTGAAGCAAGAAAAATATTGGGAATGTGGATTCAAAGGGATCGGGAGAAATGAAAACTTTGGTTAAGTCAAATGGAATATGTTGATAAAGTCCTTAAAAGATTTGACATGAATGCAAACCGGTGACTACACCTCTAGCCGGACATTTTAAATTGTCTAAAGATAATTCTCCAAAGAATGAAGAAGAGAGGGCGAGAATGAAAAATGTCTCGTATCTATCGGCTGTTGGTAGCTTAATGTATGCTATGGTGTGCACATGACCCGACATTGCACAAGCAGTGGGAGTCGTCTCTCGGTATATGTCTAATTCGGGATGGGAATATTGGTAAGCGGTGAAGTGGATACTTCGATACTTGAAAGACACTCAAAGCTTGCAACGTTGTTTTTGAGGATTTAGTTTAGCAATTGAAGGGCATGTTGACGCCGAACATGCGAGTTGTAAAGAGACAAGAAAATCTACAACGGGTTATGTTTTTACTATCGGTGGTGGAGCCGTTAGTTGGATGTCTCATTTACAAGACATTGTTGCCTTGTCTTCCACCGAGGCGGAATACATTGCATTGACCGAAGCGGCCAAAGAGATGATTTGGTTGTGGGGTTTGCTTGGACAATTTGGATTGAAACAAAATGAGTATGTGGTGCATTGTGATAATCAAGGTGCCATACACCTTGTGAAGAATGCGGCGTATCACTCAAGAACGAAGCACATAGATGTGCAATACCACTTTATTTGTGATGTGCTTGATCGTTTGCAATTAATCGTGGAGAAGGTTCACACGAAGAAAAATATTGCGGATATGTTCACGAAGGTGATGTCTCCGGATAAGGTAATCTTTTGTCGGAGGCATTCCGGGTTGGTTGAGTAACTTCAATATTGGAGCGCAGTGCGGTACTTGTGAAATCAAGTAGGAACTTTGTCTTTAAGTGGGAGATTATTGATATTGAAGCCAAATACTCAAATGGGCTTCGGCCCAATAAGCCAATTAATTCTCTTTGAAGGAAATGATTTCTGTACAGGAAATATAATAGAGACAGAGAGAGAGATAGCGGGAATTGAGACCAAGCCAAAGCCGTTCCTCTTTCTTCTTCTCTATGCTCACTCTAGGGTTTCTTGTGTTAGTTTGTAATAATCTAGAAGTCAATAATACGATAAATTTATCATATATATTTTGTTCATGAATTAGATGATTAATAAAATATTATTTTGTTGCCTTGAGTATTATTACATTTATGAATCATTTCGAGTTAATGACTAGAATTGTGAAACTTCATAATATAGATGATATATACTCTTAAAAGTCTCTAACCGAGATAATTAGTAGGAACACTATATTTCCACTACAAGGTTAGTATGTGGATTAAAAGATGGTTAAGTTTTACAAACCATTGACAAGAGATGTCATTTTAATCACATAGATACATGTTCCAGGAACATGATATTTGACAGACCCCGAATGAAACATTAAATAGAATTGTGTTAGTGTCATTAATGCTTTTATTCAGTATTAATTTCTAAAGTATGAAGTATTCATCTTTCCTACATAAGAGATGTGTATGTGTGATTGTTATCTAACTCTATCCGTAAAAAGTAGCCACTTCGGTATACATAACTTATGCGGAGGAAGAGATGGTTTACCAAAAGTGCTATTGTCTCTCGTATCTCTATACGAGTTATAGTATCACTGGGCCCCTTGATAGAATAAGATTATCTGCATGCGGTATGATTACAAGAGTAAACATATTTGATAATCTGTTCAAGATTAAGAAAAGATTAAGTTTGCAAGGATGACACACACCTACCTTGAAACTGATCTGATAGCTATGAGACAAAAGAATTAACACGAGTAAATAGTTTACTGGATCGTGATATTGTACAGTACAGCATCATCTGTGTAATTGGATGGTCATAGTGCATTCTGCCAGGTGCCTCCTATGATTTGTAGAAGTTAAAACAGTTTTAATTCTATTTACCAACATAACACAGATCCTATCGGGTCACACCATATATGAGCTAATTGGAGAATCTTATTGATTAATTATAAATTGATTATGATTAATAATAAGATGGTTATAATTAATTATACGTGATATAATTGAATTATAAATGTCATAATAAGATGACAAGCAGAAACAATGGTTAATTTATAAACGTGCACGGCACGTTGTATAAAAGTTACTGAAAGAACAACCGAGAGAAATATAATTGTTCAAATTAATTATATGGATATGAAATGGATTTTAATGTTAATTATGGATTAATATTTTGGGCCTAAAGCCCATTAGAATTAAAGCCTTAATTAAATTTAAAAGCCCAAAGTCAAAGCCCAAATCAATTCAATTCATATTGGGCTAAGGGTATTTTTGTAAATGCACTTGAAAACACTGTAGCACCGACATGAAAACACTGTAGCACTGACCTTAAAACACTGTAGCATCAACCTATGAGGGTATTTTGGGCCATATTCATTTCCTATAAATAGAGGGGTAGGGGTAGAGAGAAAATTACTAATTCACTTGATATTGAATCGATCTGATTTCCATAACCTAATTTTCTCTCTTTCTCAGTTTCGTTTATGGGATTGAAAAATAATATATTTGCGAAAGTCACGGTATTTCTGTTTTTGCTTATTTAGTGAATCGGAATAACTGCGAGTCATGAATATTGTTATTTCATCTTTTCTCGGTAAATAGTGTTTTTGTAAAAGTCCGCAATTTATGATATTTTTGGCAAAAGAAATAAACCGCTCTTGGTTAGTCTTGGTGGATAACTGATAGAGGCATCAGACGTTTGGTGCTCCGAGACGAATCGGTCTTCATTCCAATTATAATTTGGAAACGAGGTATAAATGTTATATTAATTTATTTAATTGTTAAATAAATTTAATTTTTAGAAATCAATCAAGGAGTAGATCTGTAGAGGATTAAAAGGGCTTGTTAAGCGAAAAACGGGAACATGAACGTTTGGTACTCTTTCCGACATACCTTTTTAATCCTTAGCTTAAGTTAGAAGTAAAAATTTTGTTTTACGGTCTTTCCGCAACTTAAGGGCCTGTTCGGCATTTACTGTTCACGTGGGAAAAAAATTCACTCAGAGTGAATTTTTTTTCCAACGTGAATAGTAAAAATCAGTTCAAAAATTTTGCTTTCCTGTGTCCATTCTCCAGCCCACACTGCAGCCGAACAGGCCCTAAGCCTAATGGCATTGGGTAGCCTCAAAACCCAACATCTTGCTCTCATAATTCAATCCACCTAAATACACTAGGAATCTCAAATTAGTGTATGAAATTGTAAGGGAGTGTTAGAGTGAGTGTTAATGGCTTGATTATCTTCTTGTATTGTAAAGACTCCATTGAATAGTGAAGTTGCGCCGTGTGCTCCCGTGGTTTTTTTTTTTCCGAAAGGGTTTCCACGTAAAATCTAGTATCTCTCTTTTATTTTCTGTGATTGATTGCTTGTTTGTGTTGGCTTCTTGTTTAACTTGCATATTTCTCCATTTGGTCGGATATTAGTGTATGCCTGCAAGGTGCTCGATAAAATTACTCCTTGAGCGCTTCCGTGTCCGTTCTCAACAAATGGGCAGCAAAATTCAGCACGCGAATCAGTATCCATCTCCATTATTACTATTGTGGTGAAAAATTAAGGCGCGTCGCTTATTTTGTTAAGACTGTTAGGTACTAATCAGACGATCAAAATGTATGTTTTATGTAATAGAGGTGGATGCCTAATTTCTATCATACAATTAATACATGTTTCGGTTGCTCACTTGCTGGCAGCTAATATATATTATTATGTCTGTCTTTGCAGCTAGTATATATAATTTTGAATTTCTAAAATTAATTACTACTAAGACGGGTCTCAGGACGCTAAACAAAATATAATTTCTAGTTCGTAAAATACGCAGATGGATTTTTAGCTAATTTTTACGATTAGGACCATGTTAACAAGGCCCAAATTCCAATCAATGTAGATCCAGGCCCACATTATTTCCTGTCTGAGATCGTTATTAACTTTTTCTAGAGCTTTCTAATATGTACATATCAAATATTTATGTTCATTTAAACAATGCATTACCAATCCACAAAATAACCAGCACTGCATTAACAACATAAACCATAATACTGATCACTATAACAATCAAGGCATCAAGCTGATATTTTACATGGCCAATCATCTATATAAATTCACACATCATTCAAACAAAAGGGAAAGTTATCGAGAAATATTTAGGAGATCATTATTGTTTTTTTCTCTAATTAGGAAGCAGAACATCATATACCAATTTCTCCAGGTTATTGAAAGATGACCCGCTTGTCTGGGTCGCCGTGATCGCACTCTTCATCCACTCAATTGCTCAATTTCTCATCTGTACACCCTTCTCACTAGCCATCAGCTCTCTCACCTGACCCTCTACTTCATCTCTCTTCACATTATTGTCGATTTCCATCCTGACACCCCAATCAGTGCACACATACCGACAATTGGTTTGTTGCTCCGCAAAGAATGGCCAGCTGATCATCGGCACCCTGCTACTCAAGCTCTCAATTATTGAATTCCATCCGCTATGAGTTACAAACCCACCGATTGCAGGATGTGCCAGAACGTCTCCTGTGGGCACCAGCTGGCGAGCAGGCCCCACCCTTCGATATCTACAGAAAACTCTGGTGGCAGCAGAGCAGTATCTCCTTTGACCAGATCATTTCTTATAACCCATAGAAAATCACACTTGCTATTTGCCAAACCCCATGCAAACTCAATCAGTTGATCGTTTGTCATGACCGTTATGCTCTCGAAATTGACATACACCACTGAGCCTGGTTTCTTCGTCCAACCATTCCAAGCAGTTGGTCTCCTATTTCCATAAATTTGATATGATTGGAACAATGCTAGCCTTTGAGGGTAATAAGAGAGGGGGCCCACCGTGTAGATAGGAGGAAGCTTGGTTTAGGGTTAGGGCTTAGGGTTTAGGGTTTCGGACAATCTGAAATCACCAAATTGTGCTAATCAGATGGTATTAGGCACAACAGAATTTGGAATCTCTGTTTTTGTTTTGGAAAACAATGGAAATGTGGAAAAGGCTGAAGAAATAGGTATGCTTTAAGGTAATGAGATACTTAAAATGTATAGTTCTAAAACTACTATTTAGAGACCACTCCTCACTGCATAAGGATGATGTACTGCCCTGGGATTACCAGTAGGCCCATCATTTGAAACCAAATTCATCAGGAAAGGAACACTTGCTTTGATTCTTCTACAAGAGCTTACTACGAGTTTTCACGCAGAAAAATTGAAAATTGAAGAGGAATATCAAAATATAGCACATATGAAATCATTTGTCTCAAGCAGGCAATATTATAACCCACTTGGAGACAGATACATCGGAAGCGGAAAATGATACTTGGGATTTAGAGGAAGAACCATGTCTTGAGTTAGAAGGGTCCGAACTCTCTGACTTTCTTAGAGACAGAACTGAATATGATGCTCTCGACGCTTCTGACCCCACTACCCATACCAACTCTCCTTCAGCTGCTTCTTAATTCCTTCTAATGAATTACTTCATATTAGCATGTTGTATGCTTAGAAAATTCTTGCCTTGTTCTTTCTTAGTTATCTCTTAGCTGCTTCATAGCTTATGAGATTATGAGTTTCTCTTATTTTGTTAATCTAGCTGTTACTATTTTCACTACTAGAATTTGGAATATTACCATGGGACAAAAAATGCTCATTTGCATGCGCTACCCATGCAATTAATGCCAATTGCATGGGTATCTCATGCAAATGGGTTCATACAGTTGACTTTGATGGTAATGACCCTTATTTGCATGGGCCCTATGCAGTTGATTAATTGCATGGGTGCGCAAACCTCTTTTGCATGTGCTAATTTTTGGCGGCCCATGCAATTATATGGCGCCAGACTCTGATGAAATTGGTCTTTTGCATGAGTGCGTCGACCTCTTTTGCATGAATTAAAATTAGACAGCCCATGCAATTGAGATGGTTCAAATAAATGTGTTTTTTTTCTTATTTGAATGGGTGGTTACTCATGCAATTGTGAATTACTTTCATATTAAATATATTAATTTTACAATTTATCACAAAATCAGAATAGAAAACACATTATATGAACATGATGTCCTAATACAGATCAACATATAATAGAAATAACACACACACACACACACACATATATATATATATATATATATATATATATATATATATAGAGTTGGGCTATGGTGCTTCGGAAAGTAAATGGTCTCTTTTACTTCAGATTTTGAACCATCCGATCTGCTTTAAAATCAGTGTCAGATCGGATCTCTGATCAGCTGAATAATGCGCTGAAATGCTTCTCCAGTGACGAAACTTTTCATCTCTCCTGGAGGCGTCCATTCCAATTAAAATTCTCAGCCCCGTCCCCCTCTTTCTTTTCTATTTTCCTAGAACCCCTTCCTTCCTGCCATGCTCTCCTCTCTTTCGATGAAATCGCCGAGCCCAAGCGATCAAGCTCTCTACGGCGATCAAGCTTTGTACCCTTCTCCGGCGATCAAGCTCTCTATGCCTCCCTGCCGCTTTCTCCTTTTCTGCACAAGGGATGTCAATCTCACAGCGGCACTGACCTCGAAGCTCTCTGATGCGATTTGCTCGCCCCACCTCCTAAATCGCGCTCTCCTCTCTCCTCACTGCTGTTTATCTTGGCGTGCCTCATGAATCGCACAACCCTCTCGTCAATCGCACCTCCTCTGAAGCTCTTCCGAATCAGATAAAGGTAGGTTTTGACCGGTACTGCTCCTTTTTTTTTCTTGTTTGTGACCTTATCGGGTTCGGGTCTGACTTACTAGTACCGGTACTGGTACTGTTCTTTGTTGCCTTGGTTGTTGACTGGTACTATGTCGGTACTCGGATTTTTCTAGTCCCTTGGTGCGATTAATTGCTGGCCTGTTACCAAATTCGCAGCAGCCACTGGAAGCCTCTATTGAATAATTGCTGGCCTGTATCAAGTAGAGGAGGGATTAATTGTTGGCCTGTGAATGTTTTTTGTTGGGTTAGATACTTACCAATTCAAGAAAACTAGAGCTGTGTTGTATTTTGGTATGAATCTAAAACATACTCTTGAGATTTGGTATGGGGATTTTTGTTTTTGGGTGGCTGGTGCAAAAGCACAACACTTGATGGCCTATTCTGGCACTTTTTCTTTGGGTAAGAACTGATCAGAACAAAGGCTGGTTTTTCTGGTTTTCTAGTACCAGTTCAGATTTGAACAGAGTTATGTGTACTGGTTGGTAAAATTGATGCTTTATCTCAAGCAAATGTAGATGCATTATCTTGTTGTCTAACAAAATTGAATTGGCATTCCTTTTGACAGTCATTGATTAAAAAACCATGTCATTAGGCTCGAGCAATATATCGGTCGATGAAGATGATTACGCTCCCAAAATTCAGTTACGGGTAATTTTTATTTTTTTGCTTGTGTTATACTTTACACCTCCAATGTAGAAGGGTTGTTTAGTAATTGATTTTACTTTTGTGTAACAATTAGATGTCACTGATCCCTATATCTATGTGACGGAAGAATTACCCACTGAAGAGGAAGAAGATGTGCCAGACATTGCAAGTAAGCCGTATGTCGGCATGGAGTTCAGTACGTCTGAGAAGGCATACACTTTCTATAATGATTACGCATGTCATGCCGGATTTAGTGTTCGCAAAGCAACTCAAGGAAAGAATAGGCATGGCGTGTCATCAATCAGATTCGTATGTTCTAAAGAAGGATTATCGAGGTCGCATAAAAAAAAAGCAATACCTATAGAAGAGGAAGAATTAGAAGACTCTGAAGAATCCGAAGAATTCGAAGAATAGAACACTGTTACAAGAAAAAAAAAGAGTAGCAGGGGTAAAACTGGAAAACAACTAGAATACAAATTTGTTACTCTACTTTTGTTTGAAAATTAACCTGTTTTTGTAAATTAATATGTTACTTGTAAAAGAAAAAAAAACTAGAATACTTTCGTAAATTCATCTGTTACTTGTACAAGAAAATTAACCTGTTACAAGAAAAAAAAAAGAGTAGCAGGGGTAAAACTAGAACACTGTTACTCTATTTTTGTTTGAAAACAACTAGAATACTTTTTACACCATTGCATGTTACTCTACTTTTGTTTGAAAATTCATAGCAGCAATGTTATTTGTAATAGAAAAATAACTTGGTTGTTTATAGGAGTGAAAATTGTTTTTATCTTTTAGTTCCAGTTGTAATTGTGGTTTTATTGTGAATGACGCTCTACCAGTGCTGTGTTGTGTTTGGATAGGCATACGTATGCAGTATTTTGCTGTCCTAGCTATGTCCAAAAAACAGTCAAATGAGAATAAATTTGAAAAGGTAGCTACAAGTCTTAAATTGTCCCCAAAATGCACCCACAGATAGAACACAATGTGCCAAGCATCACTGACCAAAATTTCTAATTTATTAGAATTTTTAATGATTTTTAAGTAATTATTGAATCTCAGCCAACAAAAATAGAAAACTGCACAGTTGTTGTGTGTTGGCACAAGAACTGGCCTGTACAAAACAATATATATGACCAAGCTCACAAGGTAACATAAGGCAATCCATTACATGAAGGGTAATGTTGTCATTAAAATTATAATACCATAAATAAGGCAACACAAATTAAAGTAATAATTCCATTACATCAACACAACAAAATAACTATCAAGCACTAAATTTACATTCAATTTGAACAATCATCTGTTCTTTTACAATAGTGATGTCTCATTCTAAATGGAAATTCATTAAAATAATAGTGACATACACAAGGCACCACAAATAAAGTGCTTTCATTACTGCCACAGATCAAAATTTGAGCAAATTGAAATACAGCAAATTACATCTTTTCTAAGCACCCATCACAAAGAGTAACACATTCACTGAAGCACCCCTCATGCAACTCCCTGAAAAGAAAAACAAAATGAAATTTACTTAAAAAGATGATAAGATGAATATAGAGAGATCATGAACTTTTTTCTCTTCATCACTTTTTGTAAACTGATATTATATTGCAAGCATTGGATGCCATATAGCAAGATGAATATAGCAAGATCACTTTTTGGAAATTATAAACTTTTTTCTCTTCATCACTTAAAAAGATGAATATAGCAAGCATTGGATGCCATACTGATATTATATTGCTTGGATGTTGGGACTTATCCAGAAAATTATTTCAGTGGGATTATTAAATAAAGAAGTAACTATCAGTGGTCAATGAATGAAAGTGTAAAACATGTTACAAATAAAGAGTTTCATTTCCAGGATCAATAAGATGTTGAGTTCCAGAGTTGTTGTAACCTCACAAGCTCTTGAGTTCCTATCCTAGTAGACAAATAATTATCGAGTGCCAATTTTCTTGATTTAGTAAGTATCTAACCCAACAAAAAACATTCACAGGCCAGCAATTAATCCCTCCTCTACTTGATACAGGCCAGCAATTATTCAATAGAGGCTTCCAGTGGCTGCTGCGAATTTGGTAACAGGCCAGCAATTAATCGTACCAAGGGACAGGAAAAATTCGGGTACCGACATAGTACCAGTCAACACCCAAGGTAGCAAATACCGTACCAGTACCGGTACTGGTAAGTCATGCCCGAACCCGATAAGGTCACAAGCAAGAAAAAAAAGGAGCAGTACCGGTCAGAACCTACCTTTATCTGATTCGGAAGAGCTTCAGAGGAGGTGCGATTGACGAGAGGGTTGCGCGATTCATGAGGCACGCCGAGATAAACAGCAGTGAGAAGAGAGGAGAGCGCGACTTAGGAGGTGGGGCGGGCAAATCGCATCAGAGAGCTTCTAGGTCAGTGCCGCTGTGAGATTGACATCCCCTGTGCGGAAAAGGAGAAAGCGGCAGGGAGGCATAGAGAGCTTGATCGCCGGAGAAGGGTACAGAGCTTGATCGCCGTAGAGAGCTTGATCGCTTGGGCTCGGCAATTTCACCTAAAGAGAGGAGAGCATGGCAGGAAGGAGGGGGTTCTAGGAAAATAAAAAAGAAAGAGGGGGACAGAGAGAGGGGGACGGGGCTGAGGATTTTAATTGGAATGGACGCCTCCAGGAGAGTTTGATGAAAAGTTTCGTCACTGGAGAAGCGTTTCAGCGCATTATTCAGCTAATCAGAGATCCGATCTGGCGCTGATTTGAAAGCAGATCGGATGGTTCAAAATCTGAAGTAAAAGAGACCATTTACTTTCCGAAGCACCATAGCCCAACTCTATATATATATATATATATATATATATATATATCAGTGTTCTAAATAGCGCGCTATAGCGGCGCTATAGCGTTTTTGGACCCCAAACGCTACGCTACGACATCAAAATGCGTTATTTGCGCTACGGCGCTATTTGCGCTACGGCGCTATTTGCGCTATACAATATGGGTTTTTTTTTATTTTTTATTTTTAAGCAATTTATATGGGTTTTAAATAAAGATAAAAAAAATCTCAAACCGAAATTGAATTTGTTGCTACTTGCTACAAATAAATCAATTTGAAATTGGGAATAGAAATTGAAATTTGAATAGAAAAAAAGTCCAAACCGGAATTAAAATTTGAATAGAAAAAAAAATAGATTATGTCATGAATCATGATACTTAAGATATTTTTAATAGGAAAAATCGATAGTTTATGATATTACTATGGATATTTTGAACCGCAATTTGGACTTTGTACGGGTTCAATATGAATATTATAATTTCTTAATTACTTTGGTGTTATTTATTGTTCTATGAGACCTTAGATAATGTTGATATTTAGTACAAATATTGAATATACGAAATGTAAAAAAAAAACGCTATTTGGAATAGCTTCCGCTATAGCGACGCTATTCGCTATAGCTTTTTTTTAACCTTCCCGCTACGACGCTATAAACGCTATTTAGAACCTTGATATATATCTATATATTCAATTAATTTTTTTTGCATCCACAAAAAACCTAAGTTAGCACTTAGCATAACCCAAAAGGATGCTTGCATCACATCAACACATAACTACAAGTCACAAAATAAACTAAATTGTCAACACATAACCTGAGCATTGCCAACAAATAAATTTAAAATCATCAACCTTCTCTTTTTTAGTTAATGCTTGGCAAAGCTTCGTCTCAAGAGTCCAGTATTGAATTCCTTTATAGTTCATCAATAATTCTACATAATTAGAGAAGAAACATAGTAAAATATCAACTAAGAATTTAATGAACGGATTAATTAATTTACTAATTAAGAAAGCAAATATGGTATAACATAACACCATAAATCATGGTACTTCTTGCAAATACTAAGAATTAGCACTCACATTATCGTAGATCAAATGTACTTTCCGCTAAACTGTATATATACCTTTTACAAGTCAGAACCTAAACATATAAAATTTCTAAGGCTCGCGATTAATCAATTCAACGGGTAATCAAAGTACAACAATTTCTATTCAACTTACCCAAGGTTCAATGTCAAATCAACCAAGAACTAAATAAGGAATGGTCCCAGCCCTTACACGCCATCCTAGTACATTACAAGGCAACATAACCATAATCCACAAGGCCGGTACACGGTACACAAACAAGAACAATCAAAACATCACAGCAGAAGTCCAGAAAAGGGCAGTACCCAAGCAAACAAAAAGGCACCCCCAGTTCTCAGTACCGGTCGGTACCAGTAATCAGAATTCAAGAAGGCCACACAACACAGAGCAAGACACCCGATTCTGCAATTCAGCACAGAACAAAAACAAAGACAGTACCGGGTCGGTACCAGAAACAAGAGCAAGGAAAGAACAGCACCCAACAGGGTACTGGTACGAACATACCCACGGTGCTGCCTATATATATATATATAATAAGTAAACAAATCATTCACTTCATTGATTAATTATTAATTAGCTATAAACATACCCACGGTGCTTTTAAGCAGTATAATTTAATTATTATCTCAAATGAGAATTAAGTGAGAAATTTATACCTGTTGCCTAGTAAAGCCTGAAGATGGATGATAATCCCTTCTTCACGTGGAGTAAAGTTACCATGTTTAATCCCAGGCCTAAGGTAATTAGTCCATCTCAGTCTACAACTTTTCAGTGTCAAATGAGATACTTATGACACCATCATAAAATTACACCATTTCTTTATTATCCTGTACAATTACACAGCAGTGTTCAATGAAAGTTGTCACAGTATTTGAATCTGCCTGGCATGGCACAGTACTGACAAAGCCAGGGGACTTGAGAACCAAAAAAATGAGAAAAGAAGTGTAAATGAACATTCATGCACCAAGAAAAATGTGTTGCAAATAAAGACAAAGAAATGATGAATATTTACCGGTGTTTATTGGCACCGATCTCCAATTCCCGGGCCCATTCTGTTGGATGTAAGAGAGCCAGAGCCAGAAATCACCCGAATTGGGAAAATCAACAACCCGCATTCGGTATTTAATCATTTCAAATTCTAGGACTCTCTTACGACATCATAGAAAATGCACAAGCCACGAATAAAAATCAAGAGTTCAAAGGAATACCCGAGAGAGCTCGATAACGAAAAGGGTGATGAAAAACGGCCGGTACTAAGGAGAAACTCGCTTCACGGCCGTCAAGCAAAAATCAGCAACACCACAGCAAAATGAGGCGGAATCCAACACCAAGAACACCTCCAAGAAAGGCACCAGAGCACAATCGCAAGAAAACGCAAACCCCCAAATTTCTAGTATAGTACAGCGACGTAGAGCGGGACTAGGCGGACCTGCGCAAGGCAAAGCGACTAAACTAGGGTTCGATTGGCGTCGCAGAAGTGTCGTCATTTCGTGAGCATGGGCTCGTGCTCAAGACTCTGGTATGGCATTGTGCGACGCGATGTAGAGGGAGTGTCGGGGCCTCAGGGGAGGTGAGTGAGAGAAAGAAGGAAATGGCGAGGAGGCAGATCTAGGGTTCACAGAGAGGGAATTCTGGGAAGAGAAGGAAATGAGGTTTGAGGGGGCGGCTCTAGGGTTCATACAATTTAGTTTTTAATTTTAAAAGAAGGAACATTGCATAGCAGATCTATTTATTTCGGACAAAACATTAAGTTGCTGGTTTGGAGAAGAAGGGAACATCGCCTAGCAGCAACTGCATGGGTATAAAATTTAATTACATGGGGTGACTTATTTGTATGGGCCGCATTTTTTTTAACCCATGCAATTGAGTTTCCACACCCATGCTAATTAGTCACAAATAGTGAAATAACTGCTACACACATTTGCATGGGCCGAAATTTTTTTATATCCCATGCAATTGAGTTTGCATACCCATGCTAATTAGTCACAAGTTGTGAAATATCTGCGGCACACATTTGCATGGCTATATTGGTTATCAATTGCATGGGTATATACATCAATTGCATGGGATTATTAATTGCATGGGCCGAAATTTTTTGCCCATGCAACTTAGTTAGCGCGCCTATGCAAAAAATATTAATTGCATGGGATTAACTTAAAGATGCAAATATTTTTAGTTATCCATGCAAATAATCAATATTCTAGTAGTGTTTGTACTTGCCTCTTGGCACTTTTGTATAGACCAATAAGTTTCTAATGAAATAGGTGGTATATACCACTTTTATCAAAAAAACAAATAGCACATCTGAAATAATCTAAAATTAGACAAAAAAATTGTAAAGCAAAAGATAAATAATCAATGTGAGTCAGTACGTACCAGGATTCTAATTGAAAGCAATCGGCATAATGTAATAGAGCTTAGACCAACAATAATGGAAAACTCAAATTAATTCATACAGAGCGACGGAAGAGGGCGTAAGGGCGGTCGTCGGTACAGACGCTATGCGGCGGTGGCTGTGGTTAGAGAAGTAGGGATCAAAATGGGAAGCATGAAGAGAGCGCGACCGGCGGGTTGGAAAACGACGGTGGTATGGATGCCTTCGACCTTCTTCATTGGTTCTGTAGCGGAGTGGGAGAGAAATCGACAAAGACGGAGAGACGAGAAAGTAACGAAAGCGGGTTTAATTGGAGTTTGATCCAGCGATTCATTAATTAAGCCATCCGTTAAAAGCTAAGGGTAAATTGGGTATTTAGAAACAAATTATTCTCTCAGCTCTCAAAACTTTAATTCACTAAAATTCACACCCTTGCATTTTTACATTTTTACTGTACATTTCTTGGTTTTTCAGTTTTCAGAAATCTTTCCAGCCAGCAACTTTTCACTATTTATACCATAAGGCATGTCGGTTCTGCCACAGAAAATCTGAATTCAAACAAAAATAGAAAAAAAAAAACTAAGATACTTTAGGATTCGTTTCATCTATATTTGTTTATGTTAAAAACTTGTATCTCTTATTGATTCTGTCGTAACTCATTTTTGTATAGAGCGTGGGATAAAGAGCTGAACTATAGAATGGGAAACTGGCTGCCTAATGATATGTGTATATTAAATTATTAATTATATATATTCCAGCAATACAAAATTCCATTGAAACACCCGTAATGCAGGAGACCTGAGCGAAACCATGATATAGAAAAATAACAAGGATTGGCTGGAAAAATGCAAGCTAATTTTTTTGGTTTGCTTACATATCTATTATATATATATAATTCTCATAGGATCTGCTACCGTATATTCTACAGTAAATGCTACAGTATTCTACAGTAATTGCTACAGTATAATCCAGTGTTATCAGAATCGGACCGGAAAAAACCGGACCCAGTCGCTTGAACGGTTTGGTTCTTTCAAAGGACCGTTAATGTTACTAAACCGGAGAAAATTGGTTTAACCGGCCGGATTTAATCAAAGAACCGCCGAACCATTTCGAGAAACAATCCGGTTCAAAACTGATTTGAGATATAAAGCGAAATTAGCTAGAAAATCTATCAAAACTGCGAAAGAAAAAAAGAGGAAAGTGAAGATGTCAAGTAAAAGATGCTTCTGACTATGGGACCCGGTAGGACCCATTAGTTTATGTGTGTTACATACTGATATGCGGCTATGCCATTTAACTTTTGTGAGACTTTCAGCCCAAGCCCAATTGGACTGCACAAAAGCTCAAATTATCTATTAGTTATTTAGTTTAATATTTTAAACTTAGACCAAATATACTAGAGTAAGATGTAAAATATATATATATACATAGAGGTTGGCTAAGATACAAATGTTTATTCCTAACTTCCAGAACAAATGTTTCGGTTTTTCGATTTTCAAAGTCCAAACAGTCGATCCAAACAGTCGATCCAAACTATTAAATATTCAATCTATATTAAAATGTGCTTGGAGACCAAATTTTACATTTTTTTTTATTTTTTTTACAATTTATTAAGATGGTTTGAAAATCGCTGATTTTATTAAACTTCTGCACCATTGAAAAACAACGACCTTCAAACTATCTTAATAAATAGTAAAAAAATTTGAAAAAATGTAAAATTTGGTCTCCAAGCACATTTTAATATAGATTGAATATCTAACCGTTTGGATCAACTGTTTGGACTTTGAAAATTGGAAAACCGAAACGTTTGTTCCGGAGGCTAGGAACAGACGTTTGTATCTTAGCCAACCTCTATATATATATGAGCTAAGTGATTAAATTTTATATACGAAAAATAAAATATATTTTTTTTATCTATTTAAGCATAAGTTATTTTAATGCAAACAACAATTATGCTAAGTATATTTTCAAATGTATTTTATTTTATCACGTATGTAATTTTATTTTATTTTATTTTATATGTTTTTACTTTATAATAAAAGTGGGAAGTATAAGTAAAGTATCATAATCTTATAATCAACAATACATATAGTATTGGTTTTAAATATTATGTTGACAACACCTGATATGCCATGAGTGGTGCACCAATTTTAAATGAAAATAATTAGGAAAATTATCACTTTGCCGATTTATATAATAAATTATAAAAAAATGGTGTGCACCAATTTAAATTGAAAATATATAAATATTATCATTTGAATTATTTATGTAATTAATTATGCACAAATTAAGTTATATGCACATAATATTACTATAATTAATATTTCAATAAATTAAAAGATAGTATCTCTATATCAAATACGACAACTAAAAATTTCTCCGGTTGAACCGGTTGACTCACCGGTCTGACCAATGAACCATTAACCCGGAGTTTTACCGGATCGATAACCATTAATCATAGGCTGATAGCATACGCATGAGCAATAAAATAATAAAAGCTGGCCGGTTCATGAGATATGCTTTAGCAGCAGCAAGATCTCTCTGTTAAGAGGAAGCGTATAAAATCTTCATGAGAAGAGGAAAAAGCACCTGGTTATTTTTTTTGAGGAAAAAGCACCTGCTTATGATCCCATATCCTTGCACCATGCGTCAAAAGCCGAAAGCCATAACCGTACTGAACATGGGCTAGAGCGCGAACTATCACTGCTTTACCTATTTTCTGGTATTTTCTTTAGCAAAATATCATAAAAATACTATTTTTAATGGTATTTTCATTCAAAATGTTAACAAAAATTTTAAGGATGGACAATGCACGACCATGTTTGTAGCCAGAATTTTTATTGATAAGAATAGCGGATTGCAAACTGCGAAATACCATAAATTAACTAATTTAGAATGTAAGTTATTCAGGAGAGTGACAAAATTTTCTACAGAGATATGCAGCAATCCAATTATACATAGTGTTGAAGAATAATCTCAGAAAATAATTTCATTATAGATCAAGGGTATATGTACAAAAGTGTAAATAGGTACAGCTGTACCAAATAGTAATTAGAATAGGTACCAACGGTAAAATATTTCTAACCGTTGGAAAGTTGTAATATATAGATGAAAATCTATACTGTAATAGATATACTGAAATATACAAAAAGAATAAGATTCATTCTCTCAAAAATAACATGGTATCAGAGCAAAAAATTCTGTGACTACAAAAAACAACACCATACAATACCAGTAAACTGGTTTCCACAACCATAAAAAACAGCAAAGGGCAAAAATGGCTCAAGAAGGGCAACATGAGGCTATCAATTCCTCCAAGCTCACAAATACTTTGCTCAATGGCAAGAATTATCTTCCATGGGCAAAGGCCGCATCTAGAGCGCTCAGCGGTCGAGAGATGCGGGAATACATCACGGGAGAAAATAAAGAGCCAAAATCGGCAAATCCGAATTTGCTGACCGAAACTGAAAAAAAAGACAGCAAAAAATGGCGAACCCACAACGACAAAATCATAACTTGGCTCACAAATTCCATGGAGCCATCAATTTCAGAGCTGTTCCTTCTTGCTGATACGGCCTTTGATCTATGGCAAGCCGTGAAAGATATGTACGGGCAAGAAAACAACTACTCCCGTATCTATCAACTAAAATTAGAAATTCAGCAAGAAAGGCAAGGCACGCGAAAGAATGTAGAGTACCTCGGTGCTCTTCAAAAGAAAAAAGATGAGCTCCGCTCATACCGACCGCCGACTACCGACTTGGCCGTAATACAAAAACGACAAGAAGAAGATGATATCTTTGAGTACCTTGCCGGTTTAAATACCAGCTATGAGGCTGTCCGGGCTCAGATCATGAACACCGTTCCCCTTCCTTCATATTCTCAAATCAAAAATATGATTCAACAAGAAGAGAGCAGAAGAGAGGTCATGGGTGGTTCACAAGTCGCAACCGAAGAGGGAAACGAAACCCACGGCTTCGCAGTGGCTAAAAAATCCAATTTTTCAAATTTCGGCCAAAACCCTAGATCTCAAATCCGCTCGAATCACAGTGAAATCGAGAGGTGTACGGGTTGTAAGAAGGAAGGGCACACCCATGAGAACTGCTGGTTTCTTCATCCACACCTAAAACCAAAACACTGGAAAAAAGAGAACTCTGCTGGAGGAAGAGGGGACTGGAATCAAGAAAGAGCTAAAGAAGGGGGAGCACGTGGAAGTTTCTGTGCTGAAACACGTGAGGTGTGTACGCATGAAGGTCCAGAGTCGCATGCGGCTGGAGTTTTTTTCTCTGCCGATCCGCGTGCACATGAGAATTCCCACTCTGGCTTTCACGCCAGCTCGCATGCGATACATGCTGATCCGTGTGCGCTTGAGGAGCGTAATGTGTTTCAATTGAACAAGGGGTGTGCACGTGAGGTGCTTCAATTAAACAAAGCACGTGGGGCCCGCGATATGCACATTTTCTCAAAAATTCATTCGGCTGAAAATTGTTACAATGAACCGCATGCAACACAGGCCCAATTCAAGTCCAAAATTCCTCCTATTGCTAACGGGTCTGCAGCTAACGGGTCTGGAGCTAATAATTATGCTGGCGGGTCAGGAACAGGTGGAAACGGGTCAACAGTGGCAGCAGATCAATTACAAACATTGATGCAGCAGATGTCCGTGTTGCTAGCCCAACAAAATAATTCGTTTTCTGGTATTTCTACACACTCAAAAAATTTAAATTTATTAGATAGAATAATCATTGATAGTGGTGCTACGGATCATATGTTTGGCAACCAAGCACTTCTCAAAAATTTAGACATGACAAAAAACAACCAATGTGTCATGGTAGCTAACGGTATGAAGGCTAAAATAAATGGTATAGGTGAAACCATATTTTTTAACAAAAAAATACTCAATGTGCTATATCTAGATATTTTTCCTATAAATTTACTTTCGGTTCAAAAATTAACACAAGAATTAAATTGTGATGTAATATTTTCTCATAAAAATGTTGTATTTCAGGACCGGGAAACCGGGACGAAGATTGGTGAAGGATTTCATGAAAATGGACACTATTTTTTGAATTCAAAAAATTATTTTTGTGCTTCCGCTAAATCCGTCGATATAGGCCTTTGGCATAGAAGATTTGGGCATCCCTCCAACAAGATTTTAAATTATATTTTGGATTGTAAAAATTTAAATTGTGATAATTGTGAAGTTTGTAAATTGGCAAAACAAACTAAGCTTCCTTTTTCTCATTCTAATAGCAAAAGTGAAGCTATGTTTGATTTAATTCATTCGGATGTATGGGGACCGGCCCCAATTGAATCATATAATGGATTTAAATATTTTGTTATTTTTATTGATGATTTTTCAAGAACCACTTGGTTATACTTACTAAAATCAAAAAATGAAGTCTTTAGTATTTTTAAAGAATTTTTTTGTCTCATAGAAAATCAATTTAATGCAAAATTAAAAATATTTAGGTCGGGTAATGGAACGGAATTTGTAAACAAAATTTTTTCAATGTTTTTTAAAGAAAAATGAATTATACATCAAACTACTTGTATTAATACACCCGAACAAAATGAAGTGTCGGAAAGAAAAAATAGACATTTGTTAGAAATGACAAGAACATTGATGTTCCAAAGCAATGTCCCTAAAATATATTGGTTGGATGCCATACTTTGCGCTACACATCTAATTAATAGGTTACCAAGTTCAAGGTTAGAAAACAAAATCCCGCTAGAAATTCTTTACCAACAAAAAATCACCTTCGACCATTTAAGAATATTTGGATGCACAAGTTTTGTGCATATTAAAAGAAAAGATAAGCTAGATTTTGTTTCAACTAAAACAATTTTCTTAGGATATTCATCATTTAAAAAAGGATACAAATGTTATGATCCTATTAATAAAAAAATATTTATTTCTAGAAATGTTATATTTCTTGAAAATGAGCCATATTTCAAAAAAATTCAAGTGCCTACTCAAATTCAAAATGAAACAATAAATTTGGTAACACCCTACATTGCTCAAAATAGTGTAGAAGAAAATGATACAAGTGATGTCGAAGAAGAAATATATGATAATAATAATAACATAAATGAGACCGAAGTAGTAAATAATTCGGGGCTTAGACGAACGTCTAGAGTATCACAACCTTCGAGTAGACTTAGAGATTATGTGACTTATACCGTCCAATATCCTATACAAAATTTTGTTTCATATAAAAAAATTTCGCCTTCATACCAAACCTTTCTTACTTCTATAGAAAAAGAAATAGAACCGAAAAATTACCAAGAAGCCATCCATAAACCAAATTGGAATAAAGCCATGAAGGAAGAGCTAAAAGCTCTAGAAAAAAATGAAACATGGGTAATTGTTCCATTACCAAAAAATAAAAAACCCGTTGGGTGCAAATGGGTTTACAAAATTAAATATAATTGTGATGGAACCATAGAACGGTATAAAGCAAGGTTGGTAGCCAAAGGTTTTACACAAACCTATGGTATAGATTACAATGAAACATTTGCACCGGTTGCAAAAATAAATACGGTTAGAGTTTTATTCTCTATTGCCGTAAATAACGGTTGGAATTTATATCAAATGGATGTTAAAAATGCATTCCTTCAAGGAACACTTGAGGAAGAAGTTTATATGACCCTCCCACCGGGTCATGTAAAAGAAAAAAATGCTAACCGTGTTTGTAGGTTAAACAAATCAATTTATGGACTTAAACAATCTCCAAGGGCATGGTATGGCAAGTTATCTCAATATTTAGTTTCTTGCAATTTTAAAATTAGTAATGCCGATCACTCATTGTTTACTAAAAATGAAGGAGAAAATACAACCCTTGTGTTAGTATATGTAGATGATTTAATAATTACCGGAAACAATTTAGAAGAAATTAGAAAAATCAAATCCCAATTAAAAGAAAATTTTGACATTAAAGATTTAGGGTATTTAAAATATTTTCTAGGAATAGAAGTAGCATTTTCAAACAAAGGTCTATTAATTTCTCAAAGAAAATACACCTTAGATTTGTTAAAAGAAACCGGTCTCTACACCAATAGATAACAAGTATAAATTGAATACCGAAGATGGTGACCCCTTAGAAAACATAAACCAATTTCAAAGACTTGTAGGTAAATTAATTTATCTCACGGTAACTCGTCCGGATATTTCATTTTTCGTAAGTCAAATTAGTAAATTTATGCATTCACCAATAACACCACATTTAGAGGCCATAAACCGAATTTTGAGATATCTAAAAGGAAATCCCGGAAAGGGCATATGGATGAAAAGCAATAATTCTAATGCAATTTGTGGCTATTCCGATGCAGATTGGGCCGGTAGCTTTGATAGAAAATCCACCACCGGTTTTTGCACATTTGTAGGCGGGAATTTAGTCACATGGAAAAGTAAGAAGCAAAATGTTGTGGCACGATCAAGCGCGGAAGCGGAGTATCGAGCCATGGCATCAACCGCAAGCGAATTAATATGGCTCAAACAATTGCTCAAAGACATGGGAATCAACGTTGATCAACCCATGAAAATGTATTGTGACAACAACTCGGCACGTCACATTGCACTAAATCCCGTATTTCACGAACGGACTAAACACATAGAAGTTGATTGTCATTTTATTCGAGAAAAGGTTCAAGCCAAGGAAATAGAAACACCGTTTGTTCGAAGCAAGGATCAACTAGCGGACATCTTTACAAAAGGATTAGATCCTAAACCATTTGAAGAAATCACAAGCAAGCTAGGATTACTCGATATTTACAATCCTAGCTTGAGGGGGGGTGTTGAAGAATAATCTCAGAAAATAATTTCATTATAGATCAAGGGTATATGTACAAAAGTGTAAATAGGTACAGCTGTACCAAATAGTAATTAGAATAGGTACCAACGGTAAAATATTTCTAACCGTTGGAAAGTTGTAATATATAGATGAAAATCTATACTGTAATAGATATACTGAAATATACAAAAAGAATAAGATTCATTCTCTCAAAAATAACACATAGACCTATATCTAACTTTGTATAATTTGTATTTTGCAGTTTGGGCGACTCACTATAAGAATTTGATGTAAACACTTTTTGTGCAAGCGTAAAGCATTCGAATAAATTTTGTTTATAATATGAATAAACAAGAGAGTTGTGAAATAGTTTAAATAAAATGTACGAGTTGCACATGTTTTTGATATAATTATTGTTTAATATAACGTAAGGCGTTTTGATGAGAGAATATTGTTGGACATGTCAATCTTAAGAGCATTGGTAATTTTCATTTTATTTTGATTTTATAGATGGTATAAACACTTTTTTCATTTTATATGAACACGTTATACAATAGGTAAAAACGTTTTTTTTTCCAAAAATTACGCTTGAGTTGGTTGTTATGAGGTGCTAAGAGTCCGCGAGTTGGGTCTCGCGACTGACGGCTCAATGAACTCAAAGATTAAGATACCCTACGAATCGCATCGAAGTACTTATCGAGCGGCGACAGCTTGCTCACGTGTTTCAGCAATTATATACGATAAAAGTTGACCTCTTTTTTTTATTAATTTGTGACTAAAATATAAAAAGTAGTTCTGATCTTGTTATGTTAATTATCCCTCTTGTTCTTTATTCCTTTTGTTCCCTTTTTTATTTTATTTTATGTGACTCAATGTGACTAAACTCAATGTTAAGGTTTTATTCTTTCTTTTCTTTATGTTGTTGTTGTTCTTTCTTTTCTTTATGTTGTTATTTATTTATGTTGTTCTTTCTTTATGTTGTTATTTCCTTATGTAGTTTTCTAATAGATATGTAAGTCCTATCCTATTTGTGATAAATATATGTTTGTTAAAGGAAAACACCTTTAGTGCTTTTATAATATCTGTATTCCTTGTTGATACTAAAGGTGTTTACTTATGGGAAAGTGTACTTATAGGTTAGAGTAATCCAGGAAGGTGTAGTTTTCTTAATTCAGATATTTTGTGTTAGTATGAAAAATATCTACATTCAAACAGTAGCAGAGTCACATTGAATTAGAGGTAAGTAGATTTTGAAAGCCAAGTATAGATCTATGTATAATCAAGGCAGGCAAAATCTACATCTAAACAGCTCGCAATATAAATTGATTAATTTACAGCAATCCATAACCCGCTAGTCGTATTAATAGTTTTTATTTGCCTACTCCTAATAAAAAGTCTAATTATACCCATGCATCAAACAAAATCTTTTATTTGAAAATAGGAAGACCCTCATCTTTTCTTTTTGTGTCTATCTCTTTCCTTATTCTTTCTCTATTCTTTCTCTCTCTTCTCCCTTTCTCTCTTCTAGGAGAGAGAGGCGGAGGTAAAGAGGAACTATGGGGTCAATTGATCCTCATTTTTTTTAATTTTTTTTATATATTACATATGATTTTCTATGTAATATAGAGTAAAATGTTAAAAAGCTGTAAAATTGATCTCATTCTCTACACGAAAATTTTATACGATTGACCTCCATATATATTTGACCCCTATTGTTCGAAAGCCTAGTAAAATAGAATAGTGAATATGACATCTTGTAATTAGTACCGGTACTGATCTCGTTAATTTTGGAGTTTGTATTTGGGATTAGATGAGTTGATTGTTGTTGTCGAGGGGTTGCTTATATACGTTGGTACAGTAATTGTAATCGTAAAAAATCTTGTGATTTAATTTGTGCAAGGGTGTTTTAGATAAGTTTTTTTCAGTGTTCTAAATAGCGCGCTATAGCGCCGCTATAGCGTTTTTGAACCCTAAACGCTACGCTATGACATCAAAATACGCTATTTGCGCTACGGCCGCTATAGCGGCCGCTACAACGCTATAGCGGCCGCTACAACGCTATAGCGGTCCGCTATTTGCGCTATACAATATGGGTTTTTTTTAAGCAATTTATATGGATTTTAAATAAAGATAAAAAAAATCTCAAACCAAAATTGAATTTGTTGCTACTTGCTACAGATAAATCAATTTGAAATTGAGAATATAAATTGAAATTTGAATAGAAGAAAAGTCCAAACTGAAATTAAAATTTGAATAGAAAAAAAAAGATTATGTCATGAATCATGATGCTTAAGATATTTTTAATAGAAAGAATCGATAGTTTATGATATTACTATGGATATTTGAACCGCAATTTGGACTTTGTATGGGTTCAATATGAATATTATAATTTCTTAATTACTTTGGTGTTATTTATTGTTCTATGAGACTTTAGATAATGTTGATATTTAGTACAAATATTGAATATACGAAATGTAAAAAAAAAAAAAGCTATTTGGAATAGCTTCCGCTATAGCGACGCTATTCGCTATAGCTTTTTTTTTCGCCTTCCCGCTACGACGCTATAAACGCTATTTAGAACCTTGATTTTTTTAGATAAAGATAGAGATACATTACTATTTTTGAACTTTCAATATTTAAAATGAATTCTTAATAAAGTTTTGGATTTATGATTTCTAGGGCTGCAAACGAATCGAACCAAATCGAACTTACTCCCAGTTTGAGTTTGGTTTGAATTAATTTGAATTAGGTTTGGTTTGAATTAATTTCGAACGAACTCAATTTCGAACCGAATTTTTTATGAACTCAATTTCGAACCTTTACGAACTTTGTTAAGACTTACGAGTTATGACTTATAACTGGGCCATAATGCGAAATTACAGCACTTCAGTAAAAACTCAAGTATTCTGAATTCTAATTACACAGTACACCAAAGTTTATATCAAAGTTTATTTCAAATATCCAAAGTATTCAAAGTACAATTTAAATATCAATAGAAGTACAGAACAATCACCAAAGTCTTAGAATTATTACGAACCCAAATATTATTCTAAATAAAACATTAAAGTTCATTACAACTAGGCACTAGCTACCGAAAAACCCTTCTAAAAAACCCTCACATGTATCCAAAGCTTCAGCCATATATTTCGCTTCATTAAACTAGCTACTGAACATCTACAAATTACTTTATAGATGCAGTAGGAAAGTTTTCAACATCTCACACTATTTTTGCATCATTAGCCTGGATTACCCGAAAAAATCAGTGAACATAAGTTATCAGCAGAAATTAATAGTTTACGTTTGAGTTAATTTCGAACTAAATTTGGTTTGCGAACCTATTTCGAATGAACTAGGTCCAGTTTGAGTTTGGTTTGAATTAATTTCGAACTAAGCTTGGTTTGAATTAATTTCGAACGAACTCAATTTCGAACCGAACTTTTTACGAACTTTTTCGAATCAAACTAGAATCGAATTACGAACTACGAATTTTTCGTGCAGCCCTAATGATTTCACATACGAAAAATATTATCTTTGTTTCACTAGGTCAATTTTCAAGAAATATGTTAAGTTGTAACTTTGTTTCACTATAAAAAAATACACTAGGTCAATTTTCAAGAATTTCTGAATTAATTGAGGTTGAATTAAAATTGACCTAGTAAAATTTACTCAAAACTTGCATTTTTTCTATGTACTGTTATGTAGATTTTTTTTAGATTAATATTTCGCAAATCATTTTAATAAAAATATTAAATTTTAATGTGCAGAATCATGTGAACTATTAAATTAGACATTGATTTTTTTTTTTTGTATTTCTTAACCTACCAGACGCATTTGTATATGCCAGGGGCGCGGCAGCAAAATAGTTTACTTATATAAACCTAGAACTAAAAATGATTCAATAAAAATATTAAATTTGTAACATGCAAGAATAATGTTTAACTATTATATTAGACATTGATTCTTCATTTCTTAACCTATTAGACGTATTTGTAAACGTCAGGAGCGCGGCAACAAAATTGTTTGCTTATTTGAACGTAGTAGAGTAAAAATGATTTGATAAAAATATTAAAATTTTAACGTGCAAGAATCATGTTCAACTATTAAATTGGAAACCGATCCTTAATTTCTTAACCTATCACATTTGTGAGTGGGTTAAAATGCACAGTTGGTTTTGTGCTCTAATCATACTCCACGTCTTTTTCTCCGTTTTTAAAGTTCAAACAATCAATCTGAACCGCTCAATATGATCTTCATATTAAAATGTGCTTGGAGACAAAATTTTATATTTTTTGAAATTTTTTTACTATTTTTTAATAGGTACAAAATCACTATTTTGGATAGTTCAGAATCTTCTGAAAAAAGTGATTTTGTATCTATCTAAAAAATTAGTAAAAAAATTCTAAAAAATATGAAATTGGGTCTCCAACCACATCTCCATTCCATTATTAAGCACGTTGGGTGTCCGATCCGCCAACGGCTACGATTAAAAGATTAATTTTTGGATTTAATCTCAGCTCTCCAATCATATAATCTATCTTCTTTTGATTAAATACATATGTTTTATGTGTAGAAGTTTAAATTTAGCTATAAACATACTCGCTACACATACCGCCACACGATGCGTTACAATTAAAATTAAACAGACTCTAAAATTTAGCGATATAATTCTCTATTTTCTTATTTATTTGTTTCCTTATTTCTCCTTCTCCAATTGAAATTTTCTATACGGCGGATCACAATGCAAATCAATTTTTTGTTCACTTTCTTATTTATCTACTTCCTTATTTCTA
This sequence comes from Carex kokanica, assembly GCA_025461125.1. Taxonomy (NCBI): domain Eukaryota; kingdom Viridiplantae; phylum Streptophyta; class Magnoliopsida; order Poales; family Cyperaceae; genus Carex; species Carex kokanica. The sequence continues at coordinate 23,648 of JAJGRX010001000.1, read as the reverse complement.
TACATATTACTGTGATAAATCTAGAATATATTTCTAATTTGTTTTTTTATGAAAATTTGTCATTTTGTATGATAATTTATTTTTGTTATCCTATCATATATTCCGTTGCAACGCACAGGCAAGATACTAGTTTTAATATAAATATCATAGTGAACAGTTTGGATCGACTGTTCGGATTTTGAAAATGAAAATAAGAATGTGTAGAATAATTGGAGCACAAAACTAATTATGCATTTTAACCCTACTCCACATTTGTATATGCATGTCAGAGCGCGATAAAATAGTTTGCTTATTTGAACCTAGTCAAGTAAAATGATTTGATAAAAATATAAATTTTAACGTGCAGGACTAATGTTGGAGATAGGAGTAGGTCCGATGGGCATCGGACCTACTGTCACGTTAAGAAAATTTTATAATAAAATTTAAATCATTTGTTAATTTAGAATGGTTAAAACGGAATCGAAATTTGATCGACGAGCGAGGAATGGGAAATTAAAACACGTTAAATGGGTTTATGAATTTTAGAATTATTCGGACCATTGATCCATCCTAGCACGAATCGCGAAGCACCCTATTTAATAAACCCTAACCCCCCCCTCTCTTCTCCCTTGTGTGTGGCCTGCCAACGAGAAAGAAAGAGAAAGAAAGAGAAAGAGAGAGAGAGAGAGAAGAAAAGAGAGAGAGAGCTCCGAAATCCCGTCGGATTGCGCCACCGTTCGGGAAATCGAGGTTGAAACCGAGAAGGCAGCTGTAGATCTCTCCTAGCCATTCTGTCGGTAATTTTTCTTTTCCCTTCTTCGTTTGAAAATCCGAGATTTCTCGAATCCGCGGTTTGTTCGTTTTAAACCCGAGATTAGGGTTAGAATTGATCGAACTCTAACTCCTTTGAGTTTCTCATCTCTCGTTTACCGATTTTCTCTGTGATTTCGTCTCCCAATTTGGATTTCCCAATTCTAGGGTTTTGATACCAAATCCCAAATTGAAACGCGGCATTGATTGATTAGGTTAATCCGACCGACTAGACTTGTCCTCGGTAGGGTTACCGGTGGATCGGGAAAGGTTAGAACGTGTAATGGTTCAATTGAGGTTTCGACCAAATTAGGGTTACACCAACCGGCCAATCGAATTGATGCGTAAACCAGAATAGCGAACCAGTACCGGAATGAGACCTAATTGAGATGGTATACGTAATGTAGGTGTAGGCTCGATTGAGCAAAGGTTTGCGAGGCATTCCGAGGCGCCGGATCGATAGTCACGCGATACGCCTATTGCCAGCAGGTGCGGGATTCTTGGACTTGTTTGATAATTTAGATTCATGAATTAAACTGCTTCTAATTGTCATGTTGAACTGCTCGATTGATTGCATAATCGAATTGTTTGAATCATATGCATAACCGTATTAAGTTAGTACTGATATACACTGAAATCGCCTTATTGCGGGCCGCAACAACTCCAATTACGGGCCGAAATCAACAGAGCAGCTGAAAAATACTCTCTGAATGCTCTCTGGATACTTTGTTGCGGGCCGCAATGAATGGAGTAGAAATCAAATACTCTCTGAATGCTTTGTTGCGGGCCGCAATGAATCCATTGCGGGCCGCAATGAATGTAGCAGAATAAAGTATAGTCTCTGAATACTTTGTTGCGGGCCGCAATGAATTCATTGCGGGCCGCAATGGATTCATTGCGGGCCGCAATGAATAGAAGAGAATTCAAAAAAACTCTCTGAATGCTTTGTTGCGGGCCGCAACCACATCCATTGCGGGCCGCAATGAGAGCCTGAAAAATGACAATAAGAGCTGGAAATTGTCTGGTAATTAAGTTGTGAGCCGCAATAACCCCATTTTGGTCCATAATGAATATTATAGTTATATTTGCATGTTGAATGGTATATCGTTTGTTTGTGTGTTTTTGTTTTGGAATTACGGTCGAAAGTCCCCAACAATTTTATGACTATCTAGGATGGTCGGTAATGTTTCGAAATCAACGCTGGGGGATGACTCGAAACCATGTGCGCATATGAGAGTAATTAATCACTGCTGGGCAGTGATTGATTCAGATCAGTCAATGCTGGGCAATGACTGATCGTGACAGAGACTTTGGGTGACTGTGAGGAAACGATGAAATGGTGTCATATCCAGTCTGGGACAGGAATGACAGTTTGGTTTGACGTGTTGCGAATGGACGATTCTGAGCTTATTGCATACGAATTTTTATCTGATTATGAACCAGACCTTAGTTAATGGTTAAGCCAAAGCACTGCGGATGGGTGTCAGATAAAGGGTCCAGCTGGTGGGCCATCTGTAGGGGTCAGTGACACTACAGATGTGGGTTGGAAAAGGGTCCAGCTCGGTGGGACATCCGTAGGTGCTACCAGCTGTAATAAATTGAGTTAAGCCAGAAACGTGCGTGTTTGACATTCATCTTGGAAATTCCGTAACTTGTGTTTCATTTGGTAAATTGTTGTCGATCATATGCACTTGTTTTACTTATGAATATGCATCTGTCTGAACTGCTTTTGTATGGTTTCATTTCTGAATATAGATTTTGATTGCAAGTCCAATAATCTAAACTGTGGCAAATTTCGCACTGGAAATTTATTCTCACCCCCACTCTTGGGTTATTTTACAGGATCTGGGGCGTCGGGTTCCGGAGAGGCACGCGAGCTATAGACCTTTGGTAGTTGCCTCTGTGTGGCCTAATCTACCCTTTGTTGTATAGTTTAGGGTAGGCCTGATGGTTAGTATCTGTACGAGATACTTTTGTTGTATGATATTTGACCAGACTGTATAACCTTATATTTGGATTTATATATATATATACATCGGGATGTGTTTGATATTAATTAAGTGTACATATTCTAATTGAATGGTTAAATTGCCTTGTAAACATACACGGCGTTGTATGTTTACGGCAGGGAACTGTTGCGACCCCTGGCTGCGGGGTGTGACACCTACATTTAGGTTCAATCAGCTCTAAGACCGTACGATTAGCATCAAGATCTATGTGCACGATAATTGATACATACTCACACGAATTTTGATGCATAAACACGAATCTTGATGCAGATCGAATGGTCATCACACCCATCGAACCAAGGTAGGTCCGATGGGCATCGGACCTACTCTGATTCCCTAATGTTGAACTATTAAATTGAACATTGATTATTTATTTCTTAACCTATCAGATGGATTTGTACATGTCAGAAACTCGACAGCAAAATGGTTTGCTTGTTTGAATCTAGTAAAGTAAAATTGATTTGATAAGAATATTAAATTTTTAACGTGCAAGAATAATGCACTATTAAATTTATAAAAATATTAAATTTATGTCCTAATCTATCAGACACATTTGCATAAGTGGAACCATGTTCATCCAGGGGAGCAGTTGCTTCACCTGAATTTCAAATTTTTTGAATTTTAGTGGAAAATTTTCGAAAATTTTGACGTTTGCCCTCCTCCGAAATGGATTTGTCCTTCCGTATATGTCATGAGTGTGACAAAATAGTTTGCTAATTTTAAATAAAAATGTAGTCATCGGGTCGACCTGTCATATGTTTGGGGCACTTTGACACAAACAAAGAACAGCATCTTCATTCTGTTTCGAACAATCTATTTCCAAACATATCTCTTTCAAATGATTAAAGATTGTTGGAAGCTTCACCGATATAGGTCCCGTGGCTAAAAACTTCCGAAGAAAATAAAACAAATCATTAACGTCTTGCTAAAAATATATAAGCTCGTAGGATCATGTTTTCTGATCCAGACAGTGACAGTCCCATCTAACACGAATGCAACAAATCAAAGTCATCAAAATTCGAACCCTAAATGTAGTCATCGAGTCCACCTGGCACACTCGTTTTAGAGGTAATTTGACCCATATATAGTCATTGGTTTTGTCATTATTTTTCCTTTTGTTGGACTCCTTTTGGCTCATTTATGTTTAATTAAGGTTCAGTGCAAACTTTGGGGCTTAATATAAAGGAAACTTACAACTATAACTCTAAGATAATACTAACTATCAAATTGTGAGATGAGAGACATATACAACACTTAATTGAAAGGTCTTTCTGCTCATTCTACTTTGGAAATGCATGAAATCAACGGAGCACTCTAGAAATGTCTCCAAATGGCAAAGGAATAGAGTAATTGCAACCCTAATGCAACACTCCAATTGAAGTTCTTTACAGCACATGATATTTCTCTATTATGCCTATATTCCGACCCTAATTCATATATAAACCTGTGCCTAAAAGCCTAAAAGCGTGAACATTTCATTTAAATATCAATAGAATGTGGTACTGCTATGCTTTATTTGTTAATTTGCAGGAAACGGGTGAAAAACAACGAAGATTCTGGTTTCGATGCAATTCCACACGGCCCGTACATGTTTCTGTGCGGACCGTACGTTAACGGCCCAACCACACAGAGAGTTTTCATGAAGGAGGCTAAATCTCTACAACTTAAAAGCACAGGCATACGGTCCGTACACATTTGTGTGCGGACCGTACACAGAAAATTCGGAAAATCCAGACTGGCGATGGAAAGAAATGCCAGCTGGGGAGGTCGAAAAGGAAGGCTTTTAATACGCTATTTTGGGCATTAAAAGGAGGGGATTGCAGACCTAAATGGGACGGCTGGCTCTTGGGAGAAAAACTTGGCTTGGAGAGGAAGTTAAAAACACAAGTTTTGAGACAAATCTTCATCTCTTTTCGAGTTTTGTCATGAACTTTCTTATTGCTACTTGTTTATTTTGCTTTTTGACTATGTTTGAGTAGACTTTTCTGTTTCTAGGGTTATGATGTAGTCGAATGCTTAGTTTTATTTGCTAGTTATTTGGAATTTGTGTTGAATCTTGTGCTTGCTTGATTGTGTAGTATTTTATTGCTTAGTTGAAATTATTTGAATTGAATTGTTGATCCGTTAGATGAAAGGCCTCATCTAGATGGAAATTGTATAACTTTGATATTCACTCGACCAAACTAAGTATTTGAGGTAGGTTTGTGAACCGAGAGGTGAAACCAAGTAGTAGCCGAGAGGTGAACTTTTTCTTGTATCGAGAGATCGAGGATATCTTTAGTAAACCAACAAGTAACTTAGGATAATTAAGCCAACAAGCGAAAGTTGAGGTTTGAGAACCCTAAGAGGGAAGAAATTGAATCCCGTACCAAGTAATTAAGCCAACATGCGAGAGTTGAGGTCCAAGTACTTTGGTTCGGCCAATAGAACCCTGCACATGAAACAACACAGAAACCAGTAGCTGCTGTATCAACTCGAGGGCCACACGGACCGTGTATGAGAGTACACGGCCCGTGTACATTACACACGGCCTGTGCATGAAAGTGCACGGACCGGGCACCTTGAGGCTGAGCTGAGATGAAATCAGAAACCCTAGGAACCCCCTTTTTTAATTATATTAAACCCAAATTAAAGTTTATTTTATTGTTTTGAATTCTGTTACTGAATTGTTAAGGACACGTAATACCTCAAAATCAACCTTTGCAGACTTCTAGAATATCTGTAGTTTAAGTAAAGTCTGGTAATTGTCAAACCGTCCCTATGATCGATACCCGATAATATACTATACGATAGGACTGTGCACTTGCAATCTGAACCGAGAGTGTAATTAAGGTTTAAAAGGTACAGTTTACTGTACTGAAAATTTGTAAATTAATTTTTGGTGCAACAAGTTTTTGGTGCCATTGCCAGGGATAACATTGAAAATTTTGGATTTTGCTTACTTTGCTAAATTCTAGATTTTAACTTGTATCATTTTCTTTTATTTTTCTCTCTCAACATGAACAAGCTGCCATGGATCTGATTTACAACATGGCGACAAACAAACAGTGGTCTGTCCACGATAATTCTCGAGGAGGAGGAGGCGGCAAATACGAGGTTGATCAAATCACTGCGCTGTCTGCCAAACTGGATGCCATGCAGAGGGCGTTGGACAAGATGAGTGTGAAGGCATATGTCAATCAAGGAAGGGGTGAGGAAACTGACCAGGTCAACTATCTCAGCAACGAATCATCTCACTTTCCGAGACCACCCTTCAACAATCCCTCGAGCAGCATCAACAATCGCAACTTCTACAACTCGAACAACCGCACATTTCAATCTGATCCACCGAGCCGTACACATTGCTCCCGTTGTGAGCGACTTCATTCACGAGCAAGGGAAGATGAATCAGATGATGTTCGAGCAGATGCAAGCGATCAGTGCCCAGTTTACCCTTTTTACTGCTCGGAATAAGTTGATAATGGGGTGAATGAGTCACCAAATTACCTCTAGTCAACCATCTCCTGGAAGGCTGCCCAGTCAACCAGAGATCAACCCCATAGGAGAGGAAATAGCTATAACTTTGCAAAATGAGACTCATTACCAAGGACCTGTCATGCCCATCGACTCAACTACCAAGCACACGGACCGTTCAGACTCTACACGGACCGTGCCGACCCCACCTGTTGTAGAAACTGAGCACCCTAATCGTGTAGAGCCCATACGAACGGCCGAGACCAATGAGACTACTGAGAACACGGACTGTGCAGAATATACACGGACCGTGCAGAATAAGGCTGACAACCTGGTGGAACTGACACACGGACAACATGCATCTTGCATGGACCGTGCACCACAGCCAGAGGAGCTGGAGATAGCACACGGGGCGCACAAAGCTCACACGGGCTGTGCAACATCCCAGACAGAGCAGCCGACTCCTGAGCTCAAGCCTCTCTCCCAGCTAACCTCAGGTATGAGTTCCTGGACCCAGATAAATCTTGTCCTGTGATCATAAGTGCAGATCTCAAACCTGATCGAATTGCCATGCTCTTGGAGAAATTGAAACCTCACATAGGCGCGATCGGGTGCTCGATTAAGGTCTTTAGAGAAATCATGTGGATTCTTCTTATGTAAGAGTTTGATCGCGTGGTCCGTGTACCTCAGAAGTGGGTGCTTCTCCCAGTTCCACCCGACCCACCTCGCTTCATGTCTGTAAGTTTTCATGTTTTCTTCTATTTACTTTTTCTTGTGTGAATTCAAGCATTGAGGACAATGCTTCATTCAAGCTTGGGGGGTTGAATAGAAGAAAATTGTATCTGCATTTAGTTCATGTTTATTTTTTAATTTTTTTTGCATTTTTAGGTGATAAATTTGTGTGATTGCTAGGATTAAAGACTTGTTTGAAATTTTTTGGTTATGATTTGGATGACTTTGAGAAATTGGAAATAACCCCATAATTGATCAAAGAACTGCTTAGGATGGGATGTTTTGAGAAATTGAAAAGATGAAAACTTGAATTGTACTGAAAAAACATTTTAAAACTGAACTGTGCCTTTTAAATAGGGAAATGGGGATTCTAAACAAATAGAAAGATTGGGATATCCATTGGTATGAAAGAACACCTTTGGATGTGTGTATTCATGATATATGCAAATGAATAAAAGACAAAAATGAAACAAAGGAAAAGATGGAGAAAATAAGAGTACTGGCAATAAATCCTACGGGATGCCTTTGAGCTCGTCTCCCAAATTTATAAAAAAAGAGTACTGGCACAATCCGACGGGATGCCTTTGAGCTCGAAAACTTTCAAAAACTTTTGCATATATCAACACACGAAGTCCGCGACTTTCTAACCTAAGCTTGTTTCAAGCTTGAGGGGGGCAAAAAGAAAAAAAAATCACCACAAACGAGGGCATAGTTTCAATGTAAAAATGAAAGATCGATCAATTCGAGTAATTAGTTTTTGCAAATATTAAAGCACCTCAGAATATGAAATTTGATTAGTCAATCTGTGGGGTGAATCAAAATTAATCGAGGAAAGTCCAAGTTGTATCCAAAAGGATTCTCGGGGTTCTTAACAATAGCAAGCTCATGCAAATTTTTCGCATTTAGGAACCTAAATTGCATTTAGGTAAGTCCAATGATCTGCCCGATACCTAAGTTGGGATTTTTGCTTGAGGACAAGCAAGATTTCAGCTTGGGAGAATTTGATATCTCTCTATTATGCCTATATTTCGACCCTAATTCATATATAAACCTGTGCCTAAAAGCCTAAAAGCGTGAACATTTCATTAAATATCAATAGAATGTGGTACTGCTATGCTTTATTTGTTAACTTGCAGAAAACGGGCGAAAAACAACGAAGATTCTGGCTTTGACGCAATTCGACACGGCCCGTACATGTTTCTGTGCGGACCGTACGTTAACGGCCCAACCACACAGAGAGTTTTCACGAAGGAGGCTAAATCTCTACAACTTAAAAGCACAGGCATACGGTCTATTCACATTTGTGTGCGTACACAGAAAATCCAAAAAATCCAGACTAGCGATGGAAAGAGATGCCAGCTGGGGAGGTCGAAAAGGAAGGCTTTTAATACGCCATTTTGGGCATTAAAAGGAGGGAATTGCAGACCTAAAGGGGACGACTGGCTCTTGGGAGAAAAACTTGGCTTGGGGAAGAAGTTAAAAACACAAGTTTTGAGACGAATCTTCATCTCTCTTCGAGTTTTGTCATGAACTTTCTTATTGCTACTTGTTTATTTTGCTTTTTGACTATGTTTGAGTAGACTTTTCTGTTTCTAGGGTTATGATGTAGTTGAATGCTTAGTTTTATTTGCTAGTTATTTGGAATTTGTGTTGAATCTTGTGCTTCCTTGATTGTGTAGTATTTTATTACTTGATTTGTGTTTGCCCACGTCCTCACTTTCCATATTTCACTCCTGGGTCGTTTTAGAAGCGCCGGAAATAGAAAACTCGATTTTTAGGCTGAATGCGACCAGAGTGTGATCGTAGTGCGTCCGCACTGCGCTTAGTCGCTTAAATTTCTGCCTCTGCGGTATGAGTGCGTCCGCACTCTTGGTCCATGAGGCCGCATCCTGTGTTAGGTTGATTCTGTATTTCACTCTGAATTTTCTCTAAGTCCTGAGTGCGTCCGCACTAAGCTTCACTGCGTCCGCACTACGCTCGGACTTTTCTTCCTTTGCTCGAGAGTGTGCTGAATTTTGACTAAGTATGAAATGTAGCTGCATCAAGAGTCTGTGCGTCTGCATTCGGGTAAGTATTGGCTCTCCAAATTTTGGATAAGTATTGGCTGCGTTCGCACTAAAGTCTAGTGCGTCCGCATTCGGGTTGGACTTTTTCTCCTGTTGTATTATGAGGGCTTCAGATTTGACTAAGTGTTGAGTGCGCCCGCGTCAGTCTCCAGTGCGCATTCAGGGTCATTATTCCTCTTTTTGCCTCATTTTCTACAGATAGAAAGCAAATAAATGCAGTAACTTGATTCTAGGTGTATTCTATTCTTTTTGTATGAAAATACAAGATATTTGGTATTGTTTTGTGATAAAAATCGGATCGAATATGTATATATTTTAGAACTATCAATCACTCTAGTAGTGTCTCCATATAACAAGAGAAGAGAGTAGTTGCAACCTAATAGAACACTCCAATTGAAGGTCTTTGCAACACTCTAGTAGTGTCTCCATATGACAAGAGAAAAGGGTAGTTCTAACACTAATACAACACTCCAATTGAAGGTCTTTGCAGCACTCTAGTAATGTGTCTATATTTGGAAGAGAAGAGGGTAGTTGCAACATCAATCCAACACTACAATCGAAGGTTTTTGCAGCACTCTAGTAGTGTCTCCATATGGCAAGAGAAGAGGGTTGTTACAACTCTAATACAATACTCCAATTAAAGATCTCTGTAGCACACTAGTAGTGTCTCCAAATGACAAAAGAAGAGAGAAGTTGCCACAATAATACGACACTCCAATTAAAGGTCTTTGAAGCACTCTAGTAGTGTCTCCATATGGTAAGAGAGAAGGGTAGTTGCAACATCAATACAACACTCCAATGGAAGGTTTTTGCAGTACTCTAGTGGTGTCTCCTTATGGCAAGACAAGAGGGTAGTTCCAACACTAATACAACACTCCAATTGAAGGTCTCTGCAGCACACTAGTAGGGTCTCCAGATGGCAACAGAAGAGGGTTGTTGCAACATCAATACAACACTCCAATCGAAGGTTTTTGCAGCACTCTAGTAGGGTCCCCATATGGCAAGAGAAGACGGGTTGTTGCAACTATAATACAATACTCGAATTGAAGGTCTTTATAGCACACTAGTAGTGTCTTCAAATTGCAAGAGAAGAGGGTAGTCGCAACCTTAATATAATACTTCAATTGAAAGTCTTTGCAGCACACAGGAAGCGTCTCCATATGGCAAGAGAAGATGGTAGTTGCAACATCCACACAACACACTCCAATCGAAGGTTTTTGTAGCATACTAGTAGTGTCCCCATATGACAAGAGAAAAGGGTATCCAATTGAAGGTCTTTGCAGCACTCTAGTAGGGTCTCCATATGGTAAGAGAAGAGGGTAGTTGCAACATCAATACAACACTACAATCGAAGAATTTGGCAGTACTCTAGTAGTGTCTCCTTATGGCAAGAGATGAGGGTTGTAGCAACACTAATACAATACTCCAATTGAAGGTCTTTACGGCATTCTAGTAGTCTCTAGATGGTAACATAAGAGGGTAGTTGCAACTCAAATACAATACTCCAATTGAAGATCTTTACAGCACACTAGTAGTGTCTCCATATGGCAAAAGAAGAGGGTTGTTGCAACACTAATACAACACTCCAATAGAAGGTTTTTGCAGCACTCTAGTAGTGTTTCCAGATGATAACATAAGAGGGCAGATGCGACTCCAATACAACACTCAAATTGAAAGTCTCTGCAGCACACTAGTTGTGTCACCCAATTGCAATAGAAGGGGGTAGTCGAAACCCAAATATAATACTCCAATTAAAAGGTCTTTGCAGCACACTCTATAAGTGTCTCCAAATGGTAAGGTAATAGGGTAATTGCAACCCTAGTACAACACTTTAATTGAAGGTCTTGGCAGCACACAAATGGTGTCTTCATATGTCAAGAGAAGAGGGTAGTTGCAACAATAATACAACAATCCAATTGAAAGTCTTTCCAGCACTCTAGTAGTGTCTCAATATGGTAAGAGAAGAGGGTAGTTGCAACATCAATACAACACCCCAATCGAAGATTTTTGCAGCACTCTATTAGTGTCTCCATATGGTAAGAAAAGAGGGTAATTGCAACACTAATACAACACTCCAATGGAAGGTCTTCGTAGCACTCTAGTAGTGTCTCCATATGGTAAGAGAAGACGGTGGTTGTAACATCAGTACAACACTCCAATCGAAGGTTTTTGCAGCACTCTATTAGTGTCTCCATATGGAAAAACAAGAGGGTTGTTGCAACACTAATTCGACACTCCAATTGGAGGTCTTTACAACACTCTAGTTGTGTCTCCATATGGCAAGAGAAGACGGTTATTGCAACACTAATACAACACTTCAATTGGAGGTCTTTTCTGCAAACTAGTAGTGTCTCCAGATGGCAGCAGAAGAGGGCAGTTGCAACTCAAATACAATACTCCAATTGAAGGTCTCTGCAGCACACTAGTCTCCAAATGGCAAGAGAAGAGGGCAGTCACAACTCTAATATAATACTCCAATTGAATGGTCTTCGCAGCACTTTAGAAATGTCTCCAGATGGCAATGGAATTGGCTAATTGCAACCCTAATGCAACACTCAAATTGAAGTTATTTGCAGCACACAAGAAGTGTCTGCATACGGCAAGAGAAGAGTGTAGTTGCCACAATATTACAACACTCAAATTGAAGGTCTTTGCAGGCTTGCAGCACTCCATTAGTGTCTCCCATATGGTAAGAGAGAATGATAGTTGCAACATCAATACAACACTCCAATCGAAGGTTTTTGCAGCACTCTAGTGGTGTTTCATTATGGCAAGAGATGAGGGTAGTTGCAACACTAATACAACACTCCAATTGAAGGTCTTTGTAGCACTCTAGTAGTGTCTCCATTTGGTAAGAGAAGAGGGTGGTTGCAGCATCAATACAACATTCCAATGGAAGGTCTTTACAGCACTCTAGTAGTGTCTCCATATGGTAAGAGAGAAGCGTAGTTGCAATATCAATACAGCACTCCAATCGAAGGTTTTTGCAGCACTACAGTGGTGTTTCCTTATGGCAAGAGATGAGGGTAGTTGCAACATTAATACACCACTCAAATTGAAGGTCTTTGCAGCACTCTAGTAATGTCCCCATTTGGTAAGAGAAGAGGGTAGTTGCAACATCAATACAACACTCCAATCGAATGTTTTTGCAGCACTCTAGTAGTGTCTCCATAATGCAAAATAAGAGAGTTGTGGCAACACTAATACAACACCCCAATTGGAGGTCCTTACAACACATTAGTAGTGTCTCCCAATCCCAAGAGAAGAGAGTAGTCGCAACCCAAATATAATACTCCAATTGAAATGTCTTTGCAGCATACTCTAGATGTGTCTCCAAATAGCAAGGCAATAGGTTAATTGCAACCCTAATGCAACACTCCAATTGAAGTTCTTTGTAGCACACAAGAAATGTCTCCATATAGCAAAAGAAGAGGGTAGTTGCAACAATAATACAACACTCCAATTCAAGGTCTTTGCAGCACTCCAGTAGTGTCTCCAAATAGCAAATGAATAGGGTAATTGCAACCATAATACAACACTCGAATTGAATGTCTTTGCAGCACACAAGTAGGGTCCCTAGATGGCAAGAGAAGAGGGTAGTTGCGACACAAATACAACACTCCAATTAAAGGTCTTGGTAGCAATCTAGTAGTGTCTCTATATGGTAAGAGAAGAGGGTGGTTGCAACCTCAATAAATCACTCCAATCGAAGGTTTTTACAGCACTCTATTAGTGTCTACATATGGCAAAACAAGAGGGTTGTTGCAACAGTAATACAACACTCCAATGAGAGGTCTTTGCAGCACTCAAGTAGTGTCTCCATATGGCAAGAAAAGAAGGTTGTTGCAACCCTAATGCAACACTCCAATTGAAGTTCTTTGCACCACACAAGAAGTGTCTCCCTTTGGCAAGAGAAGAGGGTTTTTGCGACACTAATACAACACTCCAATAAAAGGTTTTAAACACTCTAGTAGTGTTTCCAGATGGCAACAGTAGAGGGTAGAAGCAACTCCAATACAATACTCCAATTGAGTAGAGGGTAGAAGCAACTCCAATACAATACTCCAATTGAAAGTCTCTGCAATACATTAGTAGTGTCTCCCAATCACAATAGAAAAGGGTAGTCGCAACCCAAATATAATACTCCAATTCAAAAGTCTTTGCAGCACACTCTAGAAGTGTCTCCAAATGGCAAGGTAATAGGGTAATTGCAACCCTAGTACAACACTTTAATTGAAGGTCTTGGCAGCACAAGTGGTGTCTTCATATGTCAAGAGAAAAGGGTAGTTGCAACAATAATACAACAATCCAATTGAAAGTCTTTCCAGCACTCTAGTAGTGTCTCAATATGGTAAGAGAAGATGGTAGTTGCAACATCAATACAACACCCCAATCGAAGGTTTTTGCAGCACTCTATTAGTGTCTCCATATGGCAAGAGAAGAGGGTAGCAGCAATAATAATACAACACTCCAATTGAAGGTGTTTGCAGCACTCTAGTAGTGTTTCCATATGGCAAGAGAAGAGAGTAGTTACAACCCTAATACAACACCCTAATTGAAGTTCTTTCCAACACAGTAATAGTGTTTCCATATAACAAGAGAAGAGGGTTGTAGCAACACTAAAACAACACTCCAATAGTAGTGTCTCCAGATGACAACAGAAGAGGGTAGTTGCAACTCAAATTAAGTACTCCAATTGAAGGTATTTGTAGCACACTAGTAGTGTCTCCCAAAGGCAAGAAAAGAGGGTAGTCGCAACTTTAATATAATACTTCAATTGAAACGTCTTTGCAGCACTCTAGAAATGTCTCCAAATGGCAAGGGAATAGGGTAATTGCAACCCTAATTCAACACTCCAATTGATGTTATTTGCAGCACACAAGAAGTGTCTCCATATGGCAAGAGAAGATGGTAGTTGCAACATCCATACAACACTCCAATCGACGCATATTAGTAGTTTCTCCATATGACAAGCGTAAAGGGTAGTTCCAAAACTAATACAACACTTCAATTGAAAGTCTTTGCAGCACTTTAGTAGGGTCTCCATATGGTTAGAGAAGATGGTAGTTGCAACATCAATACAACACTCCAATCGAAGGTTTTTGCAGCACTCTAGTAGGGTCCCCATATGGCAAGAGAAGAGGGGTTGTTGCAACTATAATACAATACTCCAATTGAAAGTCTCTGTAGCACACTAGTAGTGTCTCCAAATTGTAAGAGAAGAGGGTAGTCGCAACCCTAATATAATACTCCAATTGAAAGGTCTTTGCAGTACTCTAGTAGAGTCTCCATATGGTAAGAGAAGAGGGTTGTTGCAACACTAATACAACACTCCAATTGAGAGTCTTTGCAACACTCTAGTAGTGTCTCCATATAACAAGAGAAAATGGTAGTTCCAACACAAATACAACACTTCAATTGAAAGTCTTTGCAGCACTCTAGTAGGGCTTCCATATGGTAAGAGAAGAGGGTAGTTGCAACATCAATACAAAACTCCAATCGAAGGTGTTTGCAGCACTCTTGTAGATATGGCAATAGAAGTGGGTTGTTGCAACTCTAATACAACACTCCAATCGAAGGTCTTTGTAGCACTCCAGTAGTGTCTCCATATGGCAAGAGAAGAGGGTAGTTGCAACATCAATACAGCACTACAATCGAAGATTTTGGCAGCACTCTAGTAGTGTCTCCTTATGGCAAGAGATGATGGTTGTTGCAACACTAATACAATACTCCAATTGAAGGTCTTTACGGCATTCTAGTAGTCTCCAGATGGTAACATAAGATGGTAGTTGCAACTCAAATACAATACTCCAATTGAAGATCTTTACAGCACACTAGTAGTGTCTCCATATGGCAAAAGAAGAGGGTTGTTTCAACACTAATACAACACCACAATAGAAGATTTTTGCAGCACTCTAGTAGTGTTTCCATATGATAACATAAGAGGGTAGATTCGACTCCAATACAACACTCCAATTGAAAGTCTCTGCAGCACACTAGTTGTGTCACCCAATCGCAATAGAATAGGGAAGTCGAAATCCAAATATAATACTCCAATTGAAAGGTCTTTGCAGCACACTATAGATGTGTCTCCAAATGGCAAGGCAATAGGGTAATTGCAACCCTAGTACAACACTTTAATTGAAGGTCTTGGCAGCACACAAGTAGTCTCTCCATATGTCAAGAGAAGAGGGTAGTTGCAACATCAATACAACACCTCAATCGAAGGTTTTTGCAGCACTCTATTAGTGTCTGCATATGGCAAGAGAAGATGGTAGCTGCAACAATAATACAACACTCCAATTGAAGGTTTTTGCAGCACTTCAGTAGTGTCTCCATATAACAAGAGAAGAGGGTAGTTACAACCCTAATACAACACCCTAATTGAAGTTCTTTACAACACAGTAATAGTGTCTCCATATAACAAGAGAAGAGGGGTGTAGCAACACTAACACAACACTCGAATAGAAGGTCTTTCCAGCACCCATGTAGTGTCTCCAGATAGCAACAGAAGAGGGTAGTCACAACCCAAATATAATACTCCAATTGAAAGGTCTGTGCAGCACTCTAGAAGTGTCTCCAAATGGCAAGGGAATAGGGTAATTGCAACCCTAATACAACACTCTAATTGAAGTTCTTTGCAGCACACAGGAAGTGTCTCCATATGGCAAGAGAAGATGGTAGTTGCAACATCCACAGATGAGGGTTGTTGCAACACTAATACAATACTCCAATTGAAGGTCTTTACGGCATTCTAGTAGTCTCTAGATGGTAACATAAGAGGGTAGTTGCAACTCAAATACCATACTCCAATTGAAGATCTTTACAGCACACTAGTAGTGTCTCCATATGGCAAAAGAAGAGGGTTGTTGCAACACTAATACAACACCCTAATTGAAGTTCTTTACAACACAGTAATATAACAAGAGAAGAGGGGTGTAGCAACACTAACACAACACTCGAATAGAAGGTCTTTCCAGCACCCAAGTAGTGTTTCCAGATAGCAACAGATGAGGGTAGTCGCAACCCAAATATAATACTCCAATTGAAAGGTCTGTGCAGCACTCTAGAAGTGTCTCCAAATGGCAAGGGAATAGGATAATTGCAACCCTAATGCAACACTCCAATTGAAGTTCTTTGCAGCACACAAGAAGTGTCTCCATATGGCAAGAGAAGATGGTAGTTGCAACATCCACAGATGAGGGTTGTTGCAACACTAATACAATACTCCAATTGAAGGTCTTTACGGCATTCTAGTAGTCTCTAGATGGTAACATAAGAGGGTAGTTGCAACTCAAATACCATACTCCAATTGAAGATCTTTACAGCACACTAGTAGTGTCTCCATATGGCAAAAGAAGAGGGTTGTTGCAACACTAATACAACACCCTAATTGAAGTTCTTTACAACACAGTAATATAACAAGAGAAGAGGGGTGTAGCAACACTAACACAACACTCGAATAGAAGGTCTTTCCAGCACCCAAGTAGTGTTTCCAGATAGCAACAGATGAGGGTAGTCGCAACCCAAATATAATACTCCAATTGAAAGGTCTTTGCAGCACTCTAGAAGTGTCTCCAAATGGCAAGGGAATAGGATAATTGCAACCCTAATGCAACACTCCAATTGAAGTTCTTTGCAGCACACAAGAAGTGTCTCCATATGGCAAGAGAAGATGGTAGTTGCAACATCCACACAACACTTCAATCGAAGGTTTTTGCAGCATACTAGTAGTGTTATGTCAAGTGAACAGGGTAGTTCCAACACTAATACAACACTCCAATTGAAAGTCTTTGCAGCACTCTAGTAGTGTCTCCAGATGGTAAAAGAAGAGGGTAGTTGCAATATCAATACGACACTACAATCGAAGATTTTGGCAGCACTCTAGTAGTGTCTCCTTATGGCAAGGGATGAGGGTTGTTGAAACACTAATACAATACTCCAATTGAAGGTCTTTACGGCATTCTAGTAGTCCCTAGATGGTAACATAAGAGGGTAGTTGCAACTCAAATACAATACTCCAATTGAAGATCTTTACTGCACACTAGTAGTGTCTCCATATGGCAAAAGAAGACGGTTGTTGCAACACTGATACAACTCCCTAATTGAAGTTCTTTACAACACAGTAATAGTGTCTCCATATAACAAGAGAAGAGGGGTGTAGCAACACTAACACAACACTCGAATAGAAGGTCTTTCCAGCACCCAAGTAGTGTCTCCAGATAGCAACAGAAATGGGTAGTCGCAACCCAAATATAATACTCCAATTGAAAGGTCTGTGCATCACTCTAGAAGTGTCTCCAAATGGCAAGGGAATAGGGTAATTGCAACCCTAATGCAACACTCAAATTGAAGTTCTTTGCAGCACACATGAAGTGTCTCCATATGGCAAGAGAAGATGATAGTTGCAACATCCACAGAACACTTCAATCGAAGGTTTTGGCAGCACTCTAGTAGTGTCTCCTTATGGCAAGAGATGAGGGTTGTTGCAACACTAATACAATACTCCAATTGAAGGTCTTTACGGCATTCTAGTAGTCTCTAGATGGTAACATAAGAGGGTAGTTGCAACTCAAATACCATACTCCAATTGAAGATCTTTACAGCACACTAGTAGTGTCTCCATATGGCAAAAGAAGAGGGTTGTTGCAACACTAATACAACACCCTAATTGAAGTTCTTTACAACACAGTAATATAACAAGAGAAGAGGGGTGTAGCAACACTAACACAACACTCGAATAGAAGGTCTTTCCAGCACCCAAGTAGTGTTTCCAGATAGCAACAGATGAGGGTAGTCGCAACCCAAATATAATACTCCAATTGAAAGGTCTGTGCAGCACTCTAGAAGTGTCTCCAAATGGCAAGGGAATAGGATAATTGCAACCCTAATGCAACACTCCAATTGAAGTTCTTTGCAGCACACAAGAAGTGTCTCCATATGGCAAGAGAAGATGGTAGTTGCAACATCCACACAACACTTCAATCGAAGGTTTTTGCAGCATACTAGTAGTGTTATGTCAAGTGAACAGGGTAGTTCCAACACTAATACAACACTCCAATTGAAAGTCTTTGCAGCACTCTAGTAGTGTCTCCAGATGGTAAAAGAAGAGGGTAGTTGCAATATCAATACGACACTACAATCGAAGATTTTGGCAGCACTCTAGTAGTGTCTCCTTATGGCAAGGGATGAGGGTTGTTGAAACACTAATACAATACTCCAATTGAAGGTCTTTACGGCATTCTAGTAGTCCCTAGATGGTAACATAAGAGGGTAGTTGCAACTCAAATACAATACTCCAATTGAAGATCTTTACTGCACACTAGTAGTGTCTCCATATGGCAAAAGAAGACGGTTGTTGCAACACTGATACAACTCCCTAATTGAAGTTCTTTACAACACAGTAATAGTGTCTCCATATAACAAGAGAAGAGGGGTGTAGCAACACTAACACAACACTCGAATAGAAGGTCTTTCCAGCACCCAAGTAGTGTCTCCAGATAGCAACAGAAATGGGTAGTCGCAACCCAAATATAATACTCCAATTGAAAGGTCTGTGCATCACTCTAGAAGTGTCTCCAAATGGCAAGGGAATAGGG